>CAUYUJ010006668.1:1045222-1142722 GCA_963575745.1 Prorocentrum cordatum
CTCCTCCTCCTCCGGTTGTTCCTGCTCCTCCTCTTCCTCATTATACTCGTCCTCCTTCTACTCATCGTCATCATCAGCACCATCCTCATCGGCATCCTCCTCGTCTTCGTCCGCTTCATCCTCATCATCAGAGTATTCCCTATCATCCTTCTCCTAATCGGCCTTCTCATCTTCATCCTCCGCATCAGCATCCGCACCACCAGCATCATCCTCAACATCAACATCACCACCACCATCTGCATCATCAGCATCCCCCTCATCATCATCCTCCTTGTCAGCATCGTCAGCATCATCATCATCATCATCATCATCATCATCATCATCATCATCATCATCATCATCATCATCATCATCATCATCATCATCTGCATCATCTGCAGCAGCAGCATCACCAGCATCAGCGTCATAATATCCCTCCTCGTCCTCGCCCTCCTCATCATCCTCGTCCTTCACTTGCGTGTTATCCTCCTTGTCAGATCCCTCATCATCCGCATCCCCCTCTTCGTCATCATCAGCAGCAGCAGCATCGTCCTCCTTCTCATCCTCCTCTCCCTCGTCTTCTTCGTCCACCTCCTCCTCCTCCTCATCACCATCATCATCAGCAACAGCATCATACTCTTCCTCGTCCTCCTCCTTAGTATCCTCCTCCTCCTGCGCCTCCTCCTTCTCTTCGTCCCCCTCCTTCTCCCACCCCTATGCATCCTGCTCCTCCTTCCCCGCCTCCTCCTCCTCCTCCTCCTCCTCCTCCTCCTCCTCCTCCTCCTCCTCTTCGTCTGCCGCCCCCCTCGCCAGGAAGGAGGAGGGCGGCCGTATGGGATCGTGGGCCCTCGATGGGCCGCGCCCGAAGGCGCCGCGATTGTCCCTCGGCCCCCTGGAAGGCGCTGGTGAGCCTCCTGCCGCCAGCCGTGCTGACGGGCCTCCGCCCACCAAGCGCAGTCGGGCCTCAGGGGGCCCCGCGCCGCCGCGGGACTCCTGGGTTGCTCGGGACGCCCCCCCCTCCTGACCATCCCCTCCCCGCTCAAGGCCCTGTAGGACCCAACAGCGCTCGAGGGCACTGTCTTGTCCTCGGCAGGCCCTCCCTCGTCTTCTGCCGCCGTTGCGGCGCTCGGGCCCAGCCGTCGGCCACGCGCTCCCGGCTCTGGGGGCCTCGTGCTGGATCTACCTCCAGCAAGAACTCTACTTATTTAGAGGCCCTCGAGCAGGGCAAAGACCCCATTTCGGGGGAGTCGAAGGGTCACCCCCGTCCACCCCATGCCTCTGACGATGCCACCTTCTGGCTTCGTCTTCGATAAGTCGCTCTGCATGTTATCCCTTTCTCTCGTCGAGCGGCGCTCGCTCTTCTTTTCCACTGGCCCTCGTTTTTGTTGTTTCCTCGGTCCTGTCTCGGCGCGCTCGGATTCCTCGAGTTGGTGTGCTTCCTCCTCCTCCTCCTCCTCATCCTCCTCCTCATCGTCCCTCTCCTCAGCCTCATCCTCTTCCGCGGGATGGACCCCAAAAAAGATATCAACCTGGGTTTATAACGTTCTGGGGTTATTGACCAGGGTTCATAATGTCTCGCCCAGAACATTTCGAACCTGGGTTTCAATGTTTTGGGAATATTGACCGGGGTTCATAATGTTCCCCCTGGAACATTATAAAACTTGGTTTGTAATGTTCTGGGGATATCAACCCAAAAAATCAGATTAACCTGGGTTCATAACGTTCCGGGAATATCGATTGGGGTTTATAATACCCCAAGAATAATGTAACCGGGTTTTTCGTAATTCCGGAATGATAACAATCATCATTTTCCCCCAACCCCGGGTTCCCTACCAGGTTTTTCATGTCGGAATATTGACCACGGTTCTTTATCTCCAGGAGATAGTAAACCTGGATTCATAATGTTCCTCGAATATTGTCCCCGGGTTAATGGTTCTGGAATGATAATGATTGAGCCTGGGGGGCGCCGTTTGAGAGTACATTCCGGACTAAAATAAACCCTGGTCCAGTCCATAATGTTGTAATATCAAATTTAGGTTGATTATTCCAGAAAGATAATGATTCGGCCGGGGGGGGGGCTGAGCCCGATCCATTCACAGGACGATAGTCCATAGGGTATCATCTGACGATAACGAACCTCAGTTTTCATTTCTAGATAATAAACCACGGTCGACGAGGATTTCGCACCGACCCTCCTCCTCCGACTCATCCTCCTTCTCACCCTTCATATGCTTCATACTCCTCCCCGTCCTCCTCTTCCTCTTCGTCCTCCTATTCTTCCTCCTCATCATCCGCCTCCTCCTCCTCCTCCTCTGGCTCCCCCTCATATGCCTCCTCCACCTCCTCCTCCTCCTCGTCCTCCTCCTCCTTTTCCTGAACATGATCATCCTCCGCCTCATGTTCCTCCTCAATGTATTCTTTCCTCTCCTCCTCCTCCTCCTCCTCCTCCTCCTCATGGCCGTTCTCCTCCTCCTCCTCCTCATCCTCCTCCTCCTTTTCCTCCTCCGCCTCCTCTTCCTCCTGTTCCTCCCCCTCCTCCTCCGCCTCCGCCTCCTCCTCCGTCTCCGTATCCTCCTCCTCCTCTTCTTCCTCCTCCTCCTCCTCCTCATCATCATCATTGTTCTCCTCCCCCATTGTCCTCCTCGTCTTCATCACCCTTCTCCTCCTCATCCTCGTCCTCATCCTCCTCATCCTCCTCATCCGCATCCTCTTCTTCCTCATCCTCCTCCTCCTCCTCCTTGATGACCGTCCATCCCCCCCCCCATCCTCCCTCCGTATCTTGCTCCTTCTCCCCCTCATCCTCCTCCGCATGATCATCATTATCATAATCATCATCATCATCATCATCATCATCATCATCAGCAGCATCAGCATCAGCATCAGCATCGTCATCATCAGCATCATCATCATCATCCTCATCATCATCATTTATCAACACCATCGTCATCTGTCAGCATCATCATCATCATCCTCAGCAGCAGCATCAGCATTATCACCATCAGCATCAGCATTATCAGCATCATCATCAGTAGCACCATCATCATCAGCATCATCAGCATCATCATCCGCCTCTCCCTCCATGTCCGTCCACCTCTCTCCTCCTCCCCAACCATCCTCCTCCTCGTCGTCCTGCTCCTCCTCATCGTGAAAATGGCCTGTATCGAGGGTGTGGGATATACGTGTTGGGTGGCACGCGGGCAGACAAGTGCGAACAGCCTTAAAATGAGCGTTGTTGGTTCTGTTGCTGGTCTTGGTGGTGTTGCTGTTGTTGGTGCGGTTGGTGTTGGTGGTGTTGGTGCTGGTGTTGGTGGTGTTGTTGGTGGTGGTGGAGTTGATGTTAGTGGTGTTGCTGTTGTGTGTGATGGTGTTGCTGTTGTATGTGGTGGTGTTGTTGGTGGCGCTGGTGGTGGTGGTGTTGGTGGTGGTGTTGGCATTGTTGTTGGTGGTGGTGTTGGTGTTGCTGGTGGTGATGTTGCTATTGGTGTTGATGTTGATGGTGTTGGCGGTGGGTTTGGTGGTGGTGGTGCTCGTCCTGTTGGCGCTGGTGTCGGTGCTGGTGTTGGTGTTGTTGGTGGTGGTGGTGGTGGTGGTGTTGCTGGTGGTGTTGTGTTGGCGGTGTTGTCGTACGTTGTTTTTGGTGGTGGTGGTAGTGGCGTTGGTGGTGGCGCTGTCGTTGTTGGTGTTTGTAGCTGTCCTGCTGGTGGTGGTGGTGTTGTTGGTGTTGGTGTTGATGCTATTGTACTCTCACTCCTGAAGAATAAGTATTGTTGCCCCCCCCCCTGCGCGGTAACCATTGCACTGTTCAATTAAAGTGTTTCTTCTGGGGTCCGCACCCTGCTTTTTACACAGGGAAGCGGAGCGTCACCAAATTGGGCCCCTGGCCCCCGAGTGGCAACAAGAACAACCAGTTTACTATCATGCGCCATGCCTCCACATGTCACATGCATCCTTCTGGATGCCACACCCCATCATGGGGGACGTTTCTGGCATGCGGGGCCCGATATTCCTTCACCTAGATCTTCCGCCCAAGAAAGCACTGCCACCACATCTCCCGAGACACTTCGACATCCACAGCTCGGACGGCACATCGCCATCGCAATCGCCCTGCGCACGCCCCGCATCTCGGAGGAGGAGGAAGAGGGCGAGGAGGGAAGGGAGGATGAGGGAGAGGAAAAGGGAGAGGAGGAGGATGGAGGATGAGGAGGAGGGGGGAAGGAGGAGCAGTTGCAGCAGCAGTACCTCCGAGAAGGAGGTAGTTCTTACTCCCCGTTCGAACTGTTACGCTACCATCTTGCGGCCTCGGCGCGTGGCCCTGAACGTTCACACCCCCAGGCGCTACCGCCCCCGTGCTCGCATCCCCCACCTGCCCCCCCACGCCCCCCCATGGATCCTTCGACCCTCGATCCTCGGAGCCCCTGGAAGTCATCCGCCCTCCCCCCCCCTCCTCCACATTATCTGCGCTATCCGAAAATGATAGTTATTTAATAAGTAAGGTTCAACAGGGGCTCTTGGAAGCCCCCCAGAGGCGATGCCGAAACGAGGGCCCCAGTCTTGAGTTAAAGGGGAGCGACAAGGGAGGACAGAAGGGGACAGGGGGGCGGGGGGAGGGGGGAGGGAGGCAGGAGGAGGGGGGAAACAAGGGGGGCGAAAAGGGAAAGGAGGGGGGAGGAGGAGGGAGGAAATAGGGACGGGAGAGGGAGAGAAGGGAGGAGGCAGAAGAGGAAGGGGCGGAGGGGGGAAGCGGGAGGGAGAGAGAGGGGAAGGAGGGAGGAGGAGGAGGAGGAGGAAGAGGAGGAGGAAGAGGAGGAGGAGGAAAGGGAGGAGGAGGAGGAGGAAGAGGAGGAGGAAGAGGAGGGAGGACGACGAGGAGGAGGAGGAGGAGGAGGAGGAGGAGAGAGGGAGGAGAGGGGAGGAGGGAGGAAAGAGCGACGGAGGAGGGAGGAAGGAGGAGGGAGGACAGGAGGGGGTGGAGGAAGGAAGAGGGGGGAAGAGGAGGGAGGGGGGGGGAGGGAGGAGGAGGACGAGGAGGAGGAGGAGGAGGAGGAGGCGAAAAGGGCGCCAGTCCAGCGTAGAACGGGAGGAAGTCTCGGGCGGGAGCGCTGGTTCTGTCGGGATGGGGGTTGTCGGGGGCAAGCAAGAGCACCGACTTGAGTAAAAGAAGGGGGAAGTTTCGAGCGGGGGCGTCATTGTTGCTGGGGGGCGGCGCCGATGAGAGAAAGAGTGGCGCGCCTGTCCAAGGCAAAACGGGAGGAAGTCTCGAGCGGGAGCGCCGGTTTTGTTGAGACGGCTGTTTTCGGCGGCGAGCAAAAGCACCGGCCCTGAGTAAAAAAGGAGGAAGTTTCGAATGGGAGCCTGTACGCGGCCCCCAAACCGCTCGAGATTGAGCCTCATTTTCAATGAAAATGCAGCCGGCGCCTCGGCGAGCGCCAAGGCGCTTGTAATGGGTACAACAATAATAATGAGTTCGCAGTTAACACTCAGCAACAACAACAACACGTACAACACTTACAACAACAACAACAACAACAACAACAACAGCAGCAGCAACAACAGCAACAACAACAACAACAACGGCTCCCGCCTGATATTGCCTCACAGTGTATGTCAAATATGCGCTCTCGCGCGGGGCCTCCTCAGAATGTGTGCACGAATCGCGCTGTTGCGCGGAATTGCCTTGCTATTTCTTCAGGCGTCGCGCCTCCAACTTTTGGGAATCGCGCTGTCGCTCGAGATTCCTTCGCGGTTCATGCTCACGCTTCGACAACCCGCCTGCTCGACCTGGCAGCCCGGGCCCGCCTTCCCGACCCGCCCTTCAGGGTCTACCCGCCCGATCTGCCCGTCAGGTTTTACCACGTGTTTTTTGGTCCTAGTCCTTCTTCTGCTAATCTCTCTCGTCCTCCGTCTTCCTCCCTCCCCTTTCCATCCGTCCTCTCTTCACCTGTTTTAGGGGCTGTGCCAACTACACGCGGCAGGTAGGGAAAAGATACTCCCAAGGAGGGTACGATCGAAGACGAATAGGGCGGGTACCAAGGGTTTGGGATACACGTGTTGACTGGCATGCGAGCAGGTGTGAGCAAATAGCCGTACTTTCTTTGATTGTTGTTGTTGTGGTTATAGTTGTTGATGGTGTTGTTGGTGGTGGTGGTGGTGTTGCGGTTGCGGTTGTCTTTGTTGTTTTTGTGTTTGTTGTGTGTTGTTGTTGTTGTTGATGACGCTGTTGTTGTAAACCGAGGGCCATGGGCACATTTTGGTGACACCACATTTCCCCTTGTAAAAACCAGGTGTGAGCCCCGGTAGAAGCACTTGAATTGAAAAAAGCACATTGGTCAGCGGACAGGGGGAATCAACAATGATTATTCTTTTGAAATGAGGAATGAACAGCAGCAACAACAACAACAGCAACGTGATCTCTTTACAAGTAGGTTTCCAGATCGGCATCTCTCTGCCCCCGGTCCTCCATCTTCCGGAGCCCGGCCCGCAGGTGGAAGCCGCGGGGCGAGCACCGCGATGCTATCGACGGTGGCAGCGACAGGCCACCTTTGTCCGCGGCCGCCGCCGAGGAGAGGCCCCGCGAGCAGAGCGAGGGGAAGGCGCGGAAGCTGGGCCAGTGGGCCAAGGACTGGGGTGAGAAAAGGGCTGTCCCTGAGATCCTGGCGCGGCATTTTTTCCATCCTGAGATTCTGGCGTTGCATTTTCTATACACCGAGCGTGTTCGCCCGGTTTCGGGCACCAGGATCCTCACGGACCGACCCAGCTGGGGAAGTGCCGCAGACAGATGGGGTCTAGTGCTTTGGTCGTGATCGTCAGCGATGCTGCATGCTTCGCAGCGTCGGATTTCGGGGCTCACCAACCAGATTTGAGTCGGGCCTGTCCTCCTACAGAGGGATTTTGGACGAAAAACAACGAATAGTCAAAAAAATACACCAAAATGGTTTTAAAAAATATTCAAAAAATCGTCCCCATATTATTTGTTTACTATTTTTGAGTATTCCCCCTGAGGGCCGAGGTCAGCTCGGGGAGGGTACCCTGAGGTTCTTCGTGTTTGTTGCATGCTCAGCTGCATGCTCGGATGTTCTGTGTGTTTTGGCCGGCGGAGGGATTTATGCTCTTGAAGGATGTCATGATGTCCCAGGTCCGACTGTAATGGAAACGGCCCCAGCGCCGACCCCCAGGAACAACGGGGATGTGACTCCCCGTTGGCCTGCGGGACTGTGGTGCCAGAGTTGCGAGGGAGGGAGCGGATCGGGGATCTACTGACCCGGGTCAATGCAAGCCTGGGCCAGTCGGGCGTTGCAGGATGTTGCAAGATCCTGCAGGATCTTGCGCGCTAGCCCGGGCCAGTGCAACAACCCTGGCTCTGCAGGATCTTGCAAGATCCGGCGCCCTGGCTGTCTGCCGCTTGCATTGACCGTAGACGGGCGAACGGCGATGTCGGTAGCGGCGATGTAGGTTTCGGTAGTGTGGGAACGCGTGGCTCGCGCTTTCCTACAATTCGTTGTGTCGTGCCCCTCTCGATCCCTTCGCAGCTTGGAGATGTAGGGAAGAGTGTGGCTCGCGATGCCCTGCAGCGTGGTTCCCAACATCACCCTCAAAGCCACATCGCCGCTGGCCCGGCCTTGGATGGACCCCCATCCTCGAGGCTCCCGACGAGGGGCCGGGAGGCCAGGAGGCCCTGACCCCCCAGGCTCGGTGCGGGGGCGGCTCCGCCACGGGCCCTGGGGAGGTGGGCCCCTGGCGGTGGTTCGCCGCACGCGGCCTCCCGGGGCCCTCCACGGGGCGGCGGTCGAGCGGCCGGCTCTCCCGCCCGAGCTCGTCCCTCCCCACCGGCCGCCGTCGGAAGTCCTGGACGTTCGAGACGACCACGGGCAGCGGCGCTGAGCCGCCGCGTCCCTGGGGGATGGGCCAGTGGAGGGGGAGGATATCGACGAGGGAGGAGGAGGAGGAGGAGGAGGAGGACGACGACAAGTGTTAACCCAAGATTCATCAACGATATTGCAATAAGCCCTCCCTCCAAGTTCCCCCTTCACAGGCCCCTACATGGGTTCATCTTCACTGAGGGAAGTGCCCCGTTGGAAGACAACCGTTTGAAGAACCTGAACTGTCCCAGAACACCAGTCGTGGGATTTCAACGCCAGTGGGGCGTGGACCATGGGAATCCTTGAAATTGCTGTAAATGCTTAAAACGAATGCGCGCGGCGCTAAGGCGAGAGCCACAGTTTGAAAAGCAACCGCCGCCCACCCGTGAAACTCTTGCGATTTGTTCAGATGAATGTGCGCGGCGCTAAGGCGAGAGCCACATGTTGGAAACGGCACGCCTTCCATCCGTGGCATTTCTTGCACTTGTGTTTCACGAATGTGCGCGGCGCTAAAGCATAAATTACAGTTTGAAAACGACCTGACCTCCATCCGTGAAGTTCTGGCAAACTTCAAGCTTCAGGATCATAAGTGGTGAGGAAGTCTCAGGCGAGACGCCCGGCCCACCCTTTCGACTGGCCGCGGGATGCGACAGGAAGGAGTTATTTGTTTGGAACAGGAATGGAGGAGGAGAAGGAGGAGGACGAGGGGAGGCGGAGGAAGAGGACGAGGAGGAGGAGGAGGACCAGTGTAAACCAAGTAGTCATTAACGAAATTGGAAGGAACCCTCCCTTCAAGCTCCCTCTTCACAGGCCCCTACAACGGTTCATTTCCACAGGGGGAACTGCCTCGTCGAAAGACAGCCGTTTGAAGACCCTGAAACATGCCAAAGCATTGTTCTCCAGATTCCAACGCCACGGATCAACCTGATTGTTGCGTCTTGACGATCCGGAGTCGTGCCTGAACGCCATTCCTGGGACTTCAACGCCGCGAACCAACGTAATTGTTGCACCCTCACAATCCTGAATCCTTCCAACACATAATTTCTGGTACGCTGATCATGGGAAGCCGTGAAACTCTTGCAAATGTTTTGGTGTTGTTATTCCCTACCTAGGCTCTGCCTAGAGGGTTCTTACTCTCTTAGCTTAAAGGGGCCGGGCAGTGTTCCCCGCCCCGGGCGGTTCCCCCGGTCCCCGCCCCGCGGTTCCCCCAGTCCCCTGGGAGTTTTAGCTTTAGCTTTAGCTTTAGCTTTAGCTTAGCTTTAGCTTAGCTTTAGCTTAGCATTAGCTTAGCTTTAGCTTAGCTGTAGCTTAGCTTTAGCTTAGCTTTAGCTTAGCTGTAGCTTTAGCTTTAGCTTAGTTTAACCTTAGATTTAGCTCAGTTTTAGCTTAGATTTAGTGTAGCTTCAGCTTAGCTTCAGATCAGCTTTAGTCTAGCTTTAGCTTAGCTTTAGCTTAGCTTCAGCTTAGCTTTAGCGTAGCTTTAGCTTAGCTGTAGCTTTAGCTTAGCTTTAGCTTAGCTTTAGCTTAGCTTCAGCTCAGTTTTAGCTTAGCGTTAGCTTAGCTTTAGCTTTGGCTTAGCTTTAGCTTAGCCTTACTGATACTACTAATGCTGCTTTCCTAGGGGCTCCAACTCCTAGGTAGGGTCGCACTGGGATAATATATAAGAAAATGTGCACGGCGCTGAGGCGAAGGCCACATTTTGAAAATGGATCGCCCTCAACCCGCGAAACTCTTCCAACTTGTTTAAAAGAATGTGCGCGGCGCTAAGGCGAGAGCCACACTTTAAAAACGACACGCCCCAAATCCGTGAAACTCTTCCTACTTCAAAAAACGAATGTGCGCGGCGCTGCGGCGAGAGCTACATTTTGAAAACGACCCGCCCTCCATTTGTGAAATGGTTGCTAAGGTTTGAGCTTCAGCGTCATAAATGATGAGGAAGTCTCAGGCGAAACGCCCAGCCCGGTGCGACAGGGAGAGATTTGCTATATAAGGACAAGGAACGGAGTAGGAAGAGGAGGAGGAGGAGGAGGAGGCAGAGGAGGAGGAGGAGGAGGAGGAGGAGGAGGAGGAGGAGGAGGAGGAGTAGGAGGGAGGAGGAGGAGGAGGAGGAGGAGTAGGAAGAGTAGGAGGAGGAGGAGGAGGAGGAGGAGGAGGAGGAGCTGGGGCCGTACAAAAAACACTCGTCACGAAGAGCTGGTCCGGGAGAAGGCGCCAGGGAGCCGGCCGGCCGCCGCAGCCCCCCCCAGCAGGAGCCGCGGGCGGATCGCCGCCCCGCTGCCGCCGCCGAGGATCGAGGTTCGAGGATCGAGGGTCGAGGATCGGGGATCGATCTTCGAGGTTCGAGGATCGATGGTTGAGGGTCGAGATTCGAGGATCGAGGTTGAGGATTGGGGGTCGAGGATCGAGGTCGAGGATCGGGGTTCGAGAATCGAGGTTCGAGGTTCAAGGATCGAGGTTGAGGATCGAGGTTCGGGGATCCATCGTCGAGAACCGATCGTCGAGGACCAAGGTTCCAGGACCGAGGTTCGAGCATCGATCGTCGATCCTCAGGACCCTCGCTATCGTGCCGAGTTCAATATTGTGTGGTTCGTGCGGTTGCAGGAGCAAGTACCCACGCCGTGGTGGCAGGCAGCCGCCACGAGCGTACTCTACTGCGCGCAACTGCTCTCCCGCACGGAACGTTGAGACGAGCGAGGGGAGGAGGAGGAGGAGGAGGAGGAGGAGGAGGAGGAGGAGGAGGAGGAGGAGGGGGAGGAGGAGGAGGAGGGGGAGGAGGAGGAGGGGCACGGGGAGCGGGAGGGGAGGAGCAGGAGGACCAGGACAAGGACAAGGGAGGAGGAGGAGGAAGAGAAGGAGAAGGAGGATATAGGGAGAGGTGGAGGAAGGGAAGGAAGGGTAGGAGCAGAAGGATGAGGGGCAGGGGGAGAGTTGAAGGCACGCTGCGGAACGACAACTGCCGGTGATGAGCAGATACGGACAGTATACAATCATCATCGTTCTCCTCGTCCTCGTTCACATCAGCATCACCATCATCATCTTCATCATCGTAGTCGGCATTCTCATCATCATCAGCATCATCATCAGCATCAGCATCATTAGCATCATCATCATCAGCAGCAGCATCAGCACCATCATCATCAGTACTATCGTCGTCATCAGCATCAGCATCCTCATCATCATACAATCAGCATCATCATAATCATCATCATGGTCCTAGTCATCAGCATCATCAGCATCATCAACATAATCGTCGCCATCATCATCATCATCATCATCATCATCATCATCATCATCATCATCATCATCATCATCATCAGCAGCAGCAGCAGCAGCATCAGCAGCAGCAGCATCCTCATCATCATCATCATCATCATCATCAGCATCATCATCATCAGCAGCAGCAGCATCACAGTATCACCATTACCGTTCCCATGATCCACCTCTTAGTCTTCCTCCCTCCTCCTCCTCCCCCTCCTCCTCCTCCTCCTCCTCCTCCTCCTCCTCCTCCTCCTCCTCCTCCTCCTCCACCTCGTCTCCTCCTCCTCCTCCTCCTCCTCCTCTTGTTCCTCCTCCCTACCCCCGAAGGCAGAGCTCCCAGCTGCGAGCCCTCCCTGCCGAGGAGCAGATCTGGGCCCTGAGCCAGGGGGCCGCCAGCCAGTCCACCGCCAGCTGATGGGGCCCCGGCGGGGCGCGTTCCGCGCCGTTCACAGCCCGGCGGCAGTCGCACCGTTGCCAGGGGCCTTCGGCACCTTGGGCAGGGTCCATTTCGGTCCGATCGATTCGTTATCGATGTTCGCTCCGATTCGATTTCGAGCGCGAGTTCGGGCAACTGACCTCTTGATCTGGGCCCTGAGCTGCTTGCCTGAGAGCTTTCGCGGTCCCGCTTGTCTGCCGCCGTGCCTCTCTGCTGCCCAGGGCCTTCCTCCCCCAGCGCTGCTTCCCCCGCGAAGCTGGCAGCCCCCCGCGGACACAGCGGCGCCGCCCTGTCCGGTGAGCGCGCCGTCGGCCGTCTCGATCCGATTCGATTTCGATGCTCCGGCCATCCGATGCGGCCCGATGCTTGCATGGCGTTGTGGTTGGTCCTGGCGCAGCCGATCGTATTCGATTTCAACCACGTGCCGATGCAGCCCGATCCCATGCACATTTCGATTCGATCCGTTTTGTTCATTCGATGCTGAGTGATCATGCCCTTGGGGCGCCGGCGAGCTCTCCCCCGCGTTCCCGCTCGTCTTCCTCGCCTATGTCTTTCTCATGTCCTGTCATGTTTCCCTCCCAGACATGCTCGCGTTATGTATGCGTATATGCGCGTATATATATATAGATAACACAAAACGACGGGAGGCTCTCGACCGTTTTCTGCCTTCAGAGGCCCGTGCCTAAGGACCGTCAGAGAACGAATCGAGATAAACAACGGGCCTTGGGGAAAGGCTCGGGATTTCCGAGACCGCACTCTGAAGAAATTGAGGCATCGCATGTCTGGGCACGTCTCATTCACCCCGCGCTCCCGCCCGCCTCCCAGATGCCTGGTGGGAGTCCTGCGGCAGTTTTTTGGCGCAGGGCCCGCGCGTGGCCATTGCATGATTCAGTTGGCGTGGCTGCAGCCACAAATTTACAGACGGGTATTGGAGGAGAGCGTTCTGCGCGCCACGGTATTGGCGGGACCTAGATTTGAAAGCGCTGCACGGCGGAGAGGCCCAGAGTGCAAACAAAGATGCCAAGGATCCCAGAGGAAGCACGCTTGGCCACGTTCGCTGGCGCGTGCGAGGCGAAAACCATCAGATATGGCTGTGTGAATGGCCCTGCGGAAGAGCAAATCTCGAAACTCTTGTTGGCGGGGGGCGCTTCGAAGCCGTAGACCTAGCGCACGAGATATGACCATCCACATTTGACAAGCCGCTCCATGTGCGCCCCCTCTGCCTGCACGTATGCAGGGTCGTTGCTTCGTCTTTTCGTGAGCAACGTAATTACTGGCGAGAGCGCGCAGAGGCCAGGATAAAAAGGTATGCCCAAGAACTGACTCCTGCTCACCGGGATTGCCACCGCTGGGTGACGAGTGTGCCCTCGCTGGCTCGGAGAGCCCGCCGCCGCCTCCTGCTGCACAACTGCACCCGATGCCTCGCTTTCTCGTGACCCTCACCGTTCCGTGGCTCGCAGCACGACGCCCACATGCGGCGAGGGCATCGGACCGCGAGGGGCAGAGTTCGGGAATGCCCTGCTGCACGCGCAGCGCAACCTTGGGGGGGCGGGGAGAGGGGGGGGGGGGGGCGGGGGCGAGACCCTGGAGCTGCCGGCGGGCTCCGCGCGACGCTTCCTCTCAGAGCTTCCTCCGCGCTGGGATCTTGAGCTCGAGGGCGTCCAGGGGAGGGCGCAGCGGGCGAAACAAGCACACTAAAAACGGGCGGAGCGGTCGTCTGTTCTCAATGTAGGCCTGGGTCGCGGCCGGTGGCCGGGGCACCTGGCCGCCAGGAGTCCCCGCTCGGAGGCGGCTGGAGATCTCCAGAGCAGCGCACTCCTCGAGAGCGGTCCGCCGAAGGGATCGCCAGAAGAGCCGTCCGGAGACAGCCTGCTAAGTTGACGGCGAGGCCCGCACAGGCGTGCAGCACGTGGAAGCTCGAGGATAGCACGTGACGTGTGGCTATCATCCGGATGCGGGCTCGATGTGCGCGCGGCACAGCGGAGCTCCCCTTTGGCACAGGTGTCGAGCTGTGCAGTGGCGCCGTCACGGCCGACGAGCACGTCACAGCTTTAGAGAGGGCAGTCCAGGGCTCGGGGTGTCTTCGTGCCTTCGCGATGCAGTCATCATGGGCCCACTGCAGAGTGGAGATGTTGAACGCATGCTCTGCGGCGGATCGATCAGTTCGGCAGGGTGTAACCCTCATGAGGGTGGTCAACACTGGAGCCCCAGACACGGATTCCAGGAGCAGTTCGCGCAGTTCGTAGTACCAACTTCACGGGTGCGCGGCACACTGGAGCTACATAAATTGCGTCCTGGGGCGGTTTGCATCTTCCAGAGCGCAACCCATTCGGCCGTGCTAAATATAGGAGCGCCAGATATTTACTGATGGGGCAAGCAAGTGCTTTCGTGGCCCAACCGTCAGGAGTGCGTGGCACACCGGACCTCCACAACGTGTGTTCTGAAATGGCATGTAGTCTTGCTTTTGCATTCCGAATTTGCTGGAATGCCATACACTGTGTCCCAGGGCGGTTGGGTTTGCGACACTAGCCAAGTCCAAGCAATTTGGGCGTGCGTTGCAGCGGAGCTCCCGAAACTGCGCTCTAGGGCACATTATGTTCACCAGGGAGAAACCCTCGTTGGGGAGAGGGGGCGGCACATCGGACCACCAAAAACCTGTTCGCCTTCAACTCGGCAGCAGTAGCCGCAGCAGCAGCAGCAGCAATTGTACTAGCAGCGCTGGCAGCAAGGGTAGCTGCACAAGCAGCAGCAGTTGCAGCAGGTTGCAGCAGCAAGACTTCTAGCAGCAGCAACGGCAGTAACAGCATTGATATTGGATGCAGAAGTAGCAGCGGCCGTAGTAACCGGAGTATGTAACCGTGGCCAGAGTAGCAGCAGTTGTGACTAATGAGAGCAGCATCGGTGGTAGCCGCGGCAACAACAGCAGTAGTAGCAAGGGCGGCACCAGAAGTGCAAGCAGCAGCAGTTGGAGCAGAGTTGGCAAGCAGTGGCAGCAGCACTGGTCGCAGCAGTCAAACAGGGAATCACGGTAGCAATTACTTCGTCGTAGTCGCAGCGACATTTGCAACAGGCGTTGCATGATTTCGTGTAGACCTCTTGCGGGGTGAGGCCGTGTTGGGGGAGCAGCCCCAATCTTCGAGGCTTATCCAGAGGTAGCAGCTTCGCATCATGGCTGGCATCCCAGACTGCCTCGTAATCTCCTCTAGCGAGGTGGAGCCCCTTGGAATGGCTTCCGGCCGCCATTGCCTTAGTCCCCCCCCAGTTTGCCTAGTCCTTGCGTTGCCCCCAGGAGTGGCAGGGCCCTTTGGGGAGGGCTCCCTGCCCCAATACTGGAGACATCTGTCAGAGTATCAGGCTCACGGCGGCCCCCGTCTCAAGATGCCTCGTAGAGGCCTTTAGCGAGGTTGCTTGTCTAGGGTCTAGGCCATCCCCTGCTCATGGGCTCGGGCACCCCCCCCTGGACCGATGGGTCCTTCCCCCCCTGTGGGTGTGGTGTGGTGCTGCGTTGCCCCCACCCCCCACCCACACACCCCACCCACCCACCCGTGGGTGTGGTGCGGTGCTACGGTGCCCCCCCGCCTCTTCCCCCCCTTTGAGTGTGGTGCAGTGCAGAGGTGCAGAGGTTGTCGTCGTTGCCCTTGTCGTCCTTCTCCTCGTCTCGTCGTCGTCGTATTCGACGTTGTCGTCGTTGTCCCCGTCGGCGTCGACGTCGTCGTCGACGTTGTTGTCGTCGCTTCAGCCCATCCACCCCATCTGGGGGGAGCATAGCTGCCCTGGTACGCCCGTTTTGAAACGCGACACGTCCCGTGTTCAAGACGTCCGTGCCAACACGATGCCAGTTGGCCCGACGTGCTGGCCCACGCTCTGGCGAGTGCATCGCGCCAGGCCCACGTGCTCAGCCTGCGCAATCTAAGGGCCGTGTCGACACGCGGCGGGCTGCGTGCTGCGTATCGGAGCAGCCAGGGGGGGGGGGGGAGGAGGGAGGAGGAGGAGGAGGAGGAGGAGGAGGAGGAGGAGGAAGAGGAGGAGAGGGAGGGGGAGGGGGAGGAGGAGGAGGAGGAGAGGAGGAGGAGGAGGAGGAGGAGGAGGAGGTGGAGGAGAGGAGGAGGAGAGGGGTGGGGGGGGCGAGGCGCGGCCCCTCGGCCCGGCACCTCTTGCGGCCAGCAGGCCCCGGCCCGCCCGAACTATTTCGCTTGTCTTGCCACGGGCAGGCTCGGTCCGTCGCAAGAGCAGATGCTCGGCGTCGCTCAGACGTGTGCACTTTTTGTGGTCGGGGAAAACCTCCTCCCTCCTCCTCTCCTCCTCCTCCCTCCTCCTCCTCCTCCTCCTCCTCCTCCTCCCTCCTCCTCCTCTCCTCCTCCTCCTCCTCCTCCTCCTCCTCCTCCTCCCTCCTCCTCTCCTCCTCCTCCTCCTCCTTCCTCCTCCTCCCTCCTCCTCCTCCTCCTCTCCTCCTCCTCCTCCTCCTCCTCCTCCTCCTCCTCCTCCTCCTCCTCCTCCTCCTCCTCCTCCTCCTCCTCCTCCTCCTCCTCCTCCTCCTCCTCCTCCTCCTCCTCCTCAATCCCCTCCCGTCGAAAGAAAAACTCCGTCCAGACAAAAGGCACGGCATCCACGGCGTCCGAGCGACAGCGGGAAGAGGTCCCGGCAACACAGTGCCCGTCACCGCCGACTGCAACGCAGAGCGATCCATCCTAGTAAGGATTTGTCAATGCCCGTTTTTGCTCGGAGGAGGGTACCGTCATCATCGTCTCGAGTCCGACGCTGGTGGTAGGTCCCACGAAGTCGGCGAGCGAGCTAAAGGCATTGTGCCTAACAGACAGAAGATTGGCGAGCGATGGAAGCCCGTAGGCCTAAGATTGACGCCCCGAAGGCGCACTAGTGCGAGTGTTCTCGGCACTTGGTTCCCCCAGACAGTGCGTGCACGCATGGGTTCTTACAGGCAGCCCGGATTAGTAGGTCGACCTTGCCAGATCAAGGGTACCTTTGTGTCCTGTGTCTCGCGACCCATGCTTCGTACATTCTTGTGGCGATGTGGCCCTTGGAAGGGTCTTGTGTCCTCTCGCGTGTCCTCTCCAATCAAGGCCGACTGTACGTGTGTTGGAGAAGGTATTGCGTCTGACCCACGTTGTCAGCATACGTGTTGAACTCCGCATCGATACGCCACGCGTTGCGTGTTGCGCATCGGGGCGGCTAAGAGTCTTACCCGTTCTCTTACACAATGGGCTTGCGGTTCTGAGTTTTCGCTTGTCGCGCGCCCGTGGGCGCATGGGCTGACGCCTCGTGCGACGTGCGTCGGCTCCAAATGTTCGCTCGGTGGTTGCCCGTTGGGCGCCTCGAGGAGGAGGAGGAGGAGGAGGAGGAGAAGGAGGAGGAGGAGGCCCCCCCGAAGGCGCTCGCCGACGAAGCGAGGAGGAGGGGGAGGCGCTTGGCCCCTCCCCCCGCCGCGGCGGCAGCGGCCACGCGGCGGGCCGCCTCCTCGCTCGAGCCGTGGGCGCCTCGAGGATACAGCGTCGCAGAATCTGGGGCCGAAGCGTGGTATCTTCAGCAAGGGGTCGCGAAGTTGAGGCACGGCCACATGTAGCGAACACCACGAGTGAGTTTGAAGGTGTTCGTGAAGGCATGTCCGCGGCTGCTTGTGTGGCAAGCAGTTTTTATCGCAGCTGCGACGGCGCAGAGCGTCCCTGACATTGAAGTAAGATTGTTTGAAAGTCAGCGGTTGCCGCGCTTGCAGATGATCCATCGTGCCGCGCGTCGCTCGCACCTGGCAGTGCACGGTGGGCCTGCGCAGGTCAGCAGCAGCGTGCTGCTGAGCGCAGGTGTGTCCAGTCGGAAGAAGCGAAGATCCGACGGATGTCGTTGGCCATGATGATGGTGGTAGCGTTGTTACAGGCAAAGGCAGCAAGCGCATTGTATTGCACCACAACGCGCACGACAGTAAAGTGATCGAGGAGATCGCTTGGGGACCCCTGTGTGTTTCTTTCTTCTCCCGCGAAGTCATATTCATTCCCACGTGGAGGAGGAGGAGGAGGAGGAGGAGGAGGAGAACGAGGAGACGGATGAGGAAGAAGAGGGAGATTTGTGGTAAGTAGTCCACCTTCCCAGGTTGTTGCATCCCGCCGCCTGCTGCTCCATCTTAGCCTCTTCCCCCGGCCCTATACCAGCGAAGGGAGGCACTCGATCAGGTAGCGCGCGCCGCATGTGCATTATTATATCCGCCGTTCCTCCTGTCTGTAGCCGTTGCCGCGTCATCGTCGTCGTTAGTTGTTTATCGCCAGGTCAGCAAGAAAGCGGGACGAAAACACTTGTCGTGTTTCGTGCGGCGCCTAGGCATGAGTGCGTGCGGCGTCTTCTTCGAAGCCTTTACATGTCCATTCATCTTCCTCCATTCCTGAAGTTTCTTGGGGCAAACAAGCGTGGTTGAAATTGCAAGGCACATTAATTGCGATCGTTGGGAAAAAGACCAGGCTTCACAGCTGAGAGTACATGAGTTTTTCTGCTGGGGCACGTTCTGAACAACAGTACCGTGGAGGGGGGACGCCGTCATCATCACTATGACCATATTCAGACGCACCATCGTCATCGTCATAGGGGGGGGGCGGTCGAGCGAGTGCACCCGTCCGTTCTGAGGTGCATCGGGGCATGGGGCTATCACCGGCAAATCACGATCATGACCAGCACCATCACGATCAACCATCATTTACTAAGCACCGATCGGCATCACCATCACCATAAACATTGACAGTCGCCATCACCAATATTCACTCTTCGATTCCCAATCGCCGTCGTCCTCGTCGTCCTCCCCATCCTCCCCAGACGCTCCAACCTCCTCCTCCTCCTGCTCTCTAGATGTTCTGCCAGTGAACGCTCGAGGAGAATCCTCCTCCTCCTCCTCCACCTCCTCCTCCTCCCTCAGCCGTTCCCTCTCCTCCTGTTCTTCATGCTCCTCCATCTCATTACCAGACGTGCCATTGGGGCTGGTAGGGTGTTTCACCTGAGATTCTACCCCCCCATTCATGACCCCGAAGAGTGAAAGTCCAACGGTTACATGGATTGAGATGGATTGAAATGTTGTGTTTGTTGTAACGCCGCGCGCATTTGCTGCAAAAGCTCCAAACGGTTACATGGATGATGGGGGTGATGTTCAACGTGTGGACCTCGCTTTGGTGCCGCGCACACCCGTCTGAAAGTTTCCAGCATATCGGGTGGGCGGGAGGGCGATGTTTGGTCATCATGCGGTTTTCGCTTAGCGCCGCGCACATTCGTCTTAAGAGCTGCCAGCAGCTAAACGGGTGGAAGGCGGTTCTTCTTCAAAGCGTGGTTCTCGCTTGAGCGCCACGCACAGTCGCCTTGAAGGCTTCCGCCAGTGACACGGATGGAGGTCCTTTCCGAATGTCGATTTCGCCTTTGCGCCACGCATGTTCGCCATCAACAATTTCCGACCGATACGCGGATGTAGGGCGGTTCTTTGTCAAAATCAGATGCTCGCTTTGGTTCCGAGCAAACTCGCCTTCAAAGCTTCCAACGGCCACATGGATGGTTCACAAGACGGTATAAACATGTGGTCCTCGCCTTCGCTCCGCGCACCGTCGGCTTAAAAGCTCCCAAGAGTTACATGGATGGAGGGTGGCTCCTTTGCGAAACATAATGCTCGAGAAAGTTTATTCAGCCTGTATGTTCAGAACTTGTTGTGCAACAGCTACACAGATGCAGGGCGGCTCTTTGTCACATCGTGGTTCTCCTTTGAGATGCCCGTAGGCTTGTATCACCGACTTTTAACGTTGGAGAACAGTCTGCACGGATGAGGGGATATGTTTCAAAGCGGGGATGTCGTTATTTGTTGTGTGGTATTTCGTGGTAATACCTCGTCGTTGTCCTATTTAGAGATGAGCATCAAGAATCCGATCTGACGCCAATCGCAAACAGAAAATTGCACCAACCCGCCCAAATCTCCTTATCACCCGAAGCGTGGTCATATAATGGAGGGACTTGTGAGGGCAAGACCCGGGACGGGCGCGCGTGTTGCAGCACGATTGATGCACATTGAGCTCATTATGGTCCTCCTCCTCCCCCGCATCTCCTCCTCCGGCTCCTCCTCATCCTCCATCCCCTCCTTGTTCCTCCCTCGTCCCCCTTCCTCCTCCTCCTCCCTCCTCCCCCCTCCTCCTCCCTCCTCCTCCTCCTCCGCCTCCTCGTCCTCCTCCTCTCCTCCCTCATCCTGCTCCTCCTCCTCCTCCTCCTCCCTCCTCCCTCATCATCATCATCATCAGCATCATCATCATCATCATCCTCATCCTCATCCCTGTTCCTCACGCCTGTTCCTCCTCCTCCTCCCTCCTCCTCCTCCTCCCTCCTCCTCCCCCCCCCTCCTCCTCCCTGTTCCTCCTCCTCCCCCCTCCTCCTCCTCTCCCCCTCCTCCTCCTCCTCCTCCTCCTCCTCCTCCTCCTCCTCTTCCTCTTCCTCCTCCTCCTCCTCCTCCTCCTCCTCCTCCTCCTCCTCCTCCTTCCTCCTTCCTCCTCCTTCCTCCTCCTCCTCCTCCTCCGCGTCCTCCCTTCTGCCCCCGCCCCGCCGTGCTCTGGACTTGCCCCCCTCCCCACTCGCCGGCGCCGCAGGGCCCATTCCAGAGGCAGACGCGGGCATTGCTGGGAGCAAGAAGGGCGCCTGGGTGCGCGCGCCTCCCAGCCGAGCTCCTTCGAGGGAGGGCCTCCCCCCTCCAGGAGGAGGGAGGGAGGAGGGAGGAGGAGGGAGGAAGAGGAGGAGGAGGAGGCGGAGGAGGAGGAGGAGGAGGAGGAGGAGGAGGAGGAGGGGAGGGAGGAGGGAGGGAGGAGGGAGGAGGAGGGAGGAGGAGGAGGAGGAGGAGGAGGAGGAGGAGGACCATGGTCAAAGCCCAAGACGCATCAACGGTGGCACAAGAAACCCTCCCTCCAACTTCCCTCTTCGTAGGTCCTTGCAGGAGTTCACGTGAACGTGGGAAGTGCCTCATTGGAGACAACCGTTTGAGAATTATCAGTTGCGCCGAAACACCATTCTTAATATTTTGGCGTCGCGGGTCAGCGTGACTGCTGCGTCCTGCTAATCCTAAACCGTGTCAGAACACCATTCTTGGGACATCAACACCGCGAATCATTGCGACGTTTGAGTTTTGACAGTCCGAAACCGCTCCAGAACACCGTTCTTGGAATTTCAACCACGCAAACCTTTGAAACTGGCGCAAGTGTACAAGACGAATGTGCGAGGCGGTAAGGCGAAGGCCACATCTTAAAACGGATCTGCCCCCCGAGAGTCACAATTTGAAAAGGATTTACCGTCCATCCTGGAAGCGGTTGCAAATTTTGAAGGCGAATGTGCGCGGCACCATTGCAAGAGCCACATGTGACAACGACCCGCCCCCAATCCGGCAAATTGATGGGAACCTGTAATACGAATGTGCGCGGCGTTGAGGCGAGAGCCACATTGTGAAAACGGCCCACCATCCGTCCATGAAGTTCTTCGCAAATTCTGCAGGCTTCGCACATCCCCACCAACCCATTCAGAAACGCTGCCGATAAGAGCTGTCGGAAAATGGGCGGAAGAGATCTTGAAGCGATGCCTAGGCGACTTGCTTGATTTAGGGAAGTGTAGAAGTGTGCCGTGGCTGCCCAGAGAGATACGAGCACGAGCAGGAAGACGAGAAGGAGGACGAGGACGAGGAGGAGATGGAACAGGAGGACGAGGACGAGGAGGAGAAGGAACAGGAGGACGAGCACGGGAAATAGGAGGACGAGGGGGACGAGGAGGAGGAAGAGGACAGCGAGGACGAGGAAGAGGACGAAGAGGACAATGAGGAAGAGGAGGACTGAAACGAAGGTAACGAGGAGGAGAAGGAAGAGGAAAAGGAGGAGGAGGACGACGAAGACGAGGCTAAGAACTCTGGCCGTAATCTTGGGATCTGATCGAAGCCTTTTTGGCGTCATCTTGGGGCTGCCTCGGGGCCCTCTTTGGGGGGGTCTTGGGAGCATTCTGGGGCTCTTTAGGGGGGTCGTGGGGCCATCTATGGGAGCCCTGGATGGCCTCTTGAGGCCATCCTGGAGGCCATCGGTGAATGAACGGAGGATCCATAAAGTTCCCCTCCCGCCACCCCCTCCCTTCCTGTGGCCATGACAATCACCTCCTGCGGCCGTCTTGGCCTCTTGGGCCCCTCTTGGACATCTCTTGGGCCATCTTGGGGCCATCTTGAGGCGCCAAAAGCGCATCGGAATTGAAACAGCAATTGGGCGAAAATCATAGATCCGCTTCAGCTTCTTGGGGGGGGGCTGGGGGGTCTCCGAGAGCACTTGGAATCGACTTGTGGCTCTTTTGCGGGGCCTCCTGGAGGCATGTTGGAAGCCATCTTCGGCTATCTTGAGCCATGTTGGAGTATCGGAGGCCCTATTGGAGCCATCTTGGGCGAAAAAGGACTTCCTGACACAGCGAGTCGCCAGCGTGGCCTGGTTGGACTCATTGCTGATCATAAAAAAGGCGCTGAGACGGTGGAACACTAACACGGACTTGCCCGCGTGGCGTAGATCGGAAAAGTGTATCAAGTTGTCCGGCCGTTCTTTTCAAACCAAACTTGAGGATCTGGCCGATTTGGCCTTGGTTAGAGACGAGTTGGATCGACACGGTGCTGGGACGCATGGATATGCTGGCGGGAGAGAGAAAGGGCGATGACTTGCGCAGGGCAGACCGCACGGCCTTCTTCGAGGCTACCCGAGAGTCCAAGGAGCGCTTTGCCCAGTTCGTGACCCTCTGGGAGGCGCAACTACCCGAGGCCGAGGGCAGCGACCTGCGGGTGTCGGAGAAGCTCACGGGGCTCCTCCTGGAGTCGGGCGCAGGCGGGACCCCCCAGGGCATGCAGAACTTGTGCGCCCTGAGCCAGGGGAAGCTGGACTTCTACCACGCCCCGAGGGTTCTGAGACACATGGACGCAGGCTCCGCCAGGCCAGTGCCAGCGCCGCCAGGTTTCAGCCTCCCTCCTCTCTCTTGTCCAGCTCTCGGGTCGATCGGAGGTCGGCGTCGACGGTGGCGATCGAGGCGAGGACTTCCACGACGACCAGGGGTCAGACGACAAGGGGGGCAACGACTCAGACATAGCCGCGCGGCTTCCAGATAGAGAGAGAGAGAGAGAGAAGTCCAGGATCTCTACGAGGGCCAGACGGGGACGTGGGCGATCGACGACATCAAGGGCAGAAGCTCTCCCCAGAGCAGCTGGTGAAGATCACTGGCTGGAAAAAGCGCGGGGGAAGGGCCACTGGAAGAACGAGTGTTCCAACCCAGCCCAGGAGAAGCCACGTGACCAGCAGAAGCTGTCCTCCTACATGTTCGAGGGTTGCTCGTCCGAGGGAGTCGACGCGAGTCTCGGCGCCTGGGAGGAGCTGCGTGGCGATTTCAACACTGGGGTGATCCTGGTCACAGCGAAGGCGACCCAATGGTTGGTGGACCCGGGGGCCGGCAGCGACCTCGCGGGCCTCCAGGCGTTGAACCGAAAGTCCAGGCATTTGCAGAGCAGAATCCCAGGTACGTCGAGGTCCCCATCGACCAGAGGCCGAGGAAGTCCGCTCACAGAATGAGACGAGCGGCGAAGGTCTCGAGCGTGATCTCGTTTCATCTCTCTGGGCGGTGTCCTGGGAATCATTGAGACCACGGTCTCGGTGGACGACGTGCCACGCATCGTGAGCTTCAACTTGTTAGACGACGTGGCTCGCGTGATCGACCTGCCCCCTAATCATTTTATTTCGGACACGATTTGTCAGACGATAGGTCTCGTGAGGCTGGGATCCGACCATCGCACGCGCGGCGGGCATCGTGCGACCTCTTTGACGAAAATGTCCGCATTCCGACCGCAGCTTTTAGACGTTTCTGTCCAAAGACTCGGTTCGCCTAAATGGAGGCCAAGCTCCAGTCATGTCGGAAAGTGATGTTGTCTCGTCGCACATGTTTCTCCTGCCCCTGTTCCTCTGGGTCTGGGATGGGAGCCGAGAGTAGGAGTACCATGGGATCGTGGAATTGTAGGCGTTACGCTCGGGAAGTCAAAGACGCTTCTGAGATCATAGGCAGGTACCCCCTCCCTTCGTTCAGGAGCCTCTGAGTGCCGCGAGATCAGCCAGTCGGCTTAGAGTCAGTCGGGGCCACTGGATCCTCGGGGGCAGCTCAGGCAATGGCTCGAGCCCCAGGAGCACTGAAGGCATGGGTCCTATGTCGCCTCGCAGCGCACATTGGGTTTCAAAGAACGACAGTCTCAGCTCCAGCTGTCCGCGTTCCATGTTCAGGAGATCGGTTTCGGTATCGACCAGACCTCGACATCATGGCGCGGGCTTGCGCAGCCTCAGTCCTCGTGCTCGCAGTGACGGGATTGGCCGGGGGTGGAGGAAGGACTACATCAGCTTCACCAGGGAAGGACGCACCTCCGGCGCAGCCTCGGCGTGCTCGAGAGTTCCGGGGAGACGATGGACGGCCTCCAGCGCCTCATCGCCGTGATGGGGGACACGGTGACCAACGTGGAGCAGGCCACTGAGCTGCCCGTGCAGGTGGCCGTGCAGATTGGCACGGCGGTGGTCACTCCGCGAGTAGCAGCAGCACCAGCAGGAGAGGCGTTCGCTGCCGCCCTGTGGGCCGCCTGGCGCCGCCCAGAGGGCAAGCCGAACGTCGGCGGCTCCGCCCTCCACCTGCGCACCTCTCCTGCCCGATGCTTCCCTCGGCCTTCGAGGATCGGTGAGAAAGGTCTCTGCACCTTGTCTGGAGGCCTCCTGGGTCCTGAGACTTCTGGGCACGTCCCCAGGTCAACATGTACACATGGTTCATTTCTAATTCTGCGGAGGTTCTCTTATTCAATCGCTTCGCTCATTCCGCCGGCCCATACAGTCTCATGTCTGCCGTTTGCCCGAGGGCCTGGTGTCAATGCGGCGCTTTGGGGGTTCTTTTGCCAGGCGTCTCGGGAACCTCTTGGAGGCAGTGTTGAAGCCTCTTGAGGCCCCGTAAGGGCCGTTTGGGTTTCGTTGGGGCTTCTTGCTGGGCTTCTTGGGTGGTTCTTGGGGCGTCTTGGGGGACTTATTGGCGGGATGTTGGTGGCTTCTGAGGTGCTCCTAGGGGCAGAATCCCCCTTTGGGCGCCTCTTGGGCGGTCTTGGTGCTCTCTTGTGCCGTCTTGGGGTTATCTTGGGCCGTCCTGGGCCGATTTTAGCGGATTGTTGGGCTGTCTCGGGGCGCTGTTGGGGGCTATTTGCGTAGTTTGAGGCGCTGTGAAACTCGAAACGCCGTTCATGCGGGAAGTGTACATGTTCCTCTGGGAATGGGACGATTTTTGATTGTAATGGCCGTCTTGGAGGGCCTCTTGAGGCTCTCTTGGGGCTCCTTGGCGGCCTCGACGGCAATTTTGAGGTCATCTTGGGCGATGTGGAACGATTGTTCGGCGACTTGAGGCCGCTTGGATTGTTTCGGGGGCGTTCCGGTGCCGTTTTGGCGCGCTCCTGGAGCGTTCTGGGGGTATGAGCCGAACGTCGCGCTCTGGGCGGCGTGCGGAAGCCATTGTGTGAGAGGGCGCGGTGGTGAGAAGAACAGCTCACCCCATCCGGCTTTCCGGGCTTTCCGGCGTAAGGAGGGCTTCTTCGCGGCACTTGTGAACGCTCCTGGACAGTGCTTTTTGGGCAGGTTCTTGACGCTTGTTGCAAGTCTGTAAGGGCCCCGTTGGGAGTCTACCAAAAGGAGAGCACATTGTAGCATCGCTTGCACTTGCTTGCGTGCTCGGTGGGGCATTTGGGGGGCCTCCTGGGGCCGATTGGGGGACTCTTGGGGGCCTCCTGAGAGCCTCGTGGGGGCCTATTGGGGCCTCTTAGGGGCCTCTTGGGGCCTCGTGGGGGCTTCTTAGGGCCGAGGGCTCGAAATGTTGTTTCGTGTTCCCTCTATGGGGCCCCTGTGGGGGCGTTCTTGGGGCCCTTTTGGACCGTCTTGGAGGCTTCTTGGGCCGTCTTCGAGCCCTCTTGGGCCATCTTGGGGCCCTTTTGGGGGCCTCTTGGGCCCTCTTGGGGCGATCTTGGGGGCCTCTTGGGCCGTCTTGGGGCGTCGGGAAGCCGAAAAGGTGGAAGCTCCAAAATCTGTCAAAAACCTAAGGAAAAGCAATGAATTTTGCCTCCTGGGGCCCTCTTGGGAGTGCTGTTGGAGGCCTCTTGGGGCGTCTGGGGGCTATCTTGGGCGTCTTGGAGCGATCTTGTGGCATGTCGGACCCCTCGTGTACCATCTTGGGGGCCTCTTGGGGGCCTCTTGGCCTTTCTTGGGGCTCTCGGGGACGTCTCGGAGCCCTGTTGGTGCGCTCATGGAGCGCTCTGGTGGAGTCGCCCGGGGATCAGCCGGGACCCGCCCGGGGTACTTTTCGTCCGGGGACCCCCAGGGGCCGCCCCGCGCGCGCGAACTAGAGAATTGTTAACCAGTTACCGGAGATCTTAGCACGCCTCTGGCCCGTTGGGCCGGCGAATTGTTGGGGGGGGCCAAGATCCTCTCGTTACTAATTCTTCTATCCTGGGCCTCTTCCTGGCCACGAGGGGGCCAGGAACAATTTGAAACGAGCACGCACAAATAGAAATGAGCACGATTTGAAATGGGCGACGTGTACCATTTTCTCCCCCTCATCTTGCTGCTGCAGGCGGGACGGCCACCCTGGGCGCAACCGACGCCCGAGCCCCTGGGCGCGGCCGTGGCCGCACGGCGAGAGCCCCCGGGAGCGGGAAGCCGCCCCCCTCCACCGCCGCCGCTGAGCGAACCCCCCCAGCCAGGACGGCGGGACCACCACGCCAACGACCACTGCTCGACGAAGAACAGAACGCCACAAACACTTTTTTGATCTGCGGGGCGAGAGCGAACCTCTTCCGCAAACGCCACAAACACAAACTAAAAAAACTCCACAAACACAAACTTTTGGCATTCCGCGCGGGGCCAGCCTGGCGGCGCCAGCGGCGCCGCCCCTGGCGCACTCCGCGCGCCAGGGAGGGAGGTCCAGCGCAGATCGAAGAAATCCGCGCGGAGCGCCAGAAAGCTTATGTTGATGTGGCTGTTTCTTCTTCTCTCTACCGCGCCGACGACCGCGACCGTTCCGTCACCGCCTGGTCCAGAGGAGAAAGAGGGCCAGACACTCCAGCTTGGGAGGTGGTGTTAACTGGTGCCCTCGGCCCTCGAGGGGCGAGGGGCGAGGTCTGCTGATGTTCTTGGCCCTCGTCGGGCCTCCAGAGACCTCGTCGGGGCCTCTTCAGAGGCTTCCGGAAGAGACTGATGGGGGTCAGGATCCGGGGCGGGAGCAAAAATTGGCCAGGGGGAGGAGGAGGAGGAGGAGGAGGAGGAGGAGGATAAGGATAAGGAGGAGGAGGAGGAGGAGAAACAAAAGGAAGGTGTCAGGCTGGCACAACCACTTGAGTTTGAAGTGACCACTGGAAGAGGAAGGGGAAGAGGAAGAGTCTGGAGAAGGTTCGCCCAATCTTGCCGTTTCCCCCATCTATTGTCAACATATGTTCGAATTTGAACGCATCGAACCATCTGTCACGTCCGCCATCGCTTAGTTACCAGTTCGAATTTTGAATGCGGGGCGAGTGTCGTACACACGTTGAAGCCACATGGGCCGATCGACCTCAGCCTTGCGCATTACTCCTGGCAAGTTAGCGTCTGATGATGGGAACTGGATGCCGCGTTCTGCATGTTCGCGGAGAGGTGCGTGAGAGATCTGATCCCAAAAACAACAATGCAGGCACGTGTCTTGTTTGCGCTTTCCTCGATGGTTGTTGTGTTGTGTGTCGGTAAACCTTTTGATGGGCGTTCTCCTCTCTTCTACATGTTACCTACCCCTGTCGGTCGTGCACGCATGTACGTGTTCATGGCTAGATTTGTTCTGCGTGTAGCGCAGATTCGCGCGTGAAATGTGATATCCCCTGCAAGGTTGCAACGATGTCCGGGCTGGCGATGGTGGTGCGTGACGCGATTCTTCTCTTGAGGCATACGAAGGAGAACACCGTGCTCACAGTAGAGACGCATGGAAAGAGCATTAAGACGAAGCTTAGCAAGGAGAGAAGACCGAGGTCGACACTGAGCCGTTTCCGTTTGCGCAGCTTTTCTTCCACCTCCCCCGTTCTTTCTTCTCTTCTCGTCCGCAGACGCGAGGGTTTCGGAAATCACTTGGGCGAAGATGTGTCGGCCATTCTTGGCATGGTACCCTGCATGGCTCCCTGGAGCAGGCGCAACAGCCAGAGGGTCGCCCTGGGTGGGCGGATGACTGGTCTTATGCCACGGACGGCGAGGCGTTAAGGGAAGAGAGCGGCGGATGCAGCACTCGAGGGGCAGGGCGAATGGGGTTTAATCGGGCCTGTTCCTCTACAGGAGGCACATTCAAAAATAGCCAAAAAGAGCTTCGGGACGATTTTTTCTCTATTCTTTGTTGACGGTTCTTGCTTCTTGTATGACGGTTTGAGACCTGATTTCCACAATCTGCCTGCAGGAGGACATGCCCGACCTAGGGAAGGGGGGCAGAGCAGGACGAGGGTGAGAAGAGGGACGGCAGACCCCGAGATCCGACGCTGCGAGAAAAAAGGAAACATCGGGAATCATCCGGACTGAAGCCCTGGACTCCGCCTTTCTGCCCGATTTCCGGGCCAGATCGATCTGTGATGGCCCCGGGGCCGGGGAGCCAGGTGCTACCGCCCGGCTCGAGGAGCCAGCGCCCAGATCTCAGGGGACAGGGATCGAGGAGGATGCGGGCTCCGCCTGTTGGGTGAGCAGACGAGGCACGGAGGAGCCAGGAAAGCGACGCAGAAGAGCGGGCGCGACTGCGCCGACATTGGCGCGTGAGCTGCCCGCGCAAGGTGGCGGGTCAGCGCCCTCGTCTCCAGTACAGCGTGCCGCCCTGGCGGCCCGCGTAAGTTACGGCGTGAGGTCGCTATGTCATCTCGCGTACAATCCGTTTCTGATCGTCGCTCGGGAGGATGAGCGGCCGCGGCGGCAGCGGCGGCGCCGCCTTCTGGCTCGCAGGTGGCCGCCGCGCTCGCCGGCGCCGCGGGCGTCGTCGTTCTGGGCCCGCGGCCTTAGCCTCGCCCAGCGAAGAGCTTCGGAGTGCAGGCGCTCTGTCGCGTCGCAGTCCCGCTGTCGGCGAAAGAAAAAGGGTGTGGTTACGCCGGGTGTGGTTTGCGCTCGGCGCCGTTGCGGCCTGGGGGGCACGACACTGCCTCATCGGGGCGCGGCGGACTTTGTCGAAGTCCCCGCCCGCCCCCCAAGGTGCCCCCCAGGATGCCGGTTGCAAACCACACCCTTTGCAAGGCACACCCTTCGGAGTCGCCGATGCTGGCATGTGCGTTGTAGCTTTTTCCTTTGTGGCCTTGGCGTTGAATTTTTTCTCCACGGGCGATTTTTCTTTCTTTCGGGACCCGGGACCATCACAGATCGACCAGGCTCAAAAAATGTTGCAGAAAGATGAGGTCCAGAGTTCCGGTCGAGGTTTTCTACCACGCTGCATTTTTGTCGGGGATCCCAAACAGTGTGTTGACCGCACCGCGTGATGAGTCAGTGGAGATTCGGGGTCACCACCCGGATCTGGGACTCGAGCCGCTCTCCGAGGACGTCTCGGGCAACCGGGGCCCGCGAGATTCCAAAACCGTGCGGTGACGGACCGCGCGGTGAGGTCTCGCGGGAGTCGGAGGTCCTACGCAGTGCGTCACCACGCTGTCTTGGGACCCAGATTGTGTTCGTGGCGTCGGATCTCAGGGGTGGGCCGACATTGCTGCAGGCAGCGCGCCCAGTCAGAGCGCGCGCCCCCATCTGGGGTGCCCCTTGTGTCCTTGCCTCTGCGCCCGCCCTCTGCCGTTTGCGTTGGTCGCCCAAGGAGATCCGAACTGCGGCCGTCCTTATACCGCCCGTCCCGAATGCACGTCTTGGCTGTATCGTTGAACCGATCCCCATTCCCCAGCGGGCCATGGTGTCCCAGCCCCACCATCCCACAACCCCCGTCAGGGAGAGTTGCCCCTCGAGCCCCGAGGGGGACAGCCCGAATCTCTCCATCTAGGGGGGGGATATCTCCAGTCTAGTCTGGTCTTCGGCACCAGGCCGTTGTGTTCCAGCCGAGAGCCGCCGAATTGTTGCGACAAGTCTGGCGTTTTTGATATCCAATCCGTTCCATTGCAACTTCGGCTCTGATATCTTGCAGCGCGGAGAGCGCTTAGCACCGAGGCCACAGCCCATCATAGCAGAGTGGCGGGCCGCGCACAAGAGCAAAAACCGTCCACGTCCTGAGTCGGTTACTGCACCTCATTTCTGGGGGAGGGAGGAGGAGGAGGAGGAGGAGGAGGAGGAGGAGGAGGAGGAGGAGGAGGAGGAGGAGGAGGAGGAGGAGGGAGGAGGAGGGGGAGGGGGAGGAGGGGGAGGGAGATCGGCCAGCTGTGCCCAGGCCACGCCGTCTCGACCGCACGGGCAGGCCCCCCGGGGGCGCGACGGGGATCGCGCCCTGCGCGCGCCCTCGCGGCCCACGGCGCGAGCGGCGCCCGCCTCCAGGGCGGCGGAGGCGCGAGGGCGCGAAGGCGGCTGCGCGTCGCGCACCGCCCGGGCGCGGTGCGCGAAGAGTTAGGTGGCCCGGATGCTGCTCGAGCCCAGTTGCCCTGGTACTCGTCGTCGTATTCGACGTTGTCGTCCTGTTCGTCTCGTCGTCGTATGCGACGTTGTCGTCGTTGTCCTCGTCGGCGTCGCCGTCGACGTCGTCGTCGACGTCGTGGTCGTCGCCTTACCCCATCCACCCCATCTGTGAGGGGCATAGCTGCCCTGATACGCCCGTCTTGACACGCAACACATACAGTGTTCAAAACGTACGTATTGACACGTTGCGTGTTGGCTCAGCGTGTCGGCCCACGTTTTGGCGAAAGTGTCGCGCCAGACCTGCGTGTTCGGTCTGCGTGTTTATACGGGCTGCGTGTTGCGCATCGGGGCAGCTGAGTACTTGAGGCGTTCAGGAAAGGTCTTCGCTTTGGAGGATCGAAAGAGTTGCCATCTCTTCCTAGGCGGAAGGCTGCGGAAGCCGGCGGAAGTAAAACGAGGCTGCATCCGCTTGCGGAAGGCTGGCGGAAGCCGGCGGAAGTAAAAGATGCGTTCTTGAGAGATGGCAAGGTTTTTGGGTTCGGGGCTTCTTTAACCCGCAAGTTGTGTCCAAGCGCCAGAGAGGGAAAATAGGCAAGTTCAGACCACGAGCGATCTCACCACCAAAAGGCGAGGCATCAGGGAGACCAAGAAAAGGAATGCCTGCGGGATAATTTACAGCCAGATGAAACGACAGCGAGTGTTCAGCAAAAGTAGCATATGCCCCCCGTGCCCAGCCATTAACCGTTTTGGCGTCATTGATGCATTGAACACTTCATGCACGTCTCAGCACGTTCATGGCGCATGCTTCCTTAGTCTGGCAGGTGCTGTTACTTGAAGATTGTCCCCACCGCGCGCGGTTGCGCGTCAGTGCCACCAGGGTTGCCGCAGAGGCTGTTCGGCACCAGGTGGCGGCACGAGCAGCAGCACCGACGCGAGGATCGGGGCTCCCTCTCGAGCTCTGCCTCCTCCTCCTCCTCCTCCTCCTCCTCCTCCTCCTCCTCCTCCTCCTCCTCCTCCTCCTCCGCCTCGTCCGCCTCGTCCTCCTCGTCCTCCTCCTCGTCCCTCCTCCTCCCTCCTCCTCCCTCCTCCCTCCTCCTCCTCGTCATCATCCAGCGGAGGGAATGAGGGTGGACCTCCAGGGAGGGCTGGCGCTGCTCGGCTTCCCTGACCGGGCTCGCCGCCGAGGGTCTCGGGGTGCTCGCGCCACTTGAGCGCAGAACTCGCGAAACCAGCGAGCGGGTCGACACTTCGAAACTCGTTGCTTGGAAGTCCGTTATACAAGTTGACGAATGCGACCGCCCCTCCAGCGGGTGCCGCCCTCCACCTCATCGTCATGCCCCATAGAGTATGCAACATACCACGCAAGCTGCAGTTGACGCGCCGAAGCATGGAACTACGAATCACGAAAGATAGGATTAGGCCGGCAGAGCAGGAGTCACGGCGGGCCCCCAGCGGGAAGCTTGCACGCAGATCTTGCAATCAGTGGGTGTTCGGGATACTGGCTTGACGAGGGTCGGTCAATCGTTGCAGTATTGCGAAGGCCTTACGGCCGTTGCCGCCGACCCTGAGAGCGACGAAGATGAAAACGAGGGGGGGGCAGGGTGGAGGAGGTGGATGAGAGAGGAGGAGGGGGGAGAAGGATGTGGAGGAGAAGCAAGAGGAGGAGAAGGAGGCAGAGGAGAGCAGGAGGAGGGGGAGCAGAGGGGGGGGGGGAGGAGGAGGAGGAGGAGGAGGAGGAGGAGGAGGAGGAGGAGGAGGAGGAGGAAGAGGAGGTGGCCAGAGGCTTTCTTGGGACAGCCTGTGGCTCTCCTGAGGCCGTCTTGGGCCGTCCAGGGCTCCTCTTGCGCCGTCTCGAGGCACTCTTGGAGGCCTCCTGGGCAATTTGGGGCTCTCCTGGGCTGTCTTGGGGCAGTTTGGGGGCCCCTTGGGAGCCTCTTGGGGCCTCTTGGGGCTTCTTCGGGGCCTCTTGGGGGCCTCTTGGGGCTGAGAGCTCGAAATGTCCGTTCGGGTCCCCCGTCTGGGCACTCTCCTGGAGCCGTCTTGGGGGCCTCTTGGGCCGTCTTGGAGGCGTCTTGGGCCGTCTTGGGGCCCTCTTCGGCCGTTAGGGGACCCTCTTTGGGGCCTCTTGGGCCGTCTCGGGGCGATCTTGGGGGCCTCTTGGCCGTCTTGGCGCGTCGGGAAGCGGAAGAGGCAAGAACGCCAAAATCTTTCAAAAACGTATGGGAAATCCATGAATCTTGCCTCTTGGGGCTCTCGTGAGAAAGCTCCTGGAGGCCTCTTAGGGGCGCTTTGCAGGCCTCTTGGGCCGTCTGGAGGCCGTCAAGGCGTCTTGGACAGGTCGTTCGGCGATTCGGGGTTCTCTTGGACTGTCTTTGGGGCCTCTTGGAGCACTCTTGGCCCGTCTTGGGGCTTTTTGGGGCTCCGGGACTCCCAGGGGAGGCGTCGTATCTGACCCCCCCCCGGCATCTGACCCCCCCCCGGGACCCCACCCCACCCCCGGCAGGGGCTTCCCTTCGACTCAATTACGACGTTGCTTCTTTTCGCTTTAGCTGGCGCGCTGAGGAGGTCTCTGGGAAAGGGGGGAGCTTCGACGAGCCCAGGGAAAAGGGGGAGGCAAGGAAAGAAAACGACAGAGACGACGACCAACGAATGACGGAGATGACGACTTGAACGGACAAGCCCCTCACACACGCCGACAGGGTCGGCGGATTTCTTGGGCGCGTAGGCGAGCCGGGGGAGGCCGCGCTCGGCCACACCCATGCGAGAGAGGGGGAGACCCCAGTGCCACCCCCGGAGCCCCTCGCGATAGACGGGATGCTTTTGGCAGTTTTCCGCCTCCGGGGGGGCCCTCCCCGGACCCCAGGACTGTCGAACAAATTACTCGCGATGGAAGATCACCCTGGGGAAAGGGTCGAGACTTGCCTGGGTTCCGCATTGAAACAATCACAGCGGCGCATGATTGGGAGTATCACCGGGCCCGCGGAGGCGGAGGCGGGGGGTAAGTCGGTTGGGGCTGCCCGCGTGCCGCAGAGCGAGGAGGGATAAGGGAAGACGAGGAGAAGGAGGAGGAGGAGGAGGAGGAGGAGGAGGGAGGATGGAGCGTCGGCATCACGCATGCGTCGGGAGTTGCCAGGGGGTGGTCCTGGCTCCCAAGGCGCCCCAAGCGTTTAGGGCCATTCTGGAGTCCCGGGGGACCTCTGGGCCTCCTGAGGGGCTCTCTGGAGGCCGTCGGGCCCTCCTTGGAAAAGCTGGGACCGCCCTTCGGGCGGGCCCAGGCGATAAAACGCTCCAGAGCGTTCCAGGAAGCCCCCTCGGCGCTCTGGAGCGCTCTGGGACGGCCGCGGCGCCCGATGCATCCTCCAGCACTGCCAGATCTCAGAGCTCCCCGACTTGTCCCGAGCCGATTTTGCAGCGGTCCGTCTTCGCCTTGGGCCAGGGCCACCGCCAGCAGCACCTGAGAGTGACCCTTGTCCAGCCTCGGCCGAGGCCGTCGCCGCCTTCCCGCCACCGCGGGGCTCCTGGACACCGCACCAGAGTACGGGCGCCCCCGACGCCCCCCGCGGCCGCCGCCACGCTGCCGCAGCCGAGCCGGCCGTGTGCCTGCCCGTGGTAGTGGTGGTGCTGCTGCTGCGCCGCGCACGTGCTGCTGCTGCTGCTGCTGCCGCCGCCGCCGCCGCCGCCGCCGCCGCACCGCGGCGGCTGCCGCGCGTGCCGCCGCCGTCCAGCGCGCCCCACCAGAAGAGGGCGTCTGAGCGGACATGGAGCAGACGGGTCCTGAGGGAGGCGGGTCCCGAGGTGTTTCGCCGCGCTCGGGCTCCTGGGGCGCCCTCCCCAGGCCCCCCGGGGCCGTCAGAAAGCTCCTCGGGCTGCAGAGAGCTGATCCTGGGGAAGGCCCTGGGGTCCAGGATTCGGGGGTCCGACACCAATACCGACGGTTGCCTCCACCGAGGGAAGATGATCGCGCCCTTGGCGATGGTGGTATCATTCGGGCTAATGGGGTGGCCGAAGTATTACCACCGCCTTCGCCAAAATCTGGGATCACCCTTGCCCAGCAGAGGCAACCCCTTGTGCCGGTGTCGGTGCCAATGTCCAGGCCTCCAACGCTTCCTTCAGGACCAGTTTTGCTTCGCGCCAGCGGTGTCTAGCGGACGCCCTTTCCTTTCATCCTGCGCACGTCAGAATCTGCTGCGCCCCCCAGCGCAGGCCGGTGGCCCAGGATTCCCGTGGTGGCCCAGGTGGCTTCCAGAGCACCCTTCACCAGCCAGGCCCAGAGGGCCCCCGGGGCTCCAAATGACCCCAAAAGCTGGGGCACACCCGCCGGGCCAGGACCGCTCCGGGCAGCACCCGACGCGGTGTCTTGCGCACGCCCGCGTGGGCGTGGGCGTGGGCGTGGGCCGACCCCCCGCCCTGTGCCAGCCGGGGTAAGCGCGCCTCCTCTGCGCAGGCTCGTGGCGGAGAGGGCCGCGGCCGCCTGCCCCAACAGCGGCACGGCGCCGTGAGGCCCGGGACTTCCACGCCGCGGGCAGCTCGAAAGCGTTTTGCCGCGTTGCCGCGCGCCCTTCGGAGCCTGCGAAGGGCAACGTTAGCCTCGAGGCTGACGTCGACGACGTCGTCGTCACCGTCGCCGCCGTCGCCGTTGTCGTCGTCCGCGGCCGTCGGTTTTCGGCGGTCTTCCAGCCTCGGGGTGCCGTCCTGCAGCTGCGCCCTGCCGAGAGCGCTCTCCAGGTGCCTGGATCGTCCCGAACGTCCCCCCCCCGCCCACCCGAGAGCCAAGTTATGACCTAGAACAAAAAAATGGTACAGGAATAGGCCTGGGGGCGAAGCATCGACCTCCAATCGCCCATTCATCGCCGGCGCCAGTAGAGGCCCGATAGCCCGCCCAGACCATGCGGATTCGCTTTCGGGGGCCTCTCGCCGATTTCTCGGCGATGTATCACCGATTCCAGGTCGATGTGTCTTCCCTGGAGCCAGTCCCCCCGTTGCCCCTCAAAAACCTGCTGCGCCTGGTCCGGGCATTTTTTGTCGTCGCGCTGGCGATCGCACAGCGCGGGTCGGCCGAGGGCGGGGTGCGCGATGACGAGAGGAGGAGAGCGGCCGCAGAGTGAGGGGAGAAGCGGGGGGGACAATTCGGAACAGGGTGAACTGGCACTGCGATGACACTTCTCAAATGCAATGTTGCTGACATTCACTCTGCCATCATCGTTGAATACAGGATGCTTGATGAAACGACGAAGGAGAAGTGGCTCGGTACCAATGCATCTGGACCCATCGCGCAAATAATGGGGGCCTCGCGCAAATAATGGATGAACTGGACTGGCTGCCGGTGCTGCGGCCCAGGCTCGGGGTGGAGTCGTGCAAAGGGGCGGCCAGGGCTGCGCGGTGCTGGCCTGCCAGGGAGCAGGTTGCGGTGAACGGAGCGGTTCTCCAGGATGCTGGCGGTCCAAAGGCAAAATGCTGGGAGCGGAGCTGCGGTGCTGAGCTGTGGCGATTGATTTGTTCGATACGTTGGATATCTGGGGCGCCCGACAGAGACATCCAACGTAGTGACAAAATGAAGGCGGAGGTTTTTCACCAGTTCTGAACTCTGGGGCCCCTCGCCGGGCCCGAGGACCGTCAGCAAAACAGCCAGGACGAAGGTCTGGCCCCGGGGGAAGGGTCCGGGCTTCTGGGGGCCCCGTCCTGAGAAAACCAAGACGTCGGATATCTCTGGGGATAAGTGCCCAGACCCCCAGCATCTTAGAATTGTCAGAGCGGCCAGCTGCAGTATTGATTCGTTTGAGACATCCAGGGGCCCGCTTCTGGCCACAGGGCACACCGATGACGACCCCAGGCGTCGAAAGCCGTGCGAAAGTCACATGGTTGAGGGCTCAGGAGGCCAGCGGATTGGAAGAATCACTCACATGCGTTCTTTCGCCCTCAATCCCCGAGCTGCCCCCGTAAAAACAGGTCGCTCAGAAACGAGGGTAGCGCCTGGGATACACCTTCAGGGGGCTGTTCGGACGCCCCCACATCGTATATTCCAGAGTTGGGCCCAAAATGTTTGGTCCATTCGACAACCTTCCAAAGTCGGGGATTGGGGTCGCCATACCCGTTGTTAATCACGGCGTCTGAGGTCCAGGGATGGAGGACGCCTCCTGAAGCACCCCTGTGGGGGGGAGGGGGTCAGCGTCACGGCGGCTAGTTCTGAGAGGGTTGTCTTCGTCGTCGTGCTCGTCATCGTCGTCGCGTGAACGTCGTCGTCTTCGAGGGATCGGGAGGCGGATCGCCACTCGAGGATACAGTGGCGGTGAGACCTCTGGACTCTCTGTTTAAGCGTAAGAGGGGGTGGAGGGGGCAACTCTTTCTTTGCGGCCATTCGCTCCCGCTTTGCATTCCGCCTCATCTCGCCGCACGCAGGAATTGGGCCCTTGCCACGGCTCGAGAATTCAAGCACCTTCCTTTATTGAAGACGCCTCTGGCGAACCACCGCCGCCCCCTGCCTTCTGGAAACGCATGCGTGGTGGAGTGGCCTATTGGTCCGTCTTTGGGTGGCCTGGGGTCGTCTTTGAGCCATCTTGGGTCGTCTTGGAAGCATATGTTGGCGGACTACGAGGCCCCTCGGCACCCTCCAGGGCCATCCTGGAGGCCACCTGCGCCTGTCTGAAGCCGTCGTGGACGATCTTGAAGGCCATCTTGGGCGTCTGCGGGCCAGCTTTGTGCACTTGTTTGCGCCCCGGCGGGTCGGGCCGAAGGCCATTGGGAACTTTTGGAAGGGCCAGAAACACACGTGCGCGGATAAATAGATACATACATAATGTATAGGTCTATATACATACATACATGCATGCATGCATACATACATATAGCCATACAAACATACATGCATACGTACATACGGTCATCCATACATATGTACATGCATGCGCACATACGTACATACAGACAGCCAGACATACAGACATACGTACATACTACATGTGTACATGCGTACATACATACAGAGATACACATACATGTGTACATACGTACATCCGTACATACATACCACATACGCATACACTCCCCAGACATTGCTTGCACTGAGGTTTCTTATTTCCGTTCTGAGGAACTGGGCCGTGTCTTCGGTCTGGCGGGTGTGTGGCCTCCGTCGCCGCCTCGTCGCCGCCCGTCGTTTGGGCCGCGTCTTCGGTCTGGCGGTTATGTGGCCTCCATCGCCGCCCCGTCGCCGCTTCGTCGCCGTCCGTCGCCGCCGTTGGATTGCACCATGCACCACATGCATTGCACGACAAAGAAATCGCGCCTGCGGCGCACTTTTTGATCACTCACAACATAGACTGCACCACACATACGTTGCACTACATAGGTTGCACCACCACATTTCTTGCACCACCTTGATTGCACCACCTATATTGCGACACATCTATCGCACAGCATAGGTTGCATCACTTTTTGTTATTCCACATAGGTTGCACCACAGATTTGTGTGTATATCTATCTGTATATATATATATATATATATATTGTAATGGCCTCCAGCCAGTGCCGCCGATCCGGGGGGCTCCTGCTTCGGTGATCTTCGCGGCTCTGTGGCCTCCTCCCTCTTCGACATGCGCAAACCATGACGAAAACGCCAGATGGGGGACCGCCCCTCCCCCCGCCCTTCCCTGGGGAGGGTCCGGGGAGGGCTCCGAGGGGAGAGTCGTGGGGGCGGTAGCGGCTAGATCTGAGGGTGGGTCCCTAGGACCCCCCGAAACATCTTGGGGATGCGCAAATCATTGAGAACCCCCCCCCCCCCCTCCCCCCCTTCCCCGGCAGAGTTCCGCCAGTTGCCGCGAGCTGCGCGCGCTGCATGCACAATTTCGCGCGTACATTCATACATACATGCATACATACATCCACACGTACATGCATACATGCGCACATGCACACATTCATGCATACATGTGTGCATGCATGTGTATGTATGTGTATATATACATATATATATATATATATATATCCACAGTCCTGCGCTTTCTCCCTCCCTCCTCTCCTCCCCCCCTCCTCTTGGCTCCATTTTCCGCGCTCTCGCCTCCCTCTCCCCCCCCTCCCGCGGCCGCGGTGGCCTCGAGGCCGCAGGGGCCGACGTCGTCGGTCCTGCGCGCCGCGCGGCCCTGCGCGCGCGGGGCGGGCAGGGTCGGAACCGGCGACAGCCCGTCGATATAGTCGCGCCACGCGCGCGTGGAGCTCCCTGGTGAGCACGACGCGCGCGAAGGGTGTGCCAAATGTGAAGTCAAGTTCTAGAATAGGCAAAATGCTAAGTTCAAAATTTGGCTGTCTTATCGTATGGCCGCGGCCTATTTTAGCAATCCTAGGGCCTCTGGGGGGCGAGGGCACGGGCCGGGGGGGGGGGGGCTGGAGCCACGGGGCCGAGGGCGCCGGAGCCGGACCCCGAACCTCGGAAAACGAAGCACGCCCTCCCTGGGCGGCCGAGGCCTCGCGGCGGGGCTGGGGCCTCGAGCCGGGGCTGGCCCAGGAAGCGGGGCAGGCCCCCACCCCTTGAGAGCTACGGCGCGCGGCGCGCGCGCCTTGGAGCCCGCATCGAAAGGCTCGAAAGGCCCCCACCCCCCTGCCGGAGCCGGACCCCGAGCCCCAGAGAACGGAGCACCCAAGCAGAGCGGAGCTCAAGCGAAGCGCGAAGCTGGCTCGATCCCACGCTCTTGCATCTCACACGCCAGATCGTCGGAGATGTGTAAATAACCGTACGGGCATACAGACATACAGGCATACAGGCATACAGACAGACAGGCATACAGACATACGGACATGCAGACATACAGACATACAGACATGCGGACATACAGACATACAGGCATACAGGCATACAGACATACATATATATATATATATATATATATATATATACATACATACATACATACATACATACATACATACATACATACATACAATACAATGCAACACAATACAATACAATACAATACAATACAATACAATACAATACAATACAATACCAAACAATACAATACAATACAATACAATACATACATACATACATACATACATACATACATACATGCATACATATATACATACATACATACATGCATACATACATGCATGCATACATACATACATACATACATACAACTATGCATACATGCATGCATACATACATACATGCATACATACATACATACATACATGCATGCATGCATGCATGCATACATACATACATATATATATATATATATACACATACATGCATACATACATACATACATGCATAAACACATACACACATACATACATACACGCATACATACACACATACAGACAGACAGGCAGACAGACAGACAGACTTACCCGTCGTTGTTTGGCACGCCGGCACCCCTCTGGCAGGCTATTGGGTTGGCAGTTCTGCTGGCCTTCGGCCCATCCCACCATCGCGCTTCGCTTGTAAGCGCCAAGCGCAGCGGGAACATGGTCGGCAACACCGCAGTTTCGCAGTATACGAGCCTCTTGACGAGTGATATTGGGGCCTCTTGGGATCTGTTTTGGGCCTCTCGGGGGCCTCTTTTGGGGCCTCTTTGGGGGTCTTCGGTCAAGCTTGGTAGGGAGGCTTCCAACGGTCTGGTTGTGGGGCGGTTTGGGGGGCCCTTTCACGGGCCTCGTGCGCCCCTCTTGGGAGGCCTCCGTGTGATCGTTGAGGCCCTCTTGGGCAGTCTTGGACGTCCACAAAGCCGACCAACCAGTGATGCTAAAATCACACCGACGCCTTTTCGACCAAAACACAAACGACACCACCCCACCGACGGCCCCCCATGTTGCGCTAAGGCCCATCGGCGCCGTAGCGTACACCACGGAAAAGCCCGAGCCGGAATTCATGGCACATGCTAAGGCCAGTGGGGCCGTAGGTGGGGTGGTGTCGTTTGCTTTCTGATCCACTTCATGCATGGTTCTACGAGGTTGGCCTCTTGGGTTGGACCCGAGGGCCTCCAAGCCGGCCCACGAGACACCTATGAGCCGGACGGGGCTAGGACGAGGACAAATCCGTTCCAGAGCGTTCCGGAACGCTCTCAGAGCGTTCCAGAACGCTCTGAGAAGGCCGCGGCGCCCGAGACATCCTTCAGAACCGCCGAATATCAGAGATTCTCGATTTAGCCTCACCCGAATTTATCCTCGCCCTGGCTTCGTCTTATTGATGGGACGATCTCAGGGCATGTCGCAAGTTTGGGTTCCAAGGATCTGCCCCCAGGCCTCGGAGGGAGCCACGCGACAAGCCCCGGAGGCCATCTGGAGCGCTCAGGACAGCAGCCTTGAAACCAAGGGTACGGGTCATTAGAGCGGAAACCCGTGCCAAGAAACACCCTGCTTGCTTCAAGGGTGCCCTGGGTTGCTTGGGTTTCGATGATTCTGCTATGGAATGCGCGGACGCACTGGGGTCTCAGGGTTGGGTTTCTTGTGGAAGGTTTCTTGTGGTCGAGCTCCTGCTGTACCCAGTGCCCACGGCACAGCGGATAGACATGGTAGGCACCAATTCCACCGATGTGGCAGACTGCATGGACCGAGGATGCGCCTAGCGGTAAAAAGATCCCCGCTGGTGTTCGAGGAGAGTCGAGTAAATTGAGCATTCCAGGAGCGCATCTGTTAAGAGAGATCGGTTCTCATGGATCGTCGAACATGCCATGCAGCAGAATGGGGGCTCGCCCAGCTGGTGGTAAAGCGCATAGAGGGATGATAGAATGCACCTTGCAGTTGGAGCACGCACGATCTGGATACTTCGATGGCGGTCGTCTGCCCCAGACCGTCTCTGACGTCGCCTCCCAGCTCTCACGCAGAAGCCCAGGGATTCTGAAAGCGTCAGGATCATTCGCAGAGTTCCCGTGGTCCAGGTTGGCCCTCGTGGGTGCGAAGTCTTACCTCCACTCCCAGGGGATTCAGGGCAACAGCAGCTCTCCAATTGTGTCTTCGGCGAAAAACGGGTGCTGGCGTAGGTTGCATGGTTTCATCATGTTCCAAATATGGTCAGAAGTATCTCGAAGTTCCGCTTCCCAACTCCACACAACGGAGTTCGAACGAGTCCGTGGCAACGCTTGATCGAGTGTGTAGTGGTCGACACCTCAAGGCCTGGTCTGTACCTTACTCAATCAGCCAGGCTACAGCACAGCAGTTGGTAGAGCAGCGCCCTGAGGTCGCAATCTCGCACGCAGACCCACCGGCTGGCGACGCCAGAACCAATGAGGGAGGAGGAGGAGATGAAGGAGGAGGAGGAGGAGAAGGAAGAGGAGGAAGAGGAGGAGGAGGAGGAGCAAGGAGGGAGGAGGGAGGAGGAGGACGAGGAGGACGAGGAGAAGGAGGGAGGGGGGAGGAGGTGGAGGTGGACGAGGACGAGGACGAGTACGAGGACTGGGAAGAGGAGGAAAGAGGAGGAGGAGGCGGAGGAGGAGGAGGAGGAGGAGGACGACGAGCACGAGGACGAGGACGAGGAAGAGGACGAGGACGACGAGAAGTAGCAAGGCGGTCTCGGCGCCGCCGCCGCCGGCTCCACCCTGGCGCGCGCCCGCCTTTTGGGCCGCGCGGGTGGGCGGGCACGGGCCGCGCGGACCGCCGCACGGCGCTGGCGCGCCGTCGGAGGAGTCGCGGCCTCCCTCTGCGCGCCAGGGGCCGGCGAGGCATCGAGGGGTTTCCCCACCTCCTGATCTTCCCTCTCCTCCCCGTCCGCCTCCTGCTCCTGCTCCTCTCGCAGCAGCAGGAGCGGGAGCAGGAGGGGAAGCAGGGTGATGATGATGATGATGATGATGATGATGATGATGATGATGATGATGATGGTGGTGATGATGATGATGATGATGATGGTGATGGTGATGGTGATGGTGATGGTGATGGTGATGGTGATGATGATGATGATGATGATGGTGGTGGGGGTGATGATGATGATGGTGATGATGATGGTGATGATGATGGTGATGGTGATGGTGATGATGCTGGTGATGGCGCTGATGATGATGATGCTGGTGGTGAGATGTTGATGATGAATATGAGGATGATGATGATGATTGTGGTGATGATAACCATGCTGGTGATGATGGTGGTGATGCTGATTATGATGCTGACGATGATGATGCTGATGGTTATGTTGATGATGATGATGATGATGGTGATGGTGATGGTGATGGTGATGGTGATGGTGATGGTGATGGTGATGGTGGTGTTGATGGTGAGGATGAGGATGGGGATGAGGATGAGGAAGAGGATGGTGATGATGATGATGCTGCTGATGATGCTGATGCTGATGATGATGCTGCTGCTGACTATGATGATGATGATGATGATGATGATGATGATGATGATGATGATGATGATGATGATGCTGACGCTGACAATGCTAATGAGACTAATGGAGGATAATCGTGTTGATGATGATGCTGATGATGCTGCTGATGACGATGATGACGATGATGACGATGATGATGATGATGATGATGATGAGGAGGAGGAGGAGGAGGAGGAGGAGGAGGATGGTGATGATGATGGTGATGGTGGTGGTGGTGGTGCTGAGGAGGAGGAGGAGGAGGAGGAGGAGGAGGAGGAGGAGGAGGAGGAGGAGGGCGTCGCTGAGCGCCCCCGCGCCTCCTGCTGGCGCAGCCGCCGCAGCCGCGGCGGCCGAGGAGTCCTCAGAGCTCTTCCAGTTGCGCTGGGACGGCTCGATCTTCTCGACGGACGTCCTGGAGGAGCTCAATGAGCAGGAACGCGGCAGCTTCGCCAGCCCCCGCAAGGAGCTCCTGGCGGCGAAAGACCTCCTGCAGTCCCATTCGGGAAAGGTCCGCGAGAAGCTCGCCGCTGCGCGGCGTCTCGCCGCCACCAGCCGCCAGCGCTTGGCCAAGAAGCGCAAGGGCGGCGACGGCGACGCCAAAGACCCCGCGCAGGCGGCGGCAGAACCAGCAGCAACACCCGCCGCAGCAGCGGCGGATGCGCCAACAGCAGCAGCTGCAGCAGCTCCTGTCGACGCCGCCGCCGCAAAGGCTGTTCGTGTTGCCCCAGCAGCCCCAGCCGAGAAGGCAGATGACCCCCCGCTGGCTGCTGCTGCCGCCAAGCTGAGCCAGGCCAAGTTCAAGGCGGCCGAGCAGGCGACCGCAGCTACGGCAGCTCGCGGTGCCTCAGGCTCGGCTGGCCCAGGCGCGGCGCCGCCCGACGCCGAGGACCGCGACCTGTGACGCCGGGCGTCGCCAGCGACTAGTGGGTTAGCCGCTGGCGCGGCTGGCAGCGGCTCGCAGCCGCACAGCTTTGACACCTCTTGCAATGATGATGGTTTCCCTGGTGCTGTGGGGTCAGCCACCGCCGCAGTCGCAGCCGACTGCCCGCGCGGGGCGACGGCACCAGGACGCGAGTTCATCATCGACGGGGCGCCCATGGCTCGCGACGAGCCACCTCGCCATAGTCGCACCTTCTTCTTCTCGAACATCGCTGCGATGGGGCCGCAGGCTTGGGAGCTCGTGGAGAAGGAGCGCGCCGACTACGATATTCTGGGCGTCGCGGAGACCGCACCTCGTCCAAGTTGGAAGAGCGGAGCCGCAAGGCGAGGCACGCTGGTTGGCGAGTCCACGCCAACCCAGATCGCGCTTCGAGCGGCGGCGGCACTGAGGGCGGCGAGTGGCTGTTCGCCCGTCGGCACCTCCACGCGCACCTCTCGGAGGCCACCACACCTGCGCCCAGGCAGCTGCGCGCGCCCGCCTCGTCCGACCTGGGCGGCTTCCAGGCCGGCGTGCTGCACGTGCAGGGGTGCGCCGTGGTGGCCATCGTCTTCCACGCCTTCTCGCCCCTCGGCTGGGCGGGAGACAACTTGCGCAGGTGCGCTCGCCTCGGCGCGCTGCTTGTGGCCCTTCAGCTGCCCTGGCTGGTGCTCGGCGACTTCAACATGGGGCCGTCGGTCTTGCAGCAACGAGGTTTCGTGGAGCGCGTCGGCGGACGCGTGCTACAGAGCAATGCGACCTTCACCTGTGCTGCTGACGCCACGGGATCACACATCGACTACGGCCTGTGCTCGACATCCTGCCAACCGTACATCGCGGGGTTCCGCGACGCGCAGGCCGCCCCCGGGAAGACCCACTATTGCCTCGCGGCGGAGCTCCTCGGCAGCGGCCAGCAGTTGATGACGCGCCGCCCGGTGGCGCCGCGGCCGCTACCCGCGGGCGCCCGCCCCCGCCCGCCGCCGACGGCCTCAGCCAAGCGGCGCGAGGCGCGCACTCGCAGACACGCCACTCTCAAGCGCGACGATTTCTCGAAGGAGGCCTTCGGCAACCAGTCGGAGGCACCCAAGGCTGATGCGTCCACCGTTGACACGGATGGCGAAGGGTTCTCCTCCAGCGACGGCGACGATTCGTGGGCTGACGAAGTTGAGAGCCCGCTGTTGCCGCCGCCACAGGATGACGCGCCCCCCGCGAGGGAGAGAGGCGCACCCTCTGGCAGGCCGCCCCAGCCCAGCACCCGCAGCCTCAGCACCTTCGCCGAGTCGCCGCTGTTGGCCGCCGCCCATGACGCCGCCCCTGCTGCTGGCGACGGCGAAACTGGCGGACCTCAGGCCCGAGCAGCCCCCAGGTGCCACACCATGGACGACGACGCTGACCCGTTCGATTGCTTGGACGAGAACGAGGGCCAGGGTTCCCCATCGTTCGAGGAGGTCGAGGAGCCCCCCGAGACCGAGTCGCACCAGGAGAGTGTTTCCGACCGCGGGCAAGTTGATGTTGACCGAGTGGTGGTCGAGGAGGCTGGCGGAAATCCGTCTCGGATCCACCTTGTCCCTGGGGGGAGGCAACCACAGGTTCTGGCACCCCACCCCGTCACATCTCTTTCGCCAGTTTGCGACGATGGCCCAGACGATGATGGAGACGCTAATTCCTGGATGTCCGATCATACGTGGAAGCGGGCGGCCGACGCCAGAGCTCCAACTGCTACACCGTGGGCAGTGATTGGCGAGTCGGCCGCCTACCGCGTCGGCGCCAATGTCATCGGGCCCCTCACCGACGCCCACGCCAGATGGGTTCGCCAGGTCGTGGCAGTTGCACGTCACCACGCACGGTGGCCCCAGCAAGGTCGAGGCCTTTCTCGAGGAGATGGGGCCCACCTAGTCGGGTGCCAGGTTTCAGCGGCCCCGCACGCCATCCACGCGGAGGTCACCGACACCGACAACGCAGTTGGCTGGCGGGCGGCGCTGCACATTGCCCTCGAGAAATTCGCGCACCATTCGAAGGGGATCGTCGGCGACGCCCCCGCTGCTCGAGCTGCGGCTGCTGAACGTCGCCGCGCCGCCGCTGAGTGACGCCGCGTGGTACAGGACATCCCACGTACGGAATTTCGACTGATCGAGGCGCTCGGCAGCAGCAGGATGTGTGTACCATCGGTTGGTGTCTCCTCGGGTGCCTGCTTCCTGGGCGACTGAAAGTCCGGTGGCACCCCCCCTCGGGATGTTAGAGTCATGTGGGGCTACAGAGGGCACAATATGTCCTCCTAGCTGTCATGTTGTTTCTATTGTGCTACGTCCCCTTCCTCCTTCCTCCTCCCCCTCCTCCTCCTCCTCCTTCTCCTCCTCCTCCTCCTCCTCCTCCTCCTCATCGTCATCATCATCAACAGAATCCTTCTCCTGCGCATGGTCATCATCATCATCATCAGCAGCAGCATCATAATCAGAGTCATAATCATCATCAGCATTATCATAATCAGCATCACCATCGTCATCAGCATCATCATCCGCATCGGCATCATCATAAACAGAATGAGTATCATCGGAATCATGATCACCAGCATCATTATCATTGTCATCGTCCTCCTTCAATTTCTTATCGTCATCAGAAACATCATCATCGTCCTCATCATCAATGTCAGTATCATCCTCAGCAGCATCAGCATCGTCATCAGCATCATCGTTATCATCATCATAACTATCAGCATCAGCAAAATCATAATCAGCATCAGCATCATCAATATCATCATCAGCATCATCATTACCTGGCCGCCACGTTTGTACCTTCTGCTTGATGACATCTGGTTGGTGTTCCGCCGTTGGTGCCCCAGCTGCTGCTGGCCGCCGGGCGGAAATCCGTTCCCTGCCTTCCCAGCTGACGGAGTCGCAAATGTCCTTCTCCTTCATGCGCTGTGGATTGCGCATTCCTGGTCACCCCGCCTCACCCGCTTACGGCTGAAGTTTCCTATGTGGTTCCCATGCCGTGTCTCTCCCATCTTCTGGCAATGCGATATCCGGCAATCGGGGTTGATGTTTTGATGTTCTTGCCCCGAAGCACTGCTTGCATTGAGGGATTGAATTGGATGGGTCCGGCGAGGATTTTCCACGTTGCCGCCCGTGGTTGCCTCGTGGCCGCCTTGTGCGGTGGGTGGCTCTTGCGAGGTTTCGCCACGCTGCCGTCCGAGACCGCCTCGTGGCCGCCTCGTGCGCTGGGAAGTGTCCGGGGGAGCGACACCCCCCCTGGGACCCTAATTGGAGCTCCCTATGGGCTACGAGACGTGCGAGGGGTGTGCCGAAACGGGCATGACTCCCACATCCAGACGGTGCCTCTGGGGCCTTCGGTGGAGTTCCCTATGGGGCCACGAAGCGCGTGATGGGTGTGCCGAAATGGACCCACGGAGGGGAAAGGCGGGGATGGGAAGAGGGGCGGCGGGAGGAAGGAAGGAAGGAAAGAAGGAGCCAAGGAAGGAAGGAGTGGACGCGGGGCGCTGTCTTTTCAAAACGAGGACCTAACACCACAGGATGGTTGGGAACAAACAAACAAATTATTCACTGCGTGGAGCTCCCCATATGTGCATCTACTCGCATGGACCTGTCCGCCGTGAATGTCTAGGCGCAAGAGCTTTCGAATATTAACGGGCTTCAGTTGTGACGGTCTGGACATCAATCTAACTGCGAATGAATTGGAGTGTGAATGAGCCTCAGTAGTACGAGCGCGTCTCTGTGCATGAGCCTGGGGCCTCCTGGGGCCTCCTGAAACCTACTGGGGCTTCCTGGGGTCTCCAGGAGCCTCTTGGGACCTCCTGGGACCTCCTAGGAAGGTTTCGTGCCCCAGGAGAGGCGCAATCTATAGCAACAGACGTACATAAAACATTGCGGATTAGAGCCACAGGAGAAGGGCAATCTATAGGAACACGCGTAAAACACCAAGGACTCGTGCCCCAGGAGAGGCCCAATACATAGGAACATGAGTAAAACATTTAGGATTGTGTACACAGGAGAAGGACCATCTATAGAAACATACGTAGAACATCAAAGAATCGTGCTCCAGGTGAGGCCCAATCGATAGGAGCATACGTAAAACACATGGGATTGGAGCCACTCCTGTTGCCTTCTGAGGCCTCCTGCTCCTGGGGCCTCTCGGGGCCTCCTGTTGCCTTCCGAGGCCTCCTGGCGCTTCCTGTTGCCTCCTGGGGCCTCCTGTGGTTTCCTGAGGCCTTCTGGAGCTTCCTGGGGCCTCCTGGAGCCTCTTGGGACATCCTGTGGCCTCTTGAGTCTTTCTGTGGCCTCCTGATGCCTCCTGGGACCTCATGTGGTCTCCTGGGGCCTCCTGGAGCCTGTTGGAGCCTCCTGTGGCATCCTGAGAAGAATCTGCGCCCACGAGCCTGGCCACCAAAACAAGCAAACCGATCGAGACATCCTCAAAATCTGGCCCACCTGGGGGGTGAAAATGAGCGCCTCGCTCGAGACATCCTCCAAATCTGCTCTCCAAGCGAAGGATGTTGGGCCCGGAAACAAGCAAACCGCCTGAGACATCCCCACAAAATGGCCGCGAACGAGCCCGTGCAAACACCCCTGGCGGCTCCCCTTAGGGCCACGAGCCTGGCCACCAAAACAAGCAAACCGATCGAGACATCCTCAAAATCTGGCCCACCTGGGGGGTGAAAATGAGCGCCTCGCTCGAGACATCCTCCAAATCTGCTCCGAAAGCGAAGGATGTTGGGCCCAGAAACAAGCAAACCGCCTGAGACATCCCCACAAAATGGCCGCGAACGAGCCCGTGCAACCACCCCTGGCGGCTCCCCTTAGGGGTGCTGAAACCAGCGCCTCGCTCGAGACATCCTCCAAATCTGCTCCGAAAGCGAAGGATGTTGGGCCCAGAAACAAGCAAACCGCCTGAGACATCCCCACAAAATGGCCGCGAACGAGCCCGTGCAAACACCCCTGGCGGCTCCCCTTAGGGGTGCTGAAACCAGCGCCCCGCCTGAGACATCCTCACAATCTGCTCTCCAAGCGAAGGATGTTGAGCCCAGAAACAAGCAAACTGGGTGTGAGTAAGTCTGTGTATGAGTAAGTCAGTGTATGAGTATGTCTGAGTGTGAGTAAGTCTGAGTATGAGTAGGTCTGAGTATGAGTAAGTCTGAGTATGAGTAAGTCTGTGTATGAGTAAGTCTGAGTATGAGCAAGTCTCAGTATGAGTAAGTCCGACCGGAGGGGAGGAGGAAAGAGGAGGAGGGAGAAGGAGTAGGAGGCGTCCAAGTAATAACAAGAACCCCATCTTAGGATATGGGGAACAAACAAACAAACAAACAAGCAAAACAAAACAAACCAAACAAGCAACATATTTTCCGCTCGCGCGGCGCGGCGTCCTGAAGGATGTCGTTGCACGAGCTGCTGCGCGGCGTCCAGGCCCCCGGCAAGGCGGAGAACGCCGCCGACGCCGACGGCGCCGCGGAGGCCGGCAGCGCCGCCGGAGGACGGAATCATCGAGAATCCAGCCGGAGGAGGAGGACAGTGACGACGACGACGATGACGGCGAGGACGAGGACGAGGACGATGACGACGATGACGACGACGACGACGACGACGACGACGACGACGACCACACTGACGACGACGCCGACGATGATGGGATTGTTGTTAGTACTCTGGCGCCTCTAGACCTTCCTCCTCCTTCTCCTGTTTCTCCTCTACCTCTTCTTCACTGTCAGATCACTCAGAATCTCATACTCAGATCACTCACTCACACCAATCACGGGGTCCATCACAGACCCGCTCTTCTTCATTGGGCCCATCACAGATTCACTGTCCCTCCGGCAGAGTCAGCCACATCACAATTCATTCAGACTCATTCAGACTCAGACCCACTCAGACCCAAAAAGGGTATTGGCCTTAGACGCGGACTCACTCATGCACATCAAGATTCGTGTGCCCCTCACACACCTACTCACTCACTTCATCATTCACCCACTCACTCATTCACTCATCTCCTCCTCCTCCTCCTCCTCCTTCTCCTCCTCCTCCCCCTCGTCCTTCCTCCTCTTTTCCCCCACTTAGACGCACCCGTACACTTTCAGACTTATTCATCCGATTTTCTTATTCCTTCAGACTCGCTCATCACAGTCAGATTCACCCATATTCAGACTCACTAATACTCATATTCGCTCACACTAAGACTCATTCATACTCATACTCACACAAACTCAGACTCACTAGCACCCAGACGACCTCACACTCACGCTCAGTCAGGTTCAGACCCGCCCACCCTCATACTCGGGCTACCACGTACTCAGGCTTGTTCATCATCATATTCGTATTCACCACACTCAGACTCAGACTCACTCGCGGTCAGATTCAATCATACCCAGATTCGTTCGCAAGACGACTCGCTCACACTCAGATCGTTCACGCTCAGATTCGCAAGGCTCACACGCAGGTGGCTACTGCGATACAGCCGGCGTGGCATTTGAACCCAAATGTCAGCAGGTGACGCGACTAGCACGCCAGAGAGCGGTCGTAGCAACGCCATGCGCGTTTGCCGGAGTGTCCGCACTGAGAACGGCAAGAGTCATCCCCCCTCGCTCTTCCACTTGCGTTTCCCTCGTCTCTCTTGAAAGATGCCCAGGGGAGGAAAACGACACAAAGGTCGTCGTCGTTGTCGCACCTCTCGCCTACGCGGACTCGCTCTCACAGCCAGATGCTCACAAGCAGAGTCCCTCAGCGAGACGTGACAGGAGTTATGAGATGCATATATGCGGAAACCCGCGTCGAGTAGTCGAGGCTTCTCTGGGCCTCCTCTGGCGCCCTCGTCGCTACGACTGGATCCGTCCCGAAGTTGTGGCCAAAGCGCACCCCAGGAGAGGTCCGGGAGTCGATTTGAAAGGGGGCGGGGCCCGCCAGGGCTCCCTCGTCCTTCTCCCATTGCTCCTCGTCCTCTCTGTCCACCGCCTCTTTTCTTTGCCAGGCCATGGTGGGCGGCTCGCCCTCAGGGCCCCCTTTCTCCGCGCCCTCCTCCTCTTACTCCGCTCCGCCTCCACAGATTCGGTCCGTGCAGAGGAAAGCGACGGCGACGCCACGGCTCAGGATGCAACTCTAAGAGGGTTATATTCGGCATCGGCGCTGCTAGATCTCCGCGGCCCAAACGCGGCCCAATCTGGCACGATCCCGTCGAGTTTCGTTTAACTCCGCTCTGTCCGGCTTCGTCGGGTTGAATTATGATTTCAAGTCGAGTTGATCCGGCTCAGTGGCCACCTCGTCGGGCTGAATAGATTTTAACCGTTCTGGCGGCCAGCTCTCCGCGGCTGCGACCATCGCCGCCCCGCCCCACCTCGCAGACCTCGAGACCCCGCACCCCCTCCCCAGCCCCTTCCCCGCCCGTGAGCAGAGAGGGTGGTGGGAGGAGGGGGGGACGAGGACGGTGGCTGGAGGAGGGTTGAGGCGGACGAGGAGGACGAGCTGACGAAGACGTCCCAGGAGTTGCCTTCCAGGCGACGGCGACGACAGCGGCGACGGCGAGTGCGACGGCGAGTGCGACGGCAGCGACGGCCTGCTGCGGCGGCAGCCTGCGGCGAGACGGCGGCGGGCGAGCGCGCGCGGAGGCGGACAAGGCCGTCGAGGCCGCCTGCCGCGGCATCGCGGGAGCTGTCGGCGGGGCGCAGGGGGGGGAAAGGAAGAGGAGGAGGAGGAGGAGGAAGAGGAAGAGGAAGAGGAAGAGGAAGAGGAGGAGGAGGAGGAGGAGGAGGAGAAAGAGGAGAAAGAGGAGAAAGAGGAGAAGGAGGAGGAGGAAGAGGAGGAGTAGGAGGAGGAAGAGGAGGAGGAGTAGGAGGAGGAAGAGGAGGAGGAGGAGAAGGAGGAGGGGGGGCGAAAGGCTTGGATCTAGGCATCCCAGATGGGGTCCCAGTAGACGGGCTCGGAGGCTCGCGCCGCTGTCAGAGGGTTCGGTAGCAAGTCACGGGAGCCGTGCATGCCTTCATTATTCCGTCTCTAGAGTGCACTAGCGTCGATGAGCGGCTGGTCACAGATGAGACAGCGCCGATTTAGCGTCCATGTATCGTCGATTGGCGTCGACTAGCGTCGATTTAGGGTCGACTGGCATCGGATAGCAGCGTCAGATGGGGTCCGAGTAGGTGGGGTCGGAGCGTCGCGCCGCATCGGCGATGCAGCTCGATGTGGATCCCGGCTTTCTCCACGCCGACGGCGCCGATGCATCGGCGACGCGGCGCGATCTCCCGACCCTGTCTATTCGGACCCCATCTGGGAGGCCACTGCCACGGCCACTATTGGAGGTTCGATGTTTTTGGGCGTGGTCGTGGGTCTTCGGCGGTGATCGCGCCTCGGGGTGCTTTCCAGCGACTGCGCCTCGCCGAGAGCGTTCCGGGGGTGCCCAGATCGTCCCGAACGGCCGCCCGGGGAGCCGAGGTATGACCCGAAAGCCAGGGGGCAACGGTTGGAGGGGATCGGTTCAGGGGAGGTGCATCGACCTCCTATCGCCCATTTATCGCCAGCAATGCGGGCCCGATAGCCCACTCCGCGCAGAGACACACGGATTCGCTGTCGGTGGCTTGTCGCCGATCCATCGGCGATGTATCGCCGCTTCAAGCTCGATGCTCCCCCCTGAGCTGGTCCCCCCTTGCGCTCCCCCACAATAGGCAGGGCATGAGAGACGGATTAGCAAGGGAAAGGGACGCCAGGCCGAAGCGAAGGCAACCGAATGTCTGTCAAGTGCCACCCTCGACCTCAGATCCATGGACGGCCTTCAGCAGAATGGCTCTGACAGGCCACGGCGGGACCGAGGGGAGCAGCTGCCAGAGCCGATATTGGTGCCGTACCAGGTGTCGGGGGCAGAGCTCAGTCAGAGGACCCGCGCCTTGCTCAGAGAGTCTGACGACTTCGGCCGAGCCTGCTCTGTCAGTCGCTTGTACCGCAGAGCAGTTTAGATGGCTGCTGGGCATTCGTGGTCGTCAACGAGACTCTCACCCAGCAGGTCCGCCCAGGGCCGAATGTACGCGTTTTCGATAATGTTCCCGTCTATATGTTTGGCCGTGTGTAGCCAGTCTGTGCCGGGAACAAGTATTGGCTAGAGCTGGAAATATTAAAACTCATTTATGAAGGATGTGTTGTTTGCCAAATGTATTATTCGGCAGGATTGAAAACGGCAAGGTCGAGCCGAGCGATCAGGCCGCGCCACTCCCAACCGACCGGCAGTAGCAGATGGGAGGCAATTTTGCAGGGGACCTCCACCAGCTTGGGCATTGCAGCGGCGGCTACGAGTGCGGCGTCCGCGCGAGACCCGGAAGGAAGATGTTCGGGCGGATGGGGAACAGGACAGAGGAAGTTTCGCTTGGAAGACGTCCGCGGTGCTTGCCCGTGTCAGAACAGCCCTGGGTGCATTAGGCCGTGCTGCCTGCCTCGCAGAGGGGTACAGAGCAACATAGAGAGAGAGGGACTACAAAAAAACGCCCCAGTTCGGACGTGGTGTTTGTCCGCGCCTCCTGCCCAGACCTCTTTGGCGGGAGGGGCCACATGTAAATGGCAGGGGTGGCAAAAAAAGAAACCTCCCCCCCCCCCGACGCGGTCGAGAGGAGCCCGACTGGAACAGCGAGCGGGTCGTGGCGATCAGGGCGCGGCACACCCCGTCTGCACACCCGAACAGATGAGGGGGCTCTGGTTTGGCCTGCGCGCCTTGGCCTGCGCGCTTCGGAGCCCCGGAAAAGCAGGCGCCGCGTTGGGGCACCCCCCTCGGCGCCCCGGTGCCAGGGTCGCGAGACAAGTTGCCAGGTGTTCCCGCAGCGCACGGAAGGAACACGCAGGGAGCCTGGAGCTGGGTATCGCTCGGGCGTGTGCACGTGTCCTTCGGCGAGGACAGTCTGGGACCATCCTTGATCATTTGGCGAAATCACCACGCACGAACCTTAAAAAATCACAGAGGATGGACGTCCGAGCGATGGCGAGAGAGCTGGTGCGCGAGCGGTGGGCCGCAAATCGCGCCTGGAGATGTTCCCAGAGAGCGGCCCCAACGGGAAGCACGCGCGCGGACGACGTGTCCCTCCAGGCCGACTGTGCTTTCTGGAACCTGTCAAGGAGGGGTCTTGATTGTTGCTGGATGCCACGCAGCTTGCGCGTGAGGCTGGAGGCCCGCTGCGCCGTGCAGCTCGTGGCCGGCGCGGCTTCGCCCGGGGCCGGCCGATGTCTGGCGCCGCGGTGAGGCGCTGCGTGAGGGCACGGCTCCGATCGGCGAGCTGCGCTGGTGCCGTTCGGGCACCTACACCCTGGCGGGTGGCACTCGGGCCCGAATTGCACCATCGAGCGCGCCATGATCGACTGCACGGCGCAAAAATCTGGATTCTTAAAACAAATTTTCAAATCTCTCAGAATCTCCAAAAAAAAACGACTCCAGGTTGACACATTGTCCGTTCTGGCCGGTTCGGCCAACTAGCTCCACCCCGCGCCCGAATTCCTCTTAGCTCATTTGGTCCCCGTTCCCCGGCGGGGCGGGGGATTTGCCAGGCGGAGGTGGCAGGATGCGCTGCGATGGGGGAGGCTAGCTGTGACGGTACTGTCCGCACTGCCTCCCGCGCGGTCCAACTCCAGTTGTCCTGCGCAGTTCGCGGCGTAGCGCCCGAGGTGGGGCCCTGGTGGACCCTCACCTCCTGGGGCCTTCGTGGACAAGGAGGCGCACCTTCGTCCTCCGCGTCGCGACCGTCGCTGTCGCGAATTCCCGGCGGGGGAGGAGCGCGTCAGCGTCGAGGGCCCCCTCGCGAGACCAAGTGGGCCGCCCTTGCCTCCCTCGAAGCTGTCGGGGGGGGGGGGCTCCCCGCGGATCGCCGACGTCACTGTAGACTCGTGGCCCTGGCGGGCCTCGAGAGCGCCGCGCGTCGCTGGGGGGGGGGGCCCGGCGGCTCGCCCCCGCCGCCCCCCGCTGGCGAGGGGGTGGGATTTCGCCCGGCGGAGGTTCGGACCTTCAGGACCAGAAAATGAACCCCCACCCCCGATGGCACCCTTGAGATTGCGTTTTGGGGCCTAGGTGTTTGTTCTGGGGGGGGTTCTAATGCCCTTCCCTCCCCTATTCTTCCTCCCCCTAGATATGTTCCCTATCCCTCACTCTCCTGAACGCGCGGGCTGGCAGCTCCAGGTCGACCTGGAGTTGCCAGCCCGCACGTCTGGAAACGGCAAGGCCCGGCGACGACGGCCACACATCGCAGCCGCCGCGACGTGGAGGACGGCCGCAAGAGGCACGCTGCCGCTCGGCCGCGTCGACGACCTCTCGAGGGGAGGGGGGCGCACGCGGGCCCCCCGCTGCCGCTGGCTCGCCCGCGCGGCGGTGGAAGCCCACGGCGATCGGCGAGCCGCGGCGCGCGTGGACACCCCTTGCCTTCCAAGGTGGCCTGCGACTTGTGGGGGACCTCGGGCGTGCCAGGCTTGGCCTCGACCGCCCGGTGGGTTCTCTGCCATGGGGCCCCGCGAGCGGGCCCCTGGTTCGCGGCGAGCTCCCTTCGAAGGAGAGGGGCGGCCGCTCCGCGGCGGCGGCGAGATGGAGCCGCGCAAGGGTCTCGGCACGCTGCGATGATTGCGCTCCGCTCAAGTCCGGCACGTCCCCCTGCAGAATTCAAAAATGCTCCAAAAATAGGCTGGGGCCGATTGTTCTACCATTTGTGTTTATTGTTAAGCTTTTTGACTATTTTTCATTTCTCTTCAAAAATCCGCCCGCGAAAGGACATGCCCGACCTAGCGCTACGCCATGCACTCGGGCAGAACGGTTCAACCGGCGGTCTGGCCCGCAGCGCACGCCGAAATTTGCGTTGGCGAGGAGGGGGCGGGCCTGGTGCGAGCAGGCCACATCCGCGGCCGCGCAGGCCCACTCAGCCCCTGCGGCGGGGCGGCGCCCAGGGGTGGGCTGCGGGAGTTCGTCTTGGGCGAGGTTGGCCTGGAGGTCGAGGAGTCGAGCGCCCTCTCTCAGACCGCAGCGCCGCATTCGCGGCGGGAGGTTTATCCATTGTTCATCTTGACGCTGGGGCCGTTCGCTCGCGAGCCCAGCAAGGGCATCTAGCGTCGCGTTCTTGAGCCTCCTTTTCTCGGGTGCACCAGCGGCGCGGCGGCGATGGGTCCGCCGAGATCCCCGCTCGCACCTGCCCCTGCTGGGCGCGGCCACCGCACGGGAGGTCGAGTTGCCACGCGGCCAATTTGGTTGTACTTCCCTACCTAGGCTCTGCCTAGAAGGGCTCTTACTCTCTGTGCTTAAAGGGGCTGGGCAGTGGAACTCGCCCCGGGCAGCTGCCCAGGCATCCGCCCCGCGGTTCCCCCAGTTACATCCCCTTAGCTTAGCGTTGCTTATCTCATCTTAGCTTAGCCTAGCTTAACTTAGCTTAGCCTAGCCTAGCCTAGCTTAGCTCAGCTCAGCTTAGCGCAGCGCAGCATCAGCATATCATAGCATATCATAGCATAACATAACATAGCATAACATAGCATAGCGCAGTATAGCATAGCGCAGCATAGCATAGCATGGCATGGCATAGCATAGCATAGCGCAGCATGCCATAGCATAACATAGCATAGCATAGCTTATCTTAGCATAGCACAACGCAGCATAGCATAGCATAGCAAAGCATAGCATAGCGCAGCATAGCATAGCATGGCATAGCATAGCATAGCATAGCATAGGTGTATGTGTAGATGTAGGTGTAGATGTAGATGATGTGAGTATCGTTGTTGATCTTGATGTAGATGTAGATGCAGGTGTAGATGTTAATGTAGCTGTCGGTGTATATGTAGATGTTGCTTTCCTAGATGCTCCAACTCCTAGGTAGGGTCGCACTGGGATAATTTATATTCTTTCGAGCCAAGCGTCGGCGATGTAGTCGAGGCTTTGTTCAACCGCCGCCGCCGCTCCGAGGTCGCGGCTCGCGGCCGGGATTCGCCGGGGAAGGCGCGCCGCCGCCACGCTCGGAGCACGCGCGCGAACACCCCGATATGCAAGTGCAACCATGGGAGATGCGTGCCCCAGCCTTCGCACATCGCGCCGAAGGTTGGCCAGATCCACTCCAGTCCGGCGATGGTTTGCCAGACTCTGCCGAAGGGGCCACCTCATCGGAAGGTTTGCGCGCGGTCGCGCACCTTCTTCGGCGTTGGCGTAGAGAGCGACGTCTTTCCGCGCCTGCTTGCGCGCACCGAGGAGTGTCTCCCGCTGCGCGATGACGTCCAGTTCCAAGGCATAGCTTGAGACAATGATGGCATAAAAGGCCCACTGGGGCATCCGCGATCGCCCACTGGGGCGGATGGCCGCAAGCAGCGCGTCGTCGTAAAGGTTACGCGCTTTCACGCTTGGCGATTGGATGTCGGCGCCCGCGGTGCACATACTTGCCACTGGAGACCCGGTGGGGCGAGCTCTTACACGGGTACATTCAGAGAGGCGACCGATGCGGAGGAATCCGGCCGCCGCTCGGCGAACGCGGGCGTCGGCTGCGGCAGACAGGTCGAGGTCCGCGCCTTCCGCTGCTGACGCAACGTTGACGTAGCTCCTCACAAGCGTCATTTGGCGGCAAGCTTCGAGCGTGAGACCGTTGAGGTTTAGGGCCACCACTTGACGATGGAGCTCCTCCCCAGCAGCCTATCCCATCATTTTCCCAGAGTGGGTTTTTTGGCCCGAGCGGCGGTCAGAAAGGACAGTTTCGTCAAGCCAAGCTTCCAGCTCCCTGGCCGCGGGAGCAGCGGAGTTGCTGTCATCAAGGAACGCGGCGCTGAGGGAGCGCGGCACTCTCCGGCGCCGTCGCTCCGCCCAAACACACATCAGGAGTTTGATGTCGTCGAGCGAGAAGGACCTGGTTTCGAGGTGACTGTTGGTGTACACCTAAGTTTGCGAATATGCTCCGCCCATGCAAATGCACCGTAGATGGCTGGCATCGAGGAGCCTGCTGGCTTGGGGGATGTCTGGTGGACACCTCGCATGGAGTGCGAGGTTGATGCAGATGTCCGCGAATAGGTAATCGAAATGCTTGCCTGTCCAGCGCCGCACACGCGAGCCGCACCTGCAGGTGCCGGGCGCGTTCCACCTGCATGTGCAGCGCTGCGATGACATCGTTGATTGTGGCGCGCGGACTGCCTCGGAGCTTGCAGGTGGGTCTAGCGCGCCCTCCATGACGCGGGGCCACGGTGCGCCGGCGCCTCCCATGCGCGCATCCATATGGACATGATTGAGAGCATGCGCTGGTCCGTCGGAAGCTCCCCTCTTCTTTTCGGAGACGGGCTCGGTGCATCTAGGAGCGGTTTGGGCACCTTCCCTGCGCGCGTCATAGCTTGCAGCGCTTTGGCAAACAGTCGGGAAATCCCGTCTGGGGGCGCCCTGCTCTCCCTTGTGGCCAACCCATCCACGCCACCCGCTCTGGCAGCGGGGCGGGCGCGGATGAAATGGACGAGGGCAACGTCGGTGAAGACAAACGTCCGGGCGGGAGCTGGGTCGGGGAGTTCCTGGTGGCACTCCGCCTCCAAGCACCCACGTAGGGATTGTTTCGTCGGTCCTGGCCCCAGCACTGCGGCATCGCACCAGAACTGGTTCCCAGGTGCCGGTCGTGAATTTCAGCATGGCTTTGGTGTCAGCGATGATGTTGCTTGGTTTTTTCAAGAATGCTCGGACTTGTTAGTCCGAGTCTTCCGAGCTGTCCGATACCGAATCGGAGGGAACGTCGGTTGAGGAATCGTCGCGCCATGGTTGTAGGCCTGGTAGCCCTTCGCCCCCGTTGCAAGTGCATGCCAACGCGCCTGCGTGGGGGGGGTGGGGGGGGGACTGTGTGGGGCGCGCAGGTAACATGTGCTAGAGTTGTCTGCGGCTTTGGCCCACTGGTTTCTGGGCCATCCTCCGTCCATGTCGCGTTGGCTACACCGTTGGTGTTCGGCTTCTGTGGATGCTATGAGGTTCTCCAGCTGGGGGACAGTGGGCAGCTCCTCCGAATCCTGCGGAAGCTCTGCAAGGCTAGTCGGTCGACGCCGCTGGGCAAGCAGATAGGCGGCTGTCCAGGTGCGTTTCACTCTGTCCCACGTCTGCGCACCGCTGGCGCCACGCGCGATGCGACAAGCCTGGAGAGAGAGAGAGAGGGAGAGAGAACAAAAAAAAGAAATACAGAAAAAAAGATAGAGAGAGTGAGAGAGACTGAGAACAACGAAGGGGAGAGGGAGGGAGGAAGGCAGGAGAGAGGAGGAGTGGTCATCGGCGGCGGCTGAGGCACGATCGGAGCCCACGGCTTCGAGGACGTAGACGCACTTGTCCTTGTGGTCCTTCTTGTCGCGGGGGCATCCTGTTCTCCGCGGCGCCCGGCCAACGCGGCGCGCGCGGAGGAAGAGGAAAAGAGAAGGAGCAGGCAACCGTCGGTGGGCGGCCAGGGGCGCCGTCCAGTCTCGCAGGGGCAGTGAGGGCCCGGAGGGGGGCGGCGGTTGCAGGCGCTGTGTTACCCATGGCACGCGAGCCGAGCCTAGAGAGACGGAGAGAGGGAGAAAGAGAGAACAGAGACAGACAGACAGACAGACAGACAGACAGACAGGCAGACAGACACACAGACACACAGACAGAGACAGAGATGCAGAGATGCAGAGAAGGAGACAGACAACCACGCATCAAGACAGAGAAGAGGAGGCACAGGGAAAGAGAGACAGAAAGGGAGAGAGAGAGAGAGAGGGACAAAGAAGGAGACACAGGCCACTCCAGGATGATTTTCAAGGCACTCCCGGAGTTCTCTGTTTATCAGGCGCCATTGGCCTTGCCGCGCGAAAAGGCTGAGAAGTCGGCCAGGTGGGGCGACTGGCGCACGGGGGCCCTCGCTGGTGGAGCCAAGTGGGGGCACGCATACACCGCTGTGGCGACGGATAGGAGACAGGATCTTTTCCTCACGGATGATGGAGGCGCTTTCACTTCCTGCATAACTAGGCAATTGGAGGAGGAGGAACCGAAGTGGGGGGTGGCCTGGGGCGAGGAGGCCAAAGCAGACAAAGGCCTTGAGTGGCATAGCGATATGGTCTGCCCGAAGCCACCTGACCTTCAAGAGATCCGACATTTCTGTAAGTCTTTCAAGAGAGCTACTATTGCCGCAGACGGATTTCACTCCAGGCAGTTTCACCTCCTGTGCGACGGGGCGCCCCCTGTTTTCAGCCAGGTCGTGGGCCCGATGACGGTGCTAGAGCCCCCCCCCTCCTGGACGCGGAAGCTGATAGTGGTTTTGTTTCGCAGACCTGTGTCTGGAAGGCGGCCGATAGGGTTTTTACCAGTCGGCTGTCAGGTTGGTTTCGCGCTGGAACTCCAGGGCCTGTAAACTTCGGGGGCACTCGGTTCAGGACCATGGGATGTTCAGTGTGAGAACTGGCAGATTGCCGACGGGCACGGTGTGGAGGCAGCAAGTTCGAGGAGACTTAGCAACCAGTGGGAAGATGCACGTTTCGAGTTCACTCGCTGACCAGACAGTGCTATGAGCATGTTCAACACCCGCAGCCGGTGCGGAGTGCGATCGAGTGGCACGACCCTTTGCACGCACTCAGGTTCGCCATACGTACATATGGGTGGGAGCGCATGCTGGACATGGATAGGGTTATGTCCAAGGGCATCAAGCCACATCAGGGCATTGTAGCGGGGAGCAGCACGGCAACATTTGACATGAAAGTCTATTGCAGACCTACACTACATGCATACCTGCAGTCGGGTTGTAGTTCAGAGTTGGCGATTCATGTAGACGATCTCAGCTTGAACGAACGGTGCGCGGACATGGTCCAGTGCGTCGTCAATTTGGCGTCTGCGTGGCTTTCCTGATTGACCAGTTCGCCCAGCTGTTTAATATGACCTCCGCTGTGAAGAAGTACTGTATCACAGGCACCAGTGAGCAGCTGGTCACAGCAGCCAAGGCCTCACTCAGCCAGTACGCTGGGGAGTATGAGGTTTCTTCGGTGAACCTAGAGGTGGATCACGCCCCTGGGAAGCGCCGAAAACACCGACATGCGAAACGCAAGCGATGGGACCGCCTTTCCGCCCAACGATCCCGACTTTCGAAGATCAAGAGCTTCCGAAACTCCAAGCGATCGAAAGCGAAGCTGTGATTCTGCGGGATCAAACCTGCTTCGACCTCCTACGGGGAGGAGGAAGTAGGTTGGAAGCCTCATGAGCTTCGACGGTTACGTTCCCAGGCGGCTGGCTTTTTAGGCCTTTACGAGCTGCGGAGCAGACCTTAACTTGGCTTTTGCCTTGGAGCCGAGCAAGGACCCGCCACGGCAGGCACGAGCAATTTTAACGCGCTATGCAAAAGAGTTTTGGTTGGCCTCGGACCCGAACCTGAAACCGGGAGACTGCCTCAGCGCTGGGGCTTTCCAGGGTGTTGAATGCCACGATTGAATTCCAGAAGAGCAAACCAACGGGGTCCTGGGACTACCTTTCCCGAGGCCCGATTGGGAACATGCTGCTCTGGCTTCGTAAGGCGGCATGGCCGGTTCGGGGTCATGGCATGATTATTATGACAAATGGGTCACCGTGTGTTTTGACGAAGATCCCTTTCGCCCAGATGCGCAGTTATTTCGCGAAGGACATAGGCACGGAGTTAGTGGCCAATAGCATGAGCAAACATGTCGGACCCAGGGGGCATCCCAGTGCTGCTGAGATTTTGGGGAGGGACTCTGGTTTGAACTTCCTCAGGACATCTGGAACGGACATCGACTTAGAAATATCCGAAGAAATACCAAACAGATATTTACGATGAGCTACGTCACGGACAGCCACCTGCACAGGTGGCGATAACAGGTGGAGCTTCTCTTTTTTTTGCAGGACCCCCGGGGGAGGAGCCATCGACGGAGCGTGTCACCGCGCTTTCGAGCGCACGCACTTCGCACTGAAGCGTGCAGAGTGCATGCCCACGGAGTGGGCCGAGGCAGAATTGGAGGCAAGCGAACCCGATCTTTGTTTCAGCAGCCTTCGGCTACCGACCCCACATCAAATATAGGGGCCCCTCTGGGAAGGTCGAGTTTTTTTACGCGGCCCCAGAGGGGCCAGAGGGGAGGAGAAGTTCCACCAAGAAAGATTACATGCATTATGATGGTTCGCGTTCTGGTGGGAAATATGAGTTGGTGGCGAGCTAGAGCGGGATGGGCGGTGGTATCGGTGAACAAGGAGGGAATATTCCAATATGTCGTTTACGGAAACGTTCTAGGGTTTCTGTTTCAGTCTGCGGTCTTTGGCGAGTGTCACAGATCCCCGCTGGCCCTGCCCCACCCCCCACCCATCGGATTTTGATGACATCGACCCCGATACACCATCCACGTCGACTGTAAGAGCCTTTTTGTTTGTCCAGGACGTTTACCAGGCCACGTCTGGTCACAGCCGGCTGGCAGAAGTTTGGCGGTCCATGTTTTCCCGCGAGCTTCCAGAGCGGAGGCTCCAGAAGGTGAAGAGTGACGTGAGTGAACAGCTCAGCGGAGTGGTTCGGAGACATCAAAAAGGGAACGACAAGGCAGATGAGTTTGCTCAGGACGGAGCCAAGCTACACCCAGGAGCCCTAGAGAACATATTCAGGTACGAGGTGATGCTAGATGGGCGGAGCGAGGTGGCACTAGGCATGGACAGGATGTTTTATGACGCCCCGAGAGCCCAAGAGCTCTTTCGGAAGCGGGACACATTTATTTCGGATGTGTTGGCGCCGACCGTGCCCCACAGCAGCGTGTCCCACCGTGTGCTTTGGAACGGCTGTCGTTGGCGGTGCGTCAGATGTGCCAAGTGTTCCTCTACGAAACAACCTGAGAGCAAGTGCGCGTCGTTGACGGCATCTCTGCTTCAGATCCGGAGCCTAGTTTTCACGCCGCCCTATTCTTTGTACGTTTGTCGTGTGATCGAGACGGGCCTGCCGATTATGTTGTGCATGAAGTGTGGGGCCTACACCTTTGGGAAGCCTAGAGCGTTGGGAAGCCCCTGCAGAAAGGTCCTCGCGGCTCAGCGGAGGCAGTTGTTCAGTGGCAGGCTGCCCTGGCCAAAGGGTCAGCACGTCTCTTCCCCTGGCCACTGGAGCACCCTGAGGAAGGAAGCGAGTGGTGGGCCAGGATGTGTGTGTGTGTTGTCTTTCTTCTCCCCAGCCCCGTTCGAGCCTGGCATGGAGGGGTTGATGAGAGAACCATTAGGAAAAGGCCAGCTCGACGCATCAACGAGCTCCTGTACCCGCAGACGTGCCAGAATTGGCTGTGGAAAACTCAACCCACGCGACGGCTCCCGACTGGCAGAGGACGACTTCCTAAGTGCGCTAGGCGGCCGCCTCGGCGCCGCGCAGGTCCAAGGCGACGACGTGCAGTCTGCGATCTGTGGCGAGCCGCTGGACAGCGCCGCCGCTCACTCCGCCTGCTGCGCCCCCGCCGAGAGTACGCGGGGCCACCACGCAGTGGTGCCCTCCCCGGCCGACGGCGTGGCGCTGGCAGACCCGTCTTTGCGCACAGAGGTTCGCGGCCTCGTCTCTTCGGGAGAGAGACCTGCCGACATCCTGACAGCGGGGGCGCTCCCAGGGGTCCGCACCGTCATCGACGTCACCATAGCGGCCCTGGACGCGCTACATGCAGGCACGGGCGCCTGTGTTGCCGCCTGCAGGCGGAAGATGATTCGTTGGACGGCGTCGTCTTTCAGCCTGTCGTGTGGTCAGCGGAGGGGCGTCCGCATCCTGCCGCAGCGCGCGTCATCGACTGCACGGTGCGCATGGTACGAACGAGGCGGGGATTGGAGGCCGCAGCGGAGCTGCAAGCCTGATGGCGGCATGAAGTGGCAATAGCGCTACAGCGGCGCTAAGCCGCCATGGTGAGGGCGGTCCTGCCGCCCCGGGGGCAGCGCCAGGAGTGGCTGGCACGCGGAGGGCGGCTGGCAGCGGGCGACGACGCCAGGCTGCCGACGCTGGAGGAAGAGGAGGCGGAGGCGGAGGCGGACGAGGCAGGCCGAGGGGGCCAGTAACGTGGCGGCGGGCAGCGCCGTAGCCGAACGGATCCGTTTCTGAATTAGTTTTCAAGCGCCCCTCGTTGTTATCTCTTCCCTCGTCCCTCCCTCCGGCGGTTTACCTGCCCATTTTGCGGTGGGCCGCGCACCGAGTCCGTGACAGCGACACTGCTGCTGTCGTCGTGCATCGTGTTTGCGGCCGTCATTCGTGACATGTTCATTGCACGTCTCCGCTCTCGTTTTGGAGGGCAGTCTTGGAGGACATATCGTTGCGCCCCGGGGTGGTAACATCGCCTAAGCCCCGCATTGTGTGCGCTTCGTGCTCCGCCCCTTCCGTCCTCCTCCTTTTCCTCCTCCTCCTCCTCTTCCTCCTCCTCCTCCTCTTCCTCCTCCTCCTCCTTCTCCTCTCCCCTCCTCCTCCTCTCCCCTCCTCCCCTTCTCCCCTCCCTCCTGTCCCCCCTCGGCGCTGTGTGTAGGGGATATCCTTGGCTGTTCGGGCTTCGGGGGTGATCCACATGCATGCAGATCAGCTGCACTGTCGATTTGTTGTCCAGGCCACGGTTCATTGCAAGAGTTTGCCCATTGAGGTCGGTTTGTGCGGTGTTCCCCGCTTGCCTAACGATTGTTTGATTCGCGATGCAGTTGTGCCAACTTTTGCTTTTGCCATTGAAGATCGAATTGCCAGCGACACAAACCATTCGTGCCCTGCGAATCATTCGCGCCGTGCGAATGACAGTCTGGTGTGACGACCGCGTGGGCGGCGTGGCCACCTCATCGGTGCATGGTGTCGACAGCTTGCCTGCATTGGGAAGAGAGACATGCATGGAGAGGGGGAGAAAGTGGCAAGGATCGATGTACATATGATAAATATAGAGAGAGGGAGAGGGAGAAGGAGAAGAGGGAGAGAGGGTGGTCTGGGGGAGAGACAGACACACAGCGAGAGAGGGAGGGAGGGAAGATAGGCAGTCTCAAGCCCAGCGGGGGCACAGGTGGCGGCGAGCCAGATGGCCCCAAGGCCCGCGGGGCCCGCCGGGGAAAAGGATGGGCCCGTTCGAGAGAAGAGGGAGGACGAAGAAGAAGCGTAAGCAGGGCTACGGAGGAGGAGAAGAGCGAAGATGACGTTGGCGACGAAATGAAGGGATGATCCGCCGCCGAGGAAGAGGATCAGCCGCGCACCAGGAGATATAGGGAGAAGGAGAAGGGTTAGCAGCGGTAACAGGACTACCAAGGAGGAGAAGGGCGACGATGACGCTGGAGACGAAGTTGAGGGGGCGTTGATGATGATGATGATGATGATGGTGATGATGGTGGTGATGATGGTGATGGTGATGGTGACGGTGACGGTGATGGTGATGGTGATGGTGATGGTGATGGTGATGGTGATGGTGATGGTGATGATGATGATGATGATGATGATGATGATGATGATGATAATGATGATGGTGATGGTGATGGTGATGGTGATGGTGATGGTGATGAGTGGCGGTGACAGTGATGGTGACGATGATGGTGGTGATGATGATGATGGTGTTGGTGGTGATAGTGCTGGTGCTAAAAATGATGGTTATGTTTATGTTGGTGGTGGTGGTGATGATGGTAATGGTGATGGTGAATGTGGTGGTGATGGTGATGGGTATGATGACGGTGAAGGTGATAGTGCTGATAATGGTGTTTTGCATCGTGCGCCAGTGGCTCCTGGAAGTGTATTAGCAGGTCTTGGATGGCAGATGTGTTTGTGTTAGACAGCGTGGACCCAAAACAGTGTGTTTCTAGCAATCGATGTGTTGCAACCAATGTGGTGCAGTCTATGTGGTGTATTCTATGGGGTGCAAGCTATGTGGTGCGATCGATATGGTGCAATGTATGTGGTGTAGGCTGTCTGGTGTAAGCTACGAGGTGCAATCTATGTGGTGTAACCCACCATTGCTTAACTTGAGGTTTTCCACGCTACTGCTCGCGCAAACATCCCACCCACCCACCCGCAACTTGGTTTGCAAACCCCATGCGGCGGCAATTGCGATGAGTGCTTGGCGCTGGCTGGTGCATGTCTGCTGCCGCGACAACCCGCGCATGCACGCGCGCGCAGCGGCCAGCTAGTTTGGCGCGACCGACGCAGCCGCGGTGGTGCTAACCGCTGGGCACATCCCAGCAGGCAGTTCCATTTTGCGCAATGAATTATCGCGACGGCACGTGCGCAAGGGCGTTCAAACGATTTTGACATGTGCGCGCGAAGCCCTTTTTGGTAGCATGTTCTGACAATGTTGGAAACTTATGCATTTCTTTTAACAACAAAAAATCGCGAGAGCTCGCGCGCAAGCTTTTTTTGAAAACCCGTGTTGCGAAACCATGCGTTTTACGTGTTTACTGGACACTCGATTTTGAAATCCGTGCGAAACCGAAGGTTTTCGAAAGGATTCCGGCATGCGCGCGCGACGACGTGCGCGTGTGCATTTTGTGACGTTTCTTACGCACGGGGCTGTGAAAACTGATGACGTTTTATAGACGAGCGTGCGCGCATAGTTTTCTGTTGCAGAGGATGGTGGTGGGGGGGGGCGGGTACCGGCTCGGATGGGATGGTACGAATTGGCGCAGAAAACGTGGCACAATTATTGCGGTGCAGTCATTGTAGTGCACTCTACGTGTTGCAATCCACCAATGCTCAACTTGAAGTTGTCCATCCCACCCACCCACCCGCAACTTGGTTTGCAAACCCCATGCCGTGGCGATTGCGATGAGTGTTGGGCGCTGGCTGGTGCGTCTCTGCGGCCGCGACAGCCCGCGCATGCACGCGCGCGCAGCGGCCAGTTAGTTTGGCGCGACCGACGCAGACGCGGTAGCGCTGACCGCTGGGCACATCCCAGCGGGCAGTTCACTGCGAGTCGGCGATTTGGGCGCGAGCGGTACCATTGACACGTCTACAACGGTACACACGGTGATGATATTGGCGATGCTGGCGACGATGCTGACAGCGACGGCGGCACGGCCACTGACGGCTCGGATGCTGATCACGCCGACGACGATGACGGCGTCCTCGCGTCGGCGATGAAGGTTTTGGAAAGAATTCGACATGCGCGCGCGGCCGACGCGCAAGATTGGTCGGCATGGTACGATGTGACACGGATCGTGCCCCCCCATCGCGCGCGCAAAAGCACACGAATGCTTTCGACATGCGGCGCCAGGGGCCCGTTTGGCAGAACTACATGATTTTTGTTTTTTATATAAAAAACATTGAGTTTTCTGAAGAAGTCATAAGAGCGCGAGCGCACGCTGTTTCGAAAATTGGCGGTGCGAAGCCTTATGCGTTGATAAGTGTGTTGGACATCCGGTTTTTTCAGTCCTAACGACACCTACGGTTTCTGAAAGATTCCGGCATGCGCACGCGACATCTTCGCCCCCGCGCGCAGTTCGTCCCAGATCGTGCACGCGCGCAGGGGAATTCAAACGATTTCGACATGCGCGCGCGATGCCCATTCGGTAGCACCTGACACTGCTGACAAAACTCGTGGTCTTCGTAAGATGTCGCGAGAGCGCGCGCGCAAGCTTTATTTGGAAATCCGTTTTGCGAAACCCTGTGTTTTTTATATGTTGTTTAGACACTCGGTTTTGAAACCCGTACGAACCCGAAAGTGTTCGAAGGATTTCGGCATGCGCGCGCGACGACGCGCTGAATGCGCATGTCGTCACGTTGTTCGCAAGGGGTTCTTGGAAACTGATGATTTTTGATAAACGAGTGCGCGCGATTTATTTTTTGTTGCCGAGGATGGCGGGGGGAGCGAGACCGCCCCCCCTGGGATGGCGCAAATTCGCATTTAGCACGCACGATGGGGCATAATCATATGTACATTGCAACACGAAAAGGGGATGTGATAATCCCGGGGGGGTGACTTCATTCAGTGTTTAGAATAGAGAATCCATGTGGCACAAGCTGTGCAGTGCAGTCTTGTGGCGACGAGTCGGCGGCGAGGCGGCGACGGCGGCGACGCAGCCGCCGCGCCAAGTTTCAGGCCCAGGCGACGGGCGGCGACGAGGCGGCGACGAGGCGGCGACGGCGGTGACGCAGCCGCCTCGCCAAGCTTCAGGCCCAGACGACGAGGCGGCGACGCGGCGGCGACGGCGGCGACGATAGCCGCCAGGCCAAGCTTCGGGCCCAGACGACGAGCGGCGACGAGGCGAGGACGGGGCGGGCGACGGCGGAGACATGGCCGCCAGACCGAGTTTGAGGCCCAGCTCCGTAGAGCAGAAGTAGACACCCCCGAGTGCAAGCACTGTTTGGGAGTCCGTATGTGTACAACCGTGCTGCTGGCAGACGGCAGTTGTGTGCAGTGCTGTGGACCCCCGGCAGCCTGGGCAGAATTTGAGAAGCGGCGCACGATCGAATTAAACCGAAGGCGTTCTGCATTGACAGGGACACATGACCGAGCTGTAGAGGCGACATGCATCAGCGGCGGATCCAACCGATTGGCTCGAGAGTTGCAATTTGACGGAGTGGTGAAGAAATCTCACACACGTAAACTAAGATCCAGCTCGCACGCGCCATTGCCACTTTTCGCTTCCAGTGACAAGGCCCATCACCAACAAGAGCGTTGTCAATTGATCAGATTGCGCAAGTACTCATGCAGCTCGCGCTCGAGAAACGTAGCGAGAGCAGTCCCCTGCTTTCGGTCCATTCCCGAGCCCTACGAGAGACCATACGGAAGACCACGAGCCACTGACTCCAGATCCGGAGGACCTCACACGTACCTTGAAACATGATGTAGGACCCTTACAAGCTAAGTGCAGAAAGAGAGACAGAGAGAGATAGAGAGAGAGAGAGAGAGAGCTAGATGAGCCACATACGTACGCATATGTATATTCATGGGTACGCATATTCCTGTAAGTGTGCCTGCGCATGTGTGTGCGCGCGCGTGTGTCCGAGTGAGAGCACCCACGGTTACGTGATTCTGGCAATCGTCTCTCGGCCGTGATGTCTCGGTGGCGCCAGGCTTACCCAGAGGCACGCAGGGCAGGTTGAGGAAGAGGAGGGGGAGCACGAGGAGGAAGGGGAGGAACGGAGAGGAGGAAGAGGAGCAGGAGGAGCAGGCGCTCAGGGCAGGTGGCGCGTAGGCGGGCTTGGGCGGCTCCTGACAGGTGGTCGCGCCCAGGCTGCGCACGGAGCCCTTCACGGCGGCACTCTCTCATGGGGCGTGGGGGTTGGCATCAGATGGAAAGCCTTTCTCCCGCCGTTCCCACTCTCTCCATCACCCTCACCCATCCCGGCCACCCCTCCCAATCCCGCTATCCTTCCCGCTCCCCCTGCTCTCTCGCTCCCTCTCCCCCCCTCTTTCCTTCCCCTCTCACCACCCTGGACATCCAGCTTCCCCTCCCTACCCCTTGCCCCCTCTCCCTTCCGCCACCCATCCCCCCGCCCATCCAGTGCATGAAAGCAGTGGTGGCCGTCCTGGCTCTGAACGGCAGCCACAGTTTTTTTGATCCACGGGTCGAGAGCGCACCTCTTCCGGTCGAAGCTAAGCGGGCCGCGCGAAGCTTGAATTAACAAAGAGAGGGGGAAGGGAAGGAGCGCAGCCTCACTGCGAGGCCAGGAGGAGGCAAAGCCTCGGGATCAGGCGGTGCCGAAAACGACGTGCTTGCAAAGGGACGCCTTGTACAGGAACCCGGTGGCAAAGTACCGGCAGAAGCAAAATGCTCTGGTTGGTGGGGCAGCCTGCCGCACGGAGGCCCCCAGGGCGCCCTCGGCCATCCGAAGCCCGTCGAAGCTTGCAAGGTTTCGGGCTATGCACTTGGCATCGCTCGGACGTGTGCATTTTTCCTTCGGCGGGCCATCGAGGAGCATCCTTGATCATTTGGCGAAAAAACCACGCACGAAACCGAAAAAAAACACAGGGAATGGACGTCCGAGCGATGGCGAGATGCACAGCGGGACCCTCCCAGGCAGCCCCGGCTGGAGCAGCCCAGGGCAGTCTCAGCACCCCAAACCTTGGGGCGCTGCGCGCCCCACGGGCGCCGAGGCCAGCCAGGACTCCTCCGGGGGCCGGGGGGGGGCCTCTGGAGGCCAGCTGGGCCTCTCCCCGGTGAGGACCTTCTGCACGCAGCCCGAAGCCTTACCAGCCGGAGCCCTCCAGGGCCCCATCGAGGGGCCCGTGCCCTGCTCCGCTCCCTTCCTGCCACCGCCAGATGGTTCGGGGGGTGGCCCCGCGGCCACACGTGGGGCAGCCGAGGCCCGCTCCGCGCCGAGACGCGGGTTCTCTGCCGTTCCCGTCGAGTCGCGGTTGTGGAAGGTGGCGGTTGTGACGCCCGCTGGGCGCCCCAAAGCGCTAAAATGGAGGAGGGATGAGCAGGAGGAGGAGGAGGAGGAGCAGGAGGAGGAGGAGGAGGAGGAAGAGGAGGAAGAGGAGGGGAGGAGTGGAAAAGGAACCAAAAGTCAGGGACCAGGACCGAGAAACGACGAGGGACGAGAAACGACGGACGAGGGACGAGGGACGAGGGACGAGGGAGAAGGGAGAAGGGAAGAGGGAGGAGGAGGGAGGACTCTCTTTGGACTCAGTCTGGCATTGCACCAACTGTATGCCGTCACGTCGCTGATGCAGCGGGACGAGGTACCACGCACTCCTAGCTACCACAATAAAGTTGCACGCGTGCGTCCTCGCTTGCGGAGGCCGATGTGTAATACCTTCCCGCAAGCGGTGGTTGCCGCGAGAGTGGCGAAGGAGGAGGTGAAATGGAGGGAAGTGAATGGGGCCGCAGCGATATCAAGACTCTCACCTACAGCCAGAGGCGGCAGCTAACGCTGAGACGTGCACGCGCCTGCAAGCAGAGGCCACAATAGGGCTGCCCTCTGACTGATATGCGGATGACGGTGTGGTCAAGCTTTCCTCCGCAAGGCAGCTAGAGTCCGTCAACGTGTGTCTGAGTAGGCAGGGAGGAGGGAGGAGGGAGGGACGGGGGAGGAAGGGAGGGAGGGAGGGAGGGAGAGGAGGAGGAGGAGGAGGAGGAAGAGGAGGAGGAGGAGGAGGAGGAGGAGATGGCAGGAGCGACAGCAGCAGCAGCAGCAGCAGCAGCAGGATGAGTGGAAGGAGCCGTGCAGGAGAGGTGGAGCAAGCGCAGATGTTGGCAGCAAGCGAAGGGGGAGGTGAGCAATTCCCGTTGGGGAAGGGCGCGGCCCGAGCTTTTCTTTTCGTATGTTATCCATTTCTGTGCACTGCGTGGTTGCGGATGTCCGTCGTTTGCCCAATTGTTCGGCCCCCCCGCTGTCCTTTCGCCCTCCGCCCCCCCCCCCCTGTCGGGCGCGCCTGCTCGTCGGCCCTTTGGGGAGGGGGCAATCGGGGGTCGAGCGCTTGATGTACGTGGGCTCGCCTTCCTCGCCCCCTCCTCTCTCCCCGCCACCTCCCCCTCCTCTTCCTACTGCTCCCCCTCGCCCTCCCCGCCCACATTCCTCCGTCCGACGTCGCGGCGCCGTTCTTGTCCCGCAGGCGGCGCAGCCGCCGAGGAAGGGGAGGGGCGGGGCGAAGGAGGGCGCGCGCAGAGACGATGAGCAAGACGGACGCTGGAGGCTGGCCAGTGGAGCGGGGAGGACGCGACACGTGGCGGCACGGGGGAAGATGGGGGGACGGGAGAGAGAGGGGGAGGAAGGGAACGGGTATGAGGGCGACGGCAGCGAACGCGCGGAGCGAAGAGGAGGGCGAGTGCGAGGGCGAAGGCGGGGGGGGGCAGGGGAGGGAAGGAGAGGAGGAGCAGGAGGGAGGAAAAGGGGGGGAGAGGAGGCTGCTCCAAAATGCACCTAGCCCGAAGCAGCTATGGAAGTATGGCCAGGAGGCACGCGACAGTGCGCGTCAGTTGCGCTGGCCGCAACCCAGCATGGATAATCATAATCCCCTATACTTAATTACACAGTCGTGCCTGTTTTCTGGCGTCGGCCGGCAAAACATATTACAAGGCTCACGCTTCAGGTCGATTAGCAAGCCGAAAGAATCGGCCACTTACGCACATCTTTCAAGCTGGGCCTTCTGTGGCGGCCTGGCCGCAAGAGTGGTCACAGAAATGCGTTGTTCGGGATGTGAGTTCGGCGCTGGGTATGCCAGGGTTTCACCTATGCTGTGGCCCGTGGTCGTCTATATTTTCCCTCCGCCCCTCTCCCTCAGTCGTTGGCAAACTGCATTGTGTTCAGCAGAACCAACAAAATAATCGAAAACATCGTCTGATCTGCATCATCGCCCCCCTCGCAGGCGGCGATAACTGGCGCCGCCAGCCAACGTCCATTGGAGCCGCTGGGCATCCGAAGCGAGGCAAGCTGTCCCCTTCCCCCCTCAGCATGCTCCAGCCATGAGGGCAGAGACGCTTGCTTGCAGCTTGGGCGTTGCCACGTCGGGTTGGGCGGGGGGGTGAACTCAGGATTCGGCTGCCCTGGGGATGGCTCTGGCGCACTAAGAAGCCTCAGGGTATTGCAAGAGAAAGAGAGAGAGAGAGAGAGAGAGAGAGAGAGAGACCCAGGACCGAAATCCATGCCGAGAGTACTCCCGCTGGGTGTACAAAGTCGAGTTGACATTACACACACACACACACACACACACGCACACACACACACACAACAACAACAACAACAACAACAACAACAACAACAACAACAACAACAACAACAACAACAACAACAGCAGCAGCAGCAACAACAACAACAATAAGATTAAGACTGATCGGTCTTACTGGCACGCGTGTCTTGCATTCCGTATACCCCAACCCTCGATACCCGCCCACGTCTTCTTCGATTGCACCCCCTTTCGGGGGGAATCTCTTCCTTGCCGGCCACTGACTGAAGTGCGAAGAAGCCTCGAGCGAGAGCGCCGTTCCTGAGTTCGGGGGCCTTCTTGGCCAGGGGCTCGCGGAGTAAATCGTGAGGAAGCATCGAGCGGGAACCCTTGTCGTCGTGGCTGGGCCTCCGCCAACTTAATTGAATTGCGAGGAAGTCTCGAGCGACAGCGCCGTTCCTGAATTCGGGGGCCTCTCTGGCCAGGGTGTCTCGGGGTAAATTGTGAGGAAATATCGAGCGGGAGCCGTTGATGTCGTAGCTGGGCCTCCAAGGGCATCTAGGGTCAAGCCAACGCTCGAGCGGAAGCCTCGTTTTCAGAGAAAATGTAGCCGGCGTCGAGGCGAGAGCGCGCAGAACTTTTTCTGGAGATCAGCAATACTTATCATTTAGAAAGGAGAATTCAACAACAACAACAACAACAACAACAACAACAACAACAACAACAACAACAACAACAACAACAACAACACCAACAACCACAACAACAACAACCACAACAACAACAACAATCATTGTAAGACTGTTCACCCTTATCTGCGCGAGTGTCCAATAACGCCTATTTCCCAAACCCTCGATACCCGCCCTCTTCGTCTTCGATCGAACCCCTTTTGGGGGGTATACCTTTCTTCCCTGCAGGCCGGGCCCCGGACGACGACGTCGAAGACGACGGCGACGACGGTGACGACGAGCGAAAGCGGGAGCGAGAGAGAACGACAGCAGGGCCACGAAGGGCACGAAGTAGGCCACGAAGGGCGACAGCGGGGACACGAAGGGAATGCGTATGGGGCCACGAAGAGTGCGAACGAGCGGGGGCCACGAAGTGCAGAGAATGCGGGGCCACAGAAGGCAACTATGGGGCCACTGGGGGTAGCAGCTGGGCCACGTAGGACAATGAGGGGGACACAAATGGCGACAGCGGGGCCACGAAGGGCACGCACGTGGGGCCACAACGGGCGCGACTCCTGGGCGCCTGGGTGTCGGGAGCGCGGCGCTTGGGCAAATTTTAAGAAATTCCAGCGCAAGGCTATTCTTCAGTAAGTTGCAAGCAAGTCTCCAGCGAGAGCGCGACTCCAGAGCTCCGGGAAAGCGATTCTTTAATAAATTATAAGGAAGTCCCAAGCGAGAGCGCGATTCCTGAATAAAATGCGAGGAAGTCTCGGGCGGGAGCGGGGGTCCTGCCTAAATTGTAAGGAAGTCTCAGGCGGGAGCCGTTGTTGTTGTAACCCGGGGGCCAAGGGCCCAGTTTGAGCAGGAAGATTTTCCCTGTCAATAAACAGGGTGCGAGCGTCGAGGGGCACACTTTGATTGAGAAAAAACAGTCTGCACCTGTGGGGGGGGGATCAAGAGTAATTATTCTTCAGAAATGAACATTTAACAACAACAACAACAACAACAACAACAACAACAACAACAACAACAACAACAACAACAACAACAACAATTACTAGCACGTGGGGACACTCCGTTCTCACCAGTGCCAGGGTTTTCATAGGAGGCGGGCAATACCCCCACTTTGTGGGGGGGCCGGTTCAAGCTCTACCAAATTTCCAAACGACTCTTCGCCACCACCCACACCCAGCTTCCCGCCCTATGACGTTCGGACACTTCACTTCGTGGCATGCGGACGACCGTGGCTACTATTCAGGGCCCCGCGGCCGACGACGACGGCGTGCGCGCGCGAAGAAAAAACGAATGTGTCCCGCATGGTATTATTTGACAGGGATGATGGCCCTGGCAGGTGCGCAACCGTTGTTGCAGGAGTTCGAAAAAGTTGCTCGCAAAAGCCCTTTTGACAGAAATGTTAAAAAAGTGTTGGGTTTCCTACGAATCCGCAAGAGCGCGCGGGATAGAATGTTCACAACTTTTGTTTGAAAAAACATTGGGTTTTTGATGTTTTTATGTTAAAATCGCTACGAAAACTAGGGTTTTGGAAGGATTTCGTCTTGCGCGCGCGAATGTGCATTTTGTGTCATTTTTTGCAATGGATTCCTGAAGTTTGGCTATGTTAGAACAAGAAATGTCATTTTATATTGTTTTTTGCAAGGGAAAGCGGGGGGGAACAAAACAACCGGATCTGGATCACATCGTTTTGTCAAGGGCTTTCGCTCGAAAATGATGAAAATGTGGCTGCGGCCTAGGCGCGGCGGGGGGGGCGCGCACCAGGGGCCCCAACAATAATTATTCTTTAGAATAATAATGTTCAACAACAACAACAACAATTACTAGCACGTGGGGACACTCCGTTCTCACCAGTGCCAGGGTTTTCATAGGACGCCGCCAATACCCCCACTTTGTGGGGGGGCCGGTTCAAGCTCTACCAAATTTCCAAACGACTCTTCGCCACCACCCACACCCAGCTTCCCGCCCTATGACGTTCGGACACTTCACTTCGTGGCCTGCGGACGACCGTGGCTACTACACTGGCGCATGGGTACAGTGACTTGTTGTGGTAACATTTTCTGGACGCTACCTTAGTATACGACTTTTCCCCCTGTTCCAACACTGGACACCTGTACTGGTTTTTGGTGGTAACGTGTTCCTGACGCTGGAATAGGAAACCACGGTAAACCAGTACGACGCCGGTACTGTCTGTAGGTCCTACAATGATATGGACTGCTTTGGCTGGTGAGGCGCTAGCGTCTGATACAACGTTTTTCCGTTTCTGTACCACGCAAGCGAAGACACTTATTTTGAGTGGTACCACGTGGGTGGCGCAAGCACGTGAAAAAGTTGCTCGCAAAAGCCCGTTTGACAGAAATGTTTAAAAAGTGTTAGGTTTCCTACAAATGCGCAAGAGCGCGCGGGATGAAATTTTGACACTTTTTTTTTGGAAAGCCATTGGTTGTTTGATGTTTTTATGTTAAAATCGCTACGAACACTAAGGTTTTGGAAGGATTTCGTCTTGCGCGCGCGAATGTCCACTTTACCTTATTTTTTGCAAGGGATTCTTGAAGTTTGGTTATGTTAGAACAAGAAATGTCCACTTTGCCTTATTTTTTGCAAGGGAAAACCGCCCGTAACAAAACAACCGGATCCGGACCAACCCGTTTTGCCGGAGACTTCCTCACGAAAATGATGAAAACATGGCTGCGGCCTAGGCGCGGCGAGGGGGCCGTGCACCAGGGGCCCCAACAATAATTATTCTTTAGAAGTAATAATGTTCAACAACAACAACAATCATTTTACCCTCATGCGCCATGCTTCCACATGACACATGCATCCATCTGGATAACACACCCCATCATGGGGGATTTTTCTGGCATGCGGGATCCGATATTCCCTCACCCAGATATCCCGCCCAAGAAGGTTTGGCCACCACCTCTTCCGAGGAACTTCAACATCCATAGCTCGGACGGCACATCGCCTTCGCAATCGCCTTGCGCATGCCCCGCATCTCAGAGGGAGAGGAAGAGGAAGAGGAGGGGGAGATGAGAGAGATAGGGAGGGGGAGGAGGAGAAGGGAGGGGGAGGAGGGGGAGGAAGGATGAGTAGTTGTAGTAGCAGCAGTTGATGATATTGTTGTTGCGGCTGTAGCACTAGTAGTAGTGGTAACGGTAGTAGTAGTCCAAGTAAGTAGAACTGGCTTGTGGCAGCCAAGCGTTCATAGCGACGTTGCTTTTTGATCCTCCTTTAATGTCTTCTCTCCCTATCCTTGAGACGCAGAAGTTTCAAAAAGTTGGATGGTTCAGCACATCCAGGAAACCTATCGCTGGACCGGCCCAGATATGGTTCCAGAAGCGGCTCGGGAAGCTGCGCAGGCGCCAGAAGCAGAGAAGCACCACGTACGGGCGCTGGCTCGGGCGTCCGGACCAAAGCCGCTCCAGAATCGGCCCAGGACGGCTTCCCGGGCGCCGCAAGCAGAAATTCAGCATTTTCGAAAGAAAAATGTGTATTGGAATGGCCTCTTTTCGGCGCGATCGGAACTGCCCGGGCGTCCGGCCCGGGAGCCGGGCCGGGTGCCGGCCGGGCCGGGTGCCGGCCCGAGCTCCGGAATCGGCCCGGACGGCTCCCGGGCGCCGGAAGCAGAAATTCAGCATTTTCGAAAGAAAAATGTGTATTGGAATGGCCTTTTTTCGGCGCCGCCTCGGAACTCGATTTTCCGGCGCCCGGGCGCCGGCTCGGGCGCCGACCCGGGCGTCCGGCCCGGGAGCCGGGCCGGGTGCCGGCCCGAGCTCCGGAATCGGCCCGGACGGCTTCCCGGGCGCCGGAAGCAGAAATTCAGCATTTTCGAAAGAAAAATGTGTATTGGAATGGCCTTTTTTCGGCGCCGCCTCGGAACTCGATTTTCCGGCGCCCGGGCGCCGGCTCGGGCGCCGACCCGGGCGTCCGGCCCGGGAGCCGGGCCGGGTGCCGGCCCGAGCTCCGGAATCGGCCCGGACGGCTCCCGGGCGCCGGAAGCAGAAATTCAGCATTTTCGAAAGAAAAATGTGTATTGGAATGGCCTTTTTTCGGCGCCGCCTCGGAACTCGATTTTCCGGCGCTCGGGCGCCGGCTCGGGCGCCGACCTGGGCGTCCGGCCCGGGAGCCGGGCCGGGTGCCGGCCCAGGCTCTGGAATCGGCCCGGACGGCCTCCCGGGCGCCGGAAGCAGAAATTCAACACTTTCGAAAGAAAAATGTGTATTGGAATGGCCTTTTTTCGGCGCCGCCTCGGAGCTCGATTTTCCGGCGCCCGGGAGCCGGCTCGGGCGCCGACCCGGGCGTCCGGCCCGGCAGCCGGGCCGGGTGCCGGCCCGAGCTCCGGAATCGGCCCGGACGGCCTCCCTCCCGGGCGCCGGAAGCAGAAATTCAACATTCTCGAAAGAAAAATGTGTATTGGAATGGCCTTTTTTCGGCGCCGCCTCGGAACTTGATTTTCCGGCGCCCGGGCGTCCGGCCCGGGAGCCGCTCTCGGCGGCGAGCAAGAGCACCGAGCCCGAGTAAAAAAGGAGGAAGTCTCGAGCCGGAGCGTTGTTGTTGTTGGGGGGCCGGTTTTGGCGGAACCCCAAAACGCCTGAGCGTGAGCCTCAATTTCAGAGGAAATGCGGCCGGCGCTTCGGCGAGAGCGCCAGGGCGAATATAGGGGGTCCAACAATAATAATTGTTTAGTAATTAAGGTTCAACAACAACAACAACAACAACAACAACAACAACAACAACAACAACAACAACAACAACAACAACCACAACCACAACCAAAACCAAAACCAAAACCAAAACCAAAACCACAACCACAACCACAACCACAACCACAACCACAACCACAACCACAACGACGACAACGACAACGACAACGACAACGACGACAACGACAACGACAACGACAACGACAACAACAACAACAACAACAACAACCATTTTAAGGCTGTACGCTCTTACTTGCCCGCGAGTCATTCAACACGTATACCCTACACCCTCGATACCCGCCCTCTTCGTCTTCGATCACACCCCTTTCGGGGGGATTATTTCTCTTTGCTGGGGCCGGCGGGCTTAGACGTACGGGCAAACCGGAACGGGCGGACAATCCTTCGGGGGCGTACATCTCTCTGCCCGCCATTGGAATTGGCGCGGGCCCTGCAAGAGGAGGAGGGGAAGAACGAGGGAGAGTGGGAGGAAGGGGAGGGGGAAGGACGAAGGAAGAGGGAAGATACCACGTTGTGAAGGCGTCCTTGGCGCGTGCGTGGTTCCTGAGCGCCGAAACGCAATTCCAGAATAATTTGCGAGGACGTCGCACGCGAGAGCGCAGTCCTGAGTACATTGTGAGGAAATCTCAGGCGGAAGCGGGGGCCCTGACTAAGTTGCGAGGAAGTCTCAAGCGGGAGCGCCGTTCCTGAGCAAATTGCACGGAAGTCTCAGGCGGGAGCGGGGGTCCTCACTAAATTGCGAGGAAGTCTCAGGCGGGAGCGCCGTTCCTGAGTCAATTGCGCGGAAATGTCAGGCAGGAGCGGGGGTCCTGAGTAAAATTCAAAGAAGTCTCAGGCGGGAGCGCCGTTCCCACGTAAATTGCACGGAAGTCTCAGGCGGGAACGGGGGTCTTGATTACATTGCGAGGAAGTCTCAGACGGGAGCGCCTTTCCTGAGTAAATTGCGCGGAAGTCTCAGGCGGGAGCGGGGGTCCTGAGTAAAAATCGAGGAAGTCTCAGGCGGGAGCCGTTGTTGTTGTAGCCCGGGGGGCAGGGGCACAGTTTGAGCAGGAAGACTTTCCTTCAGAAAAAACAAGGTGCGAGCCCCGGGGGTGGCACTTCAATCGAAAAAAATCAATGTGCACCGGTGGGGGGGGATCAACAATAATTATTCTTCAAGAATGAGAGTCCAACCACAACAACAATAATAATAACAACAACAACAACAACAACAACAACAACAACAACAACAACAACAACAACAACAACACAGCAGTAGCAGCAGCAGCAACAACAACAACCCGCCCAATGTTTCTAGAACGTGCGCCAAGTCTGCTCTCTCACGAGGCACGCGAGGCCTGCGGTGGCGAGCCCGGAGGTGCCAGCGGGAGTTTGTGAGTTGATGGTTTCGGTTGGCGCGTGAGATGGGCACAGCGAGAACGGCACTTTCCCGCACACCGCTCCCCCAGGCATAGCAGCAATCGCAGCGTTGTCAATGGCGAGGGGATTTGGCCGAAGACAGCATCGCTCTCATGTAACAGCGTGAGTAGGCACCGAACGAAAGAAAGCGTTCGGAGAATGCGTGAAACATCCTCCTTGTGAGGAGCGCTGCGTTTCCCCTTTCTTCCTGGCCGTCGCAGGGACGAACATTTAGTTCCCAACCATCCTGTGGTGGTGGGTCTCCGTTTTGAATCAGCACCGCCCCGCGTCTCCCACTTCCTCCTCCCCATCTTGCCTCCTCCCTCATCCCATCCCTGCCTCTGCTCTCCGCATGTCCACCACGCCACACCCCTCACACGTTTCGTGGTCCCACAGGGAGCTCCACCTCAGGCCCCAGTGGCGTCCTCGCAGGTGCCCCCCCGCCCAGTATGGGGTCCCCTCCGCCCACTACGACACACGCCTCACACCGTTCCATGGCCCCGTAGGGAGTTCCACCTAAGGCCCCAATGGCCGTCCTCGCATGCGGCTCCCCGCCCATTACGGCACACGCCTCGCACGCTTCGTGGCCCCATAGGGAGCTCCACCTATGGCCGCCATTGCCGTCCTCGCGTGCGACTCCCCCCCGCCCATGTCGGCACACCCCTCACACGTCTCGTGGCCCCATAGGAAGTTGCACCAAAGGCCCCAGGGCCGTATTCGCATGCGGCTGCCCGCACATCAATGCACACGACTCACACGTTTTGTGGCCCCAACGGGAGCTCCACCCAAGGCCCCAGTGGCCGTCCTCGCATGCGGCTCCCCGCCCATGTCGGCACACCCCTCACACGTTTCGTGGCCCCATGGGAAGCTCCACCTAAGGCCCCAGTGCCTGTTTTTGCATGCGTCTCCCCGCCCATGACGGCACACACCTTACATGTTTCGTGGCCCCATAGGGAGCTTCACCTAGGGCCCCAGTGGCAGTCCTCGCATGCGGTTCCCCGCCCATCTCAACACACCCCTCACACGCTTCGTGGCCCAATAGAGAGCTCCACCTAAAACCCCAGCGCTCGTTCTCGCATGCGGCTCCCCGCCCATTACGGCACACCCCTCACACGCTGGGTGGCAGCATAGGGAGCTACACCCAAGGCCCCAGTGGCAGCCCTCGGATGCGGCTTCGCGCCGGTGTCGGCACACCCCTCACACGCTGGGTGGCCGCATAGGGAGCTACACCCAAGGCCGCAGTGGCAGTCCTCGAATGCTGCTCCGCGCCGGTGTCGGCCTCATGGCCCCATAATTGAGGGCTCCACCTAAGGCACCAGTGGCGCCCTCGCATGCGGCTCCCCGCCCATCATTGCACGCCCCTCACATGTTTCGTGGTCCCATAGGGAGCTCCACCCAAGGCCCCAGTGGCCGTCCTCGCATGCGGCTCCCCGCCCATGTCAGCATAGCCCTGACACGTTTCGTGGCCCCAAGGAGAACCCCACCTAAAGCCCTAGTGGACGTCCTCGCGTGCGGCTCCACGCCCACTACGGCACACCTCTTACATGTTTCGTGGCCCCATAGAAAGTTCCACCCAAGGCCCCAGTGGCAGTCCTCGGATGCGGTTCCCCGCCCATATCAGCACACCCCTCACACGCTTCGTGGCCCAATAGGGAGCTCCACCTAAAACCCCAGCGCCCGTTCTCGCATGCGGCTCACCTCCCATTACGGCACACCCCTCACACGCTGGCCGTCCTCAACACACCCCTCACACGATGGCCTCAGTGGCCTTCCTCACATGCGGCTCCCCGCCCATGTCGGCACACCCCTCACACGTTCCGTCGCCCCACAAGGAGCTCTACATAAGACCCCACAGGCCGTCCTTGCATGCGGCCCCCCGCCAATTACGATACGCCCCTCACACGTTCCGTGTCCCCCTAATTAGAGGCTCCATTTGAGGCCCCAGTGCAGAACTCGCATGCGGCTCCCCGGCCATTATGGCACACCCCTCACACGTTGCATGGCCCCATAGGGAGCTTCACCTATGGCCCCAGTGGCCGTCCTCGCATGCGGCTCCCCGCCCATTACGGTACAGCCCTCACACGTTTCGTGGCCCCATATGGAGCTCCACTTGAATCCCCAGTGCCCGTCCTCGCATGCGGCTCCCCGCCGATTTGGCACATCCCTCACAGGTATCGTGGCACCAAAGGAAGTTACACCAAAAACGATTCTCAGAACTGCGGTACCCGCAACTGCATATGGTGGGGCCCTTCGCCAAGACAATTGTTTCTGATGCAGGCTGACTATGCCGCAGCTTTTCGAATCTGAAGACCATCTCAAGCGTTATCGAGTCAGGCTGACTTCCTCATCATCCTCGCCGCAGTCCCTCTCTCTCTCTCTCTCTCTCCCTGTGCCTCTCACAGGCACACACACACACACACCACGCACGCACGCACGCACGCACGCACGCACGCACGCACGCACGCACACACACACACACACACACACACACACACACACACACACACACACACTTTTGGAACGTTCTCTGGTGGGCGCAGCGCCACGCCGTCAGACGCGCGCGCGCGGAGGCCGTGCGCGAGCCGGTCCGTCGGCCCTCCACGGTCGGCGGAAGCAGCAGCCGGGCCGGCAGCAGCCCCGGCGGCGGGCAGGGAGTCCGCAGGATATGCGGGCCAGAGCTGAGCAGCCTCAGAGCGACCAGGGGCCAGCAAGACAAAGGCAAGGGGGGGGGGGGGCAAGCGAGGAGAGGGAGAAGCGAGGAGCGAGGAGCGACGGCGGACAGCCGAGGCAGCAGACGGGCGCGAGGGGCACGGGCCGACCGGCGGAGGAGGGGAGGCCGAGGGGAAGAGGGGAGGCACCACACAGCACAAGGGCAAGGCAAGACGCGAAGAGGGGAAGGAGCCAGCCGAGGAGGCGAGCGAGAAGGCAGAAGGAGGCACAGCACGAAGGCCTTTGGGGAGAAAGGTGGGGACCACAAAGCGGCCGGAGGCCCGCCCGGTGGGCAGCGCACTGAGCAGGCCACGCCGCGGGAGGGGGGAGCGGCGGGGAGAGGAGGGAGCGACGACGACAGGAGCAGAACGAGGAGGACGGGGGAGGGAAAGCAAGCGGATCCCCCCCCGGCAAAGGGGAAAAGGAAGGAGCGGCCGAAGTTGCAACCGCTCTGCTGGGGGGGGGGGGGGGGGGCGGATTGCCCCCCGCCACGGGGAGAAGAGCGGTAGCATCTCTGAGCCGCCTTGCTGGGCGAGCGAGACAGGCAGCAATCATTCAGGAGGAAAAGAACCACACAGACACAATTAATCCTCGATTTCCCAGAAAATATGGGAAAATATGGGAAGTGGGGGGAAGACAAAAACCCAGAAAATATGGGAAAATATGGGGGATCCTTTTATTTGTGTGTATTTATTTGTGTGTCCCAGTTCCCCTTCAATCATATGTATCGCACCCGCCGGGCGGCGCGCGACAGTGCAGGGATACCGCCTTGCCTGACGGCGCAGCAATTTGTAGCCCGCCTAGCCGGCGGGGGAGACAGAAGGATGACGTTCTCAAGCCCAGCTGGGCGGCGCGCGGCAGAATTTGAATCCCGCCCTCCCCTGCGGCGCAGCAGAATGAGGCCGAGCCTCCGGAGGAGGAGCGGCGGGCCAAGGAGGGGACGACAATGACAAGGAGAAGGACGAGGAGGGTGGGAGGCGAGAAATTTCCCGCGACATCCAACATCCTGCGGCAGTGTAACGCCCTCCCAGGCGGCCATCGGAAAGGTGGCGGAGCCTCCGGAGCGGAGACCCAGGGGTCGAAGCAGGGCGGCATGGGCATCACCCCGCCAGCACCCTAGGAGGAGGGGACACGGCGGGGGGAGGAGGGAACGACACGACCGACAAGGAGAAGGACGAGGAGGATGGAGGGGGCGACTAGACATGCACGCTGTACAAAGCAGCATGCAGATCAAGAACGCTGCACAAACCGACCTGCAATAGGCAAACTCATGCAATGAACCGAGGCCTGAGCAAGTATGCAGGAAAGTATGGGCATATACACATGTACACAGATACCTTAAGGTTGTGATTAAGTCGGCTACGAATGAAGATATAGTTCTTACGCCAACGAAGTGAAACTCAAATGCAGACACGACAAGATGTTTGGCCAAGCCTGGGGCGGCGCACTAGTCCATCCAGAGCAGCCACTTACGCCACCAGAGGCCCCCGAGAAGGTCTATAAGCAGCACGTGCGAGATGCGAATCCTATTGGTACATCAGATACGAGAAAACCTGCAGCACCAACGAATCGGCAGGCTGTAGGTTTCAGAAGCCAGAGTAGCGCCCATCATCAACAAATCATTCACGTTGTACCCTCTTCTTCCAGAGATCGGGGAGGCACTCACCCCGTGAACCCTCACCGTGACAACGGGTGGCAAGATTTACGACAAAAGGACATGATCAACGGCCCGGCTGGAACGTGAACAGGACGGGATCGCCCCACAGACATCAATTGCACCTCACACTGCAGGAGCCGGGTGGCCGCGAGCAACGTGACGACGCTGAGGAGATTCAGGCCGATGCGGCCCCCCATTTGGGGGCGCGCCATGTTCAGGAGCGAGCCCGCGAGGTTGGAGATTTCCATGGAGACCCTCAGCGCCGACTCCATGCCGGGCAGCACCCTCGTGGACGCGCCCTCGATCGCCCTGCCGATGGTCACGACGCACGCCTCGTTCGGGTGGCAGTCGCCGCTGGTGGCGTTGATGCTGAGGCGAAGCGTGTTGGCGTTCAACAGCCCGAGGAAGGGGTATAGCGCCCTCTCAAAGTCCTCTGGCACCGTACGCCTGAGCACCTGGATGGCCTCCAGGCTGTCCTGGCGGAGACCACGGAGGCGGAAGCCTGACTCGTGGAAGTACCTCACGGAGATGAAGCGCAGCTGCGCGTCGGAGGCAGAGGCACGGCATTTGACGAATTGGGTGGTCTTCTGCACCGTTTGGTTCAGAAGCTCCTAGACGTTCACGTCCACCCTCTTCGCCCCGTTGCGGAAGTCCTGCAAAGCGCAGTAGCCCGCCACGCACGAGCCTTCGACGCCATACCCGCTGAAGCAACACTTCCCCTCCTCCGCCCCCGCCTCCAGCCAGACGTCCGCTTCCACCACCACGACTCCGACCTCCACCTCCAGCGCGAAGCCGAACGCCCCCGCCTCCACCCCCAGGAGCTCCCCCGTCACCGCGCCCACTGCCTCTCCGACCTCCACGTCCTCCGCCACGTCGTCCAGGTCCATGCCGAACTTGCACATGTCCTGGGCCTTTAGGTCCTCCAGCCCCGCCACGAAGTGCGTGCCGCCAGAGGCCTCTAACAATCTCGAGCAGGCTGACGTCCTCAACCACGTCCAGGCCCAGGCCACCCGGCCCCATCGCGGCCGAGGAAGAATCGAATCGAAAAGCGCGTCTGCTTCCCACCAACCGTGCTGGCACGGAACAAAAGTAGCAGAGAAGGTGAGTTTGAAACGCAGACCCCGCGCCGAGGTTTTGGTGTTGGTTGCCTCGCACGCGGGGCCTTGGGCTGAGGGTGGGGGGGGATCCCGATATGGCCTTGAGCCAGGCTTGAGCCAAATTGCTACGGACCCGCACACACGTGTGTATGTATGGACGGATATATGTACGTACGTACGTATGTATGTATATATGTATGTGTATGTAAGTAAGTGTGTGCATGTATGTATGTATGTATGTATGTATGTATGTATGTATGTATGTATGTATGTATGTATGTGTGTAGGTATGTATGGATGTATGTATGTATGAACTGATGTATGGATGTATGTACGTGTGTATGTATGTACGCAGGTATGTATGTGTGGATGATCGTATGTGTGTATGCATGTATGTATGCGTGTGCATGTATGTGTACATGTATGTGTGTCAGTATGTATACATGTATGTGCATGCATGTGTGTATGTGTGTATGTATGTGTGCATGGGTATACACGTATGTGTGTACCTCGGTATACGTGAATGTATGTATGTTTGCATGTATGTGTATATGTGTATGTGTATTGACATATGCATATATGTATGTGTGTGCTGTTGTGTGAACGTGCGTATGTATGTATGTATGTATGGATGCGTGGATTGGTGGATGCATGTATGTATGTATGCATGCATGTGTGCATGTATGCGTGGATGTGTGCATAGTTATGCATGTATGAATGTATGTATGTATGTGTGTATGTAATGTGTGTATGTTCGTTTCTCTATAATGAGTGATGTATGTATGTGTGTGTATGCATGTGTGGTGGTATGTTTGTGTGTAGGTGTGTGCGTACGCATGTTTATGTGTATGTATGTATGCGTAGTCATGTATGTAGATGCATGCGCGAATGTGAGTGTGTATGTATGTGAGTATGCATGTGCATGTGTGTGCGTAGGTAGGTATGCGTGTATGTCCTGATGCTGTGTATGTATGCATGTGAATGTGTGTATGCATGTATGTGTATGTGTGTATGCAGGTCTGGGTGTGCGCTTGTGTATGTGAATGTACGTTTGAATGTATGTGTGCATATATATATGTATGTATGTGTGCATGTGTGAATGGGTGGATGCATGCATGTATGTGTATGCTGGTTTCCATGTATGTGTATGTATGTGGAGCCATGCATGTATGGAATGATGGATGTCTATATTATATATGTATACATATATACATATGTATATGTATGTATGGTGATATGTATGTGTGTATGTATGTATGCATGTATGTATGGTTGTATGTAAATGTGCATGTATGTAAGTATGTGTATGTGTACGTATGTACGTATGAATGTATACTCCCCAATCAGAGCTTGCCTATGTAGGGGTCCTAGCGGATTCATGAGGGATTCATATGGTTAGGTGAGGTGCGGTGCAGATTTCGGCGGCACGCCCGGGTGCCGGGGCGCCGGGTGCCCGGGTGCCCAGGTGCCGGGGTGAGGTGCGCCGCCGATTTCCGTTGGTGCCCGGGTGCCCAGGTGTTTTGGTGCCCGGGTGCCCAGTAGCCCTATCGCCCTATAGTTTTATAGCTTTGTAGCCCTGTAGCCTTAGCCCTATAGCCCTATAGCCTTATAGCCCTAATAGCCCTATCCTTCTAGCCCTATAGCCCTATAGCCTTATCCAGCCCTATAGCCTTATCGCGCCTTGGAACTCAGACCGCTAGAGCACGGATGCGGGTATATGTTCGCCGAACGTGAGGCAACATCGCAAACAATCACAACTGGAGCCCCAGACCCCATCTTTATGCATCATTCTCCGAGCCAGATCGATCTGTGAGGGTCCTGGGCTCGAAACGGGGCGAACACGCCCGATGTGAAAAGACTGCAACGCCAGAAGCTCAGAGCACGCGGCGTCGCAGACCAACGCCGACGTCCTCACGACTGGGACCTACCGTCCCCCCCCTGCCGCCAGGCGCTCCTGGCCGCCACTGCGCAGCGCCCCACCAGGTTCCAAGCAATGCCAAGGGGGGTCACCACCAGGGGGGTTGCCAACCCCTCGAGGAGAAGGATCCCCCACCAGCCCAGGGGAGTCCAAAACTCGTCCCCAAGAACTCGAAGATGGGATCGACCACAAGTTCGAGTTACCCCAACATTGATTTTTCGCCGAATCTACTGAACACAACGTATAATGTTCGTACATCTACGAACATGATGCGTTTTTCCGTCGGTTCGGCGGAAATGTTAATGTTGGGGTAAATAAATTCTGTAGCCGATCCCCTACTCGGAGAACCCGCCTGATTATCGAACCTCGATCTTCAGAAGGGGCTGGCGACCACCCCTTGTGATGTAACTCCAGGGAGGTTCAGCTCGACATCGGCGCTGGTATATCCACAGCCGGGAAAACTGCCTGATCCGGCACAGGCCCGCCAAATTCCGCTCAATCCCACTTGATGGGGCTGAATCATGGGCGCAGTCTGGGCGAATCGGTTTTTATTGCCCCATGCCTCGGCCCTTTTTATTATCCCTTCTGGGAAGGCCTCCCAGGAGCTGCCTCCTGCCGCGCCGTTGGCGAGCCCCTCCCTCCCAGACATCCGGCGTCTCGATGTCTGTTCGAGACGCGGGCCCCCGACCTCTCGACCACGTCCCCGGGCCCAGCTTCCACCCCGTGGTTTTTCTTGGACGGCCCTGGGGTCCCGGAGCCGGCCTCCCGAGGCCGAGAGCGGACCTCGGAGCTGCGGCCCCGAGGCCTGCGAGCTGCCGGGTGCTTGGGCTTGGCACTGCCTGCAGGTTTGGGGAGAGGCCGGCCAAAGGCCCCGGACTCGCGCGCGGCCTGGTGCAGGCACCGAGGGGGGCCGGGCCGCCCCGCGTGGAGCGCCGCCTCCGCCGCCGCCCTCCGCGCACGCCGCCGGCGGCCGCGGGGCCGCGCCGAGGCCCACCGCTCGAGCGCCACACCGAGGGCCCCTCTAAAGGCCACACCCCGAGGGCCGCCCATCGGGCCGCCGCCGGCCGCCGCGGACCGCTGGAAAGCCGCCGGAAGTCCGCCAGAAGGCCGCCGAGGGCCGCCGCAGGCCGCCGCGGGCCGCCGCGGGGCCGCCGAGGGCCGATGAGGGCCGCCGAACGGCCCGCGGAAGGCTTTGTGGGCTCGCGCACGGCCCCGGTGCCGAGGCGGCGAAGGACCGGCTGAGCCAGCTGGGGGGCCTCTCGATGCCGCAGGTGGTCCTGGAGCTGCCCCTCGAGGAGCAGGCCGCCGGGGCTCAGCCGCGCACAGCCGGCCAGAGATGGCTCCTCCTCCCTCGCTTCCTCCATCCATCCTTCCCCATCCCCCTTGCTTCCACTCCTCTTCCCCCCCCGCGCGCGCGCGCGCTGGAGAGAGAGCGCACGGGTGAGGAGGAGGAGGAGGAGGAGGAGGAGGAGAAGGAGGAGGAGGAGGAGGAGGAGCGTCAATTGCAAGCCTGGGCGGTTCGCGAAAGCTCCAGCATGTTGGATGCTGCCAGGGGGGCTCGGCTCAGCAGGTGTTGCCGCCCTGGCGACGCTCCTGACCCGAACGGAGGTTGGGACTGTCCACTCTGCCGCCCGTGGGACGCGCGCCAGCTGTCTGCTAGACATACGCCCACTCCAGCAGGGGCTCCCCTCAGTAGCCAGGCAGCCCCGCTAGCAAGCAATGCCTGAGGACTGCCCAGACCTCCCGCCCAGGCCGAACCCCAAACACGCGAGCACGGTCGGAAAAAAAGCAGGGGACGGGCGGGCTAGCCTCCGCGGGCCGCACCCGCTCGCCTACTCTCTGCGTCATTTCGAGCTCAACGCACCTTCAACCCCGGGCCAACGCCAAGCACCTCAAGTCAGTTGAACCCTACTAAGACTGCAAGCAACGGTCCTCCCTCCCAGCGCTCCCTAGGCGTTCCTCACTGTCGAGGTCGCGGAACAGCTGGTCCAAAACGTTTGGCGGGGGGGAGGCGGGGGGGAGGGGGAGGGGGAGGAGAGGGAGGCCCCGAGAGGGCGAGAGGGGCGGGACTACACACGTGTGCACGCATGTTGCTGCTAGCTCTACTGGTCTGCATCCCTCATTCCTGCATCAGACTCTTCTGGATCGGATTCGTTGCTATGCTCGGTGACGCTGAGACTCCTGAGATCGCAGCTGCCTGTGAGTTTGACCATTGTATCATTATGCTGCTTCAGGTACTCAGTATGATGCGACTGGTTCCCCAACTAGAGTTGTTTCTCCCTTTCGTCTTCAGGATCCTCGAACTTTCTGCCACGAAGCACTGCGTACTGGGGGGTGTCACTTCTCTGGAGGCGACCTGTCGATCTCGAGAAGTCACCAATGAGAGCTAATTGCTGCTGCCGAATCCTATTCGCCGCCATGGCGTGGGACAGCTTAGCTCCCTTTAGGTGTGCGTCTGCCTCAGGGCCACGGCCGACGACAACTGGGCGGGATACAGCATTGCCCCCAGCCGCTGGAGCAGAGGTATGATAGCTCGGCACGGCGGGCTGTAGCAGTGCCGAGGGCAAGTGGTGGCCTTACTTGAGGAAGAGGCTAAGGTATTATCACTTCGATGGTCATGACAGCTCCCTCGAGTAGGCATGCTCGTAAAGAAGACAACAAGACAACACACAACACAATACCATGCCGCAATACACGTGCGTGCTCTGTTGCTGCTGCTAATGTGTTCCCCTCTCTGTGTATCTAACTCCCAGACCCGCATGCTCCTGTAAATTACCGTGGTAACGAGTCTGCCTTCTGCTTGCGTACGAATTCGATTGTTTGGACAAGTAACTTAACACGCTCGGGCCCACCACCGAATGATTTATTTGTACCGGTTGGTTAACGTCGGGGGGGGACCTCGTGATAGTACTTGTGCATCTCGGCATCGCTCGAACGTGTGCACTTCCCGCGTCGAGGGCCAACGAGGAGCATCTAGGATCATCGTGCGGAAAATACACGCACGAAACCGTAAAATGCACGGGAATCGACGTCCGAGCGATGGCGAGGCATGTGCCATCAAGTGCGTTGGAAATTGCGACGTTGCTTCTCGACCGATCCCTCGAGCTCATGCCGATCTTGGGTATCCCTGGGACTTGCTATATCTTGGGTATCGATCTTGGGTATCTCTGGACCCACAGGCTTGATCCCCCCCAAAGCTTCGCGAGGGCGAAATGGAAAGCTTTCTGAAAGTTGCTCGTGTCGATCTTGGGAACATCTGGGACTTGCTGTGCCGGCGATGTTGCCAATTGGCTTGGCATCGCTCGGACGTGTGTATTTTTTCTTGGGCGAGGACCATCGAGTAGTATCCTGGATCATATTGCGAGGCAGTACACGCACGAAGCCGAAAAATGCACGGGGAATGGACGTCCTAGCGACTGCAAGTTGGATGGTCGTGCGCAGGTCGGTCTTCAGATTCAGGATGCGCTAGACTTTGATTTCGCGATCTGCGTCCGCTGTCCCGTCTTGCTTGTGAGTCTCTGTCGAGCGGAAGACGCGACAGAACTCGTTTGTGATGTCTTGTCCGTGCTCTGTGGACAGCAGCTGTATCAACTCTCCGAGGACTTGCTGTTGATTCGCATGCGTCCTGGTCGGTTCCCAAGGACTCGTGCAGCCCGAGCGTAAATGTTGCTGCTACGTGGCTGTGTGGTGGTCTCTGTGAGGAGGAGGAGGAGGAGGAGCAGCAGCAGCAGCAGCAGCAGGAGCGAGGGAAGGTGAAGGAGGATATATAGGAAGAGGACGACAGCGAGGAGGCGAACAGGAGGACGAACAGGAGAATGAGCGAGTGAGGGGGAGGAGGAGGAGGAAGAGACGGAGAAGGAGGAGGGGGAGGACCAGCACCCATAGCTCATTCTAAGCAGGCCTGCGCTTCGGGACGTGGTCGGTTCAGATCCCTCGTCGACGTCGTTCACCGACGTTGATCGTCATTGCCGCCGCTATATTCTGTCCTCCCTAGTGCTGTTTAATGTGCCTCTCCGGAAACATCACAGCCGAGCGCCCCAAGAGTTGTCAAAGAAAGAGGAGGGGGCCAATACGCAATACGCACAGGGCGCAATCCATGCTGGGCTCCGCGTCACTGCGCGGCGCTCCGCCGTCATCCGCACCATCAGCCTGACCAAGAGCCGCGCCCCCTCCCCCCTGTGATGAGAAGCAGGGTCACACCACGACACGAAAGTGATGTGGACGTGAACGGATATGGCGGTGATGTTATTTCTGTTGTGTCTGTGCCGCAGCCCACGCAATCACGCACCCCAACGCTGTGCACCCCTGAGTCGCGAGCGCTCCTGACCTGACGCCGGCCCCGCCTCTCCTGCCCCGCTCTCTCTCTCTCTCTCTCTCTCTCGACAGACCCCCTCGGACCATGAAGAACACATTTTTACGCCGCAGCGCGGCAGAGGCAGTCCGCACGCGCGCTCGGGCAAGCTGGGCGACTGACCGCGAATTGCCCGGATGCAAGAGGGAAAGGAGGGGGAAGAGAGGAGCGGCCGCGGGAGGAGGGGAAAGGAACGCCATGCAGAAAACATGACGGGAGGCGTGCCACTCGTTTCGGCGCCTTTGGGGGCCCTCGCCGGGCCTTGGGACCGTCCAGAGAGGACTCAGGATGAGAAGCCGGTCCTGGGCCATGGGTCGAGACCTCTGGGGGTCGACGTCATGGAAAAGTCATGACGCAGAGGGTTTGGGGTCGGACGAGGGTGGCCGGATTGGAAGAGTGGGGGCGGGGGCGAAATCTGCTGCACGCAGCCGGCTTGGGCCCCGGCGCTGGGCGTTCTCCTCGACACGGTGGCGCTTCCGGCATGCGCCAGAAAGTCAGCCAATTGCGCGAGCTGGTTCGCGGGCTCCCCCTTGGCTGACCCCTCCCCTCTTTCTAACGGGGCCGAGGGAGGCAACTGCCAATCTGCCCAAATCGAGGGAAGTCTTATACCTTTACGCATGTCCTGGGTTTCCCCCTTCCCCTCCGTTTTCCCATCTTTCCCTGCATGCGAGTGGAAATAAACGTTGATGTGTGATTGGGTAAGTGTATGTTATCTATGTGATATTCGTAGTTCCCATATGCATAAATATATATATATATATATATATATATATATATATATATATCCGTAAGGGCTTCGCCCCATGCCGCTGGCCCCCTGTCTCGGATAATGGGAGATGCAAAAGCTGAATCATGAGGTCTGGGCGCCGCCGTGAAGCAGTGTCTGGACCCCGACCCTGACCCTACGGATCTGCATCACGGGTGCCACCGAATTTCAGAAATGTAACAAATCCTTTGTGTTTTTCGACCCTGACCCAACGGATCTGCGTGAGGGGTGCCGCCGAATTTCAGAAATGTGGCAAATCCCCTGTGTTTTTGGACCCTGACCCTGCCGATCTGCGTGAGGGGTGCCGCCGATTTTCAGAAATGTAGCAAATCCCCTTTGTTTTTGTTCCCTGGCCCTGCCGATCTGCGTGAGGGGGGGGTGCCACCGAATTTTAGAAATGTGGCAAATCCCCTATGTTTTTGGGCCCTGACCCCGCCGATCTGCGTGAGGGGTGCCACCGGATTTCAGAAATGTGGCAAATCCCCTGTGCTTTTGCACGCTGACCCCGCCGATCTGTGTGAGGGGTGTTACCGAATTTCAGAAATGTAAAAAATCTGTATTGTTTTTGCACCCTGACCCCGCCGATCTTAGTGAGGGGTGCCACTGGATGTTAGACATGTTGCAAATCCCATGTGTTTTTGGACCCTGCCACCGCCGATCTGCGTGAGGGGTGCCAGCAAATTTGAGAAATGTTGCAAATCCCATATGTTTTTGGACCCTGACCCCGCCGATTTGCGTGAGGTGTGCCACCGAATGTTAGAAATGTAGCAAATCCCATGTGTTTTTCGACCCTGACCCCGCCGATCTGCGTGAGGGGTCTCAGTTTTTACCCACCCCAGCGATTCAGACAACACGCTCAGAGCGTGGTAAAAATCCCCGTTTTGGGCCTACCCCCCTCGCGCGGTCCATCAACAAGGAACAGTAGGCAGCAAGAAGCAGAACTGCAACAAGGAACAGTAAGCAGCAAGAAGCAGAACTGTAACAGTGGAAACTGGAAGCTGCAACTGGCACAGGAAACTGCGAAGCTTCGTCCTACAGCCTGGTGGCCCCACAAGGGGGCCGGCGGATATATATATATATATATATATATATATATATATATATAATATATATATATACATACATACATACATACATACATACATACATACATATACATACATACATACATACATACATACATACACATACACATACATACATACAACACTATACATACATACACACACATTTCTGAGATTGTATAAACACCTATATACATGCATATACAGACAGGACTATATGCACATATACACACATACATACATACATACATACATACATACACACACATACATACATATACATACATACATACATACATACATACATACATACATACACACATACATACACACACATACATACATACATACATACATACATACATACATATATACATACATACATACATACATACATACATACATACATACATACATACACACAGAGACATACATACATACACACAGAGACATACATACATACATACATACATACATACATACATACATACATACATACATAGACACATACATACATACATACATACATATATACCTACATACATAGACACATACATACATACATACATACATACATACATACATACATACATACATATATACTTACATACATGCATACATTCATACATACATACATACATACACAGACATACACACATACATACATACATACATACATACATACATACATACATACATACATACATACATACATACACCCCTCCTGAGTTCCATTCGGCCCGAGCCGGGCTTCTGGGGGGGGAAGAGGGCCTGCAGCCCCCCGCCCCCCCGAGGCTCTCGACTCCGGCGGCGTGGCCGGGCCCATCGCCCTGAGGCGCGCCTGCGCGAGGGGGGGGGGGGGGGGCGGGCCGCAGCCCCCCCCCCACCCCCCCTTGCTTTCGGCGGCATCGCCAATCTGCACTGCACTTGTCCTATTCTTCTCGTCGCCGTCGGTTTTCGACATATGCTTGTCCTATTCTTGTCGTCCTTCTCCTCTTCTCGTCGTCGTCGTATTCGGCGTGATCGTCGTCGTCGTCGTCCTCCCAGTCGGCGTCGCCGTCGGCGTCGTCGTCGGTGTTGTGGTCGTCGCCTCTCACCCCATCCGCCCCATCTGTGGGGAGCCCAGCTGCCCTGATACGCCCGCCTTGAAACGCCACACGTGGTGTGTGCAAAACGTCCGTGTTGTCACGTTGCGTGTTGGCTCAACGTGTTGGCCCACGTTTTGTCGAACGTATCGCGCCAGACCTACATGTTCAACCTACGTGTTGAGCTCCGTGTCAACACGCTACGGGTTGCGTGTTGCGTATCGGGGCGGCTACGCGTCAAAGTGCATTGCAGGAACAATTTGTCGTAGGCTAGAACCTGGAAGACGCAGAAGAGGAGAAGCTAGCACATCACGAGAGGCACGCTCAGAAACCGAGGGGCGCGAAGCTAGCCATGCAATCATGATGTCGAGAGATCCTCGAGCTTGAGAGAAAGACCCAATCTGGTCGCTTAGAGAAAGTAGGAGGCGCCCGTTCCCACACAACTCATGGGAGCCCTGTATGTCCTCGCAGTTCCATCTCTAGAGTGTATTAGCGTGCGCTAGCGCCTGGTGATCGATCAGAAAGCGCCGATTGGCGTCGCCTAGCGTCGACTTCGTGTCGATTAGCGTCGAATAGCGTCGCGTCGGTCAGCGTCGGTTCGTCAGAGCATGCAAGATGGCACGGGAGGCTGCCGTGAGTTGCAACAGAACGTGCTTCTCACACGGCTGGCGCACACCGGCAGGCCGACCTTGCAAGGTCAACGGTATTTCGCGGGCGAAGAACAGTAGAAAACGATGGTTCCGCCGTCGGGGACGCTTGTCCTAGGGCAGCTGGGAAATTTACACCCCTGCGGTGGCATGTGGGGGTAGAGATTGTTCGGCCGCCCTAGGACAGGCGCCCCCGATGGCGGAAAAAAAACATATGATGCAGTCAACCCGCATAGTAAGGCATTCCATAGGCCACAACCGTTCTGCCAGTCGGACCCCAGCGACGATTTGGATGGCAGGGGAGCGAGCGAGGGGGTCGTGCCGTGTGTGCGCAGGCCAGGCGGCCATCAACGGTGATCGATTGTCTCCCCGCGCTGAGATGGACGCTGCGTGCTGAGGGGCCTTTAGCCTAAGGTGTGTGAACCAGACGTGAGCTCATCGTCCTCGTCACGCTGTGGCCGTCATCGTCCTCACTGCTTTCATCCCTCGCTCCTTCCGCCCCTTCCGACTTTCTGCGATCACGTCGCAGTCCATCCCCCTCCTGCTCTTCATGTTCCTCGTCCTCCTCGTCCTCCTCCGATCCGTGCGGCAGGGGGGCGCTCCCTTCTCCTGCTACCCGCCCCCCCCCCCTCGTGCTTCCCACTGCTCACAACACGAAACTGGAATGCTACGCTCGCCTCTCCCCCGGAGACGTCCAGCGGGCACCTGCGCCTCTCTGCACGGATTAGTTCTGTTGGATGGGATCCCAGAGGTCGCTATGTTATCCGTAAGGGCTTCGGCCCTCTGCCGCCGGCCCTCTCTCTCTCGCTCGCTCTCCCTCCTCCTCCTCCTTCTCCTCCTCCCCCTCCTCCTCCTCCTCCCCCCCTCCTCCTCCTCCTCCTCCTCCTCCTCCTCCATCTCCCCCTCCTCCTCATCCTCCTCGTCCTCCTCGTCCTCCTCCTCCTCCTCCTCCATCCCTTTTCCTTGTTGCTCTCGCTCTCTCTCTCTCTCTCTCTCTCTCTCTCTCTCTGAGAAATGGAGCATGCAAGAGCTACGTTGTGAGCCCTGAGCACCGTCGTGCAGCCGCGTCAGCTCCTGGAGAGCTCCTGGGGGCCGCTGTCTCGAAGGCCTCGTGTGCCGCCTTGGGGGGGCGTTGTGTATAGGATTGTGGCCTCGACAGCGCGACTCTTGCATACAGTCGGGGCCCTGAAGAAGGAACCCTCTTCGTTGGGGAGGGGCTCGGTGTTCCTTGATTGTTCTGCAGTTAGCCGTCGGTTTCCCTGAGGGGTTCCATGGGAAATCGAAGATGGGAGGAAGGGGCCTCGCTCCTTATTTGGAGTTCCTTAGATCAACGCCCCCACTGTACTTCGCGATGGCTTATGATTTCGGGGACGCGAAGAACGCGTAAAGTATGATGGATCGTGGCTTCGGGGACGCCGATACTGCCTAATGTACGAGAGAGTGCCTCGGAGACGCGAATCTTATACAATATATAAAGAATTACGGTCTCGGGAGCGCGAACACGCGGAATTGGCGAGGGCATATGGCCTCGGCGACGCAAATATTGAGTAGTTTATGGGAGATCATGGCCTCGGGGGGGCGAAGATTGTGCAAATTACCGGGTATTCTGGCTTCGCGGGCGCAGTTTTTCACGTGTCCCAGGACCCTCCAGAAATTGTGAGAACCCCCCAGGTGGTGATGGGAAACAGGGTCTTTTTCGGATCCCCCCTCGCGCGGATTTCAATAATTCACCGTAGGAAGCAGAAGGAGGGACTTCAACATTTGGAGACTGCAAACTGGAACTGGCGCAGGGAGCAACAAGCCTAATCCGCGGAGCCTGAGGCCCCACAAGAGGGCCCGCGGATATGGTGGCTTGCTCCAATCGGAATGTATTCGGTGCTTCAAGATGGTGCTCCCGTTGGAGGGTGGGCCCCATGTTAGGATCAGCGCTGTGCTCCCGTCTTTCAGGATGACGCCCTCGCCCCAGCGCGGGCCCCTTTTCTGGATCCGAGTCCTTCCTCATCGTCGGCTCCCTGCCCCTTTTCCCTCCTTCGCCTTCCCCTGGTCTTCCGGCTCTTCCCGCTCCTCCGACTCCTACTCTTGTTGTTGGTCTTCCTCATCCTCTTCCTTCCTCATCCTACCATTTCTCTTGCTCATCCATCTGCTCATCCGCCACATCCTCCTCCAATGTACACAGGTTCCCTTTTCTGATTGCGCATAACACGATTGGTGTCATTCGGGAGGTTCCAGGTTCCTCGACGACACCTGTCGGCGGATCGAGAAAAAATTAGTTCAATGTGAAGGGCTGGGTGGGATGACGCGCGAGCGCACCTACGGCGAGGGCGTTGGCTAAGGAATGCGCCCAGGAGGTCTCGGAATGCCTTACCTGATGAGGGCGGCAGTGATATCCATGGCCAAACCACGACTTAATCCCCACGGGCTTCCAGACCCTGGATTCTTTACCCACTGGTTCCTTATCTGATGCCCTCACCGTAGCTTGCCATTTCCCCCTATCTGTCCCTCCCTCTCTCCTCCGTCTCCGCGGGCCCCTGGCTGGCGTCGCGTGACACACAGGGCGGGGGGGGGTCGCGGGCGTCGTGTGCACGTTCAGCGCCCTCCATGGCGAGTCGTATCCGCCCTCCCTCCCCCTGAACCTCCTCCTTCTCCCCCCCATCATCATCATCATCATCATCATCATCATCATCATCATCATCATCATCATCATCATCATCATCATCATCCTCATCCTCATCCTCATCCTCATCCTCATCCTCATCCTCATCCTCATCCTCTTTCTCCTCCTCCCCCTCCTCCTCCTCCTCCTCCTCCTCCCCCTCCTCCCAGCGCCTCCTCCGCCTCCTTCTCCTCCTCCTCCTCCTCATCCTTTTCCATCTCTGTTCCTTATAAATAACTTCTCGCTGTCGCACCCCCAGACGTGTCGGTATGGCGGGTTGGGCGTTTCGTTTGAGTTTTATTCGCCATTTCTGTTCCTGAAGTCTAAGATTTGCACCAGTTCCACGGATTGCGGGCAGGTCATGTTCAAAGTGTGGTTCTCGCTTGAGCGCCGCCCACACTCATCTCCAAAAGTTGCAACAGCTTTACGGATGTTGGCGGGTCGTTTTCAAAATGCGATTACAATTCTAGCGCCGCGTAGATTCGTCGTAAAGGTTTGCAACAGCTTCACGGATGGAGGGTAGGTGGTTCTTGAGAAATGGTTATTGATTCTGCGCCCCCCACATTCGTCCAACAGGTTTGATGAAACTAAATCTGCAACGGCTTCACGCATGGAGGGCGGGTGGTTTCCAGAATATGGGGTTCGCGTTCGTGCCGCGCGCATTCGTCTTACAATGTCGCAACAACTCCCAGGGTAGAGATCGGCTCCTTCTCGAGGTGTGGTTCTCGCTTTCGCGCCGCGCATATTCGCTACAAGGCTGCAACACCGTCAGGGTCTCGCACTGTCAATGTCCCAGGAGTGATGTTCTACCACGGTTTCGAATTGTCATGCCGAGACGCACCAGTCTGCCTCGAGATGTGGTTCTCGTTTTCGTGCCGCGCACATTTCGTTGCAAGGCTGCAACACCCTCAAGGGCTCGCACTGTCAAAGTCCCAGGAGTGATGTTCTGCCACGGTTTCGGATTGCC
>CAUYUJ010006668.1:1147722-1185222 GCA_963575745.1 Prorocentrum cordatum
CTTCTTCCTCCTCCTCCTCCTCCTCGTGCTCCTCCCCCCCAGAATGTGGTAGCGTCTACCCGGCTGGCCACCTTCGATATCTGACATGTTGAGTTTCGGAGCGGTACGTGCCCATGTCCGCGCGCATTTCGATGGGAGTTGTGATAACCCCCTTGAGGGGAAGCGGACGCAATACTATATCGGAGTTGGGGCTGAAGTTGGTGGGTGCTTGCGGCGGGAAGACAAAAACATAGTAGCACTATGTCCTTGCGCGTCCCACTCGAGAGAGGTCGTCGATGCGGCTCGATGTCCCCCAGACGTGGCAGGGTCGGCGGAGTGGCCTGGCGCTCGGGGCACAGGCAGGCTGCGCCCCGGGCGCGAGGCAGGCCTTCCGAGAGCGCGGGCAGCGCAGCGCCCGACGCCCCTCCGAGGGTGCTCGGAGGCTGCTTCTGCACATGTGCAGGCCGACTCGACTCGACACCAGCCTCCGTGCCCGAGGCCGCCCGCGCGCCGCTCACTCGGCCGACCCAGGAGCGCATCGCCGCCCTGCCCCGCGCGCCGACGGGGCGGAGAAGGCGCGGGCATACAGCGCGGGCGGAAGCCGCGGGGGCCCCCTGGACCACCAGGGGGCCCTGTTTCCGCTACTTGGACCGCCACGGGGGGTGCTAAGAGGATAGGGGGATACAAGTGGATGCTAAGGTGGGTTCTGTACAGCCGAAGCCAGCTCAGAAGTGGGTTGCACGCGCCCTAAGTGGCTTAAGGGCGCACAGATCTGGACGAGTGGGCGGAGCCCACTTAGCGGAGTTACCTCATCATCCTCAGCCACATAGGGAGCCTGTCACCCACTTATATGTTGGGTTAGGCCAGATAAAAACGCTTTCGCATCCACTTCTAACCCCCCCATCCCCTTCGCAACCAACGCGGCGATCCAAGCAGAGGGGGGAGAGGGGGCCCTCTCCGGCGCTTCCTCCTCCTCTTCCGCGGCCGCCCTCTGCTTGTCCAATTCTTCTCGCGCTCGTGCCTGGCACGCCCTGCCGTTGGCGACCCCCGCGCCCGCGCTCGCTGGCGCCGCCGATCGGAAAAAGCGTGCCGGTCGATCTGGCGAGGTTGGGGGCAACAACGTGGTGCGCAGGATCGAGAGAGGGCAATCGGGGCGAGGGCGGGGAAGCGGGTGCCCGAGCAGGAGCATGGAGAAGGTATGGCAGCAACAGCAGCAGGAGGAGCATGGTTGGCAGCAGAGGCAGAATGGAGGACGGCATCAGCAGTCTGCCAGGATTTGGAATTTTCGTGCGTGGTTGCGCGGCGGCCACCCTGAAACTTTTGACGAATGATGCTGTGTATCTCAGTGCGCACTCGGTGCAGTGAAGTTTTTTCTGCGTGGGCGGGCAGCCCCACGAAACCGGGCGCTCTTTCCAGGGAGAACGGACTCGACGTCAGATTCTCCCGGCGTGAAACGAGGCGTTGCAAGAACCGTTGCAGCGTAGAGTCAAGACGTTGAAACAAAAGCCACCTTGGAGGGAGGAAGGGCTCTGATTGTCGGCCGCTCCTTAGACCTAGGCGAGGAAGCCTGGGCCTGAAAACCCCGCCCCCAAAAAAGCGCAGCCGAGGCCCGTCGTGGCCACAGAAGCCCGTTCGCTCCTTGCTTGGCTCCCTTGTGGCAGCACGGTTTTTCTGCAGCCTCTGTGAGCAGCGCCCTTTGCCAGGTGGGGGCCTTTGACCGACAGACCCTGAAGCTGTGGTTCGGCCAGCTGTGCAGCCTCAAGTGGAACAGGCGCGCCGGGCACGGAGTGCTCGCCCCCCGTAGGCGGCACCCTGGGCTGCCGTCGTGCTCACGACGGCCGCCGATACACTCCGAGCCCACCGCTCCAGCGATAGCGGTCGTGGCGATGCCACGGGTCCGCTCTGGTGTGCCGAGATCTCTGGTATCCCACGGACGTGTACGCTACTCTCGGCGAGGCCAGCACCAGAAATCTGGACCATCCTGGAGCATGTTGGATCACCTTGGGAACAAACACGCGTGAAGCCCGACAGTGCAAGAGGAAGGGATGCCCGAGCGGTGGCAAGAGTCTCCGACGGCTGTTCGTTCACGACGTCGACCCCCAGAGGTTTAGACCCCTCCCCCGGGACCAGTTTCTCCTACCGAGCCGTTCTCTGGCGTGCCGGGGCCCCGCGGCTCAGCGAGGGCCCCCGGAGGCCGAGAACGGCTAGAAAGAATCCGTCGTGATGTTTGCACCGCGAAACGGGCTGGGGGAGTGTGGGGAAGAGGGCGGTTCGTGCTCCTTGGGGGGGACCACGCGCGTCGCTGCTCAAGTCCAGCACGGGCCTCTCTGCGTGGGGGTCCGCCTGCCGCTGCACCGCTTCGTCGGGTGCGGTGGTTTCCCGCGAGAGGGGCAGAAAGGGGAGGGAGGAGAAGGAGGGAGGAGGAGCGAGGGGGGGAGGAGGAGGGAGAGAAGGAGAAGAAGAAGGCGATGAAGCGAGGGAGGGAGAAAGGAAGGAAGGAGGATGAGGAGGAGCAACAGCAGCGAGGAGCAAGGAAGGGGGAGGAAGGAGGAGAGAAGGGATGAGGAGGAGGAGGAGGAGGAGGAGGAGGAGGAGGAGCAGCAGCAGCAGCAGCAGCAGGAAGGGGGCGGGGCAGGAAGGAGTTGAGAAGGCAGGAACCGAGGAGGATGGAGGAGAGGAGCAGCAGTGGCAGCAGGGAGGAAGGGACGGGGAAGAGAGAGGAGAGGCAGGGGAGCCAAGCCAGGTGCGCTCGCGCCAGATTTGGGGCATCCTACCCCAGACCCCCTCGCGCTGTGAAAAAACGCGACGGGAGTTGTTCGCTATTGCGAAGGCCTTACGGCCAGTGCCGACGACCCTGAGAACGAGGACGATGAGAGCGAGGGGGGGCAGGGGGAGGAGGATGAGTGGGAGGTGGAGGAAGGGTGGGGGAGGTGGATGAGGGAGGAAGAGGGGGGAGAAGGATGTGGAGGAGAAGCAGGAGGAGGAGGCAAAGGAGAGCAGGAGGAGTGGGGAGCAGAGGGGGGGGGGGGGAAGAGGAGGAAGAAGAGGAGGAGGAGGAGGAGGAGGAGGCCAGAGGCCTTATTGGGACAGCCTGGGGCTCTCTTGAGGCCGTCTTTGGCCGTCCAGGGCTCCTCTTGCGCCGTCTCGATGCATTCTTGGAGGCCTCCTGAGCAATTTGGAGCTCTCCTGGGCTGTCTTGGGGCAATCTTGGGGGCCTCTTGGGCCGTCTTGGAGGCGTCTTGGGGCCCACTTCGGCCGTTAGGGGACCCTCGTGGAGGCCTCTTGGGCCCTTTCGGGGCGATCTTGGGGGCCTCTTGGGCCGTCTTGGCGCGTCGGGAAGCGGAAGAGGCAAGAACGCCAAAATCTGTTAAAAACTTATGGGGAAATCCATGAATTTTGCCTCTTGGGGCTCTCGTGGAAAAGCTCCTGGAGGCCTCTTGGGGCGCTTTGCAGGCCTCTTGGGCCGTCTGGAGGCCGTCAAGGCGTCTTGGACAGATCGTTCGGCGATTCGGGGTTCGCTTGGACTGTCTTTGGGGCCTCTTGAGGAACTCTTGGCCCGTCTTGGGGCTTTTTGGGGCTCCGGGACTCCCCGGAGGGTCGTCGTATCTGACCCCGCGCCCCTGGGAACCACCCCCCCCACCCCCGGCGGGGAAGGGATCAAAGGGAAGGGGCTTCCCATCGACTCAGTTACGACGTTGCTCAACTTCGCTTTGGTTGGCGCGCTGAGGAGGTCCCTGGAAAAGGGGGGAGCTTCGACGAGCCCAGGGAAAGGGGGAGGCAGGGAAAGAGGACGACAGAAATGACGGCCAACGAATGACGGAGATGACGACTTGAACGGACAAGCCCCTCACACACGCCGACAGGGTCGGCGGATTTTTTGGGGCCCTCGCTGGGCCCCAGGACCGTCAAGATGCCGTGGAGGCATCTAGACCTCTGGGGGTCGACATTGTGAACAAAATCACGACGTCGGGGGTCTGGGACCCCTCCCATCCATCCCTTCCCATTGCGCTGCTGTTATATATATGTATATATATATATATATATATATATATATATATATATATATTACAGCGCTCAACCCCCTGGAGGTTGCAAGCGAGGCATGACATCTATCACGAATAAAAGACGCCTTGCGACACCGCGAGCGAGACAAAGCATCACTCGCAGCGCTGGCCACCTCTGTTGCCAGGCACTGCCGCGAGCGACCCGCACCGCACCTCTGCGCAGTGCTTCGGCCACCAACGCCTGCATAAAATTGACCAAATTAGTTGCATAAACGGTGCGACATGAAGACACAATGGAATATCATATCGAAAACCATACAAATAAGCATAGCGAGGAGAACAGGGCGAGCCGAACCCTGATATTCCCTATTGCAGGATAACGTGTTATCAGTGACAGACCTCAAGCAATGCAGACTGATCTGATACAAAGAAATCAATTTCACCAGTAGTCCACGACACACTTTTGCAGAAAAAAAATGTGCATCAGATGTATGTGTGGTAACGACTGAAGAGCTGTAAGACCATCCAAAGAATTGAGGTACGCCCAGGCCAGAGGGAGTGAGAGTTTAGGCGGGCCCGTGGCCCCTGGTACCTCCAGTCCCAACCTCTGACCTGGGTCGGAACTTGGCATAGAAGAACAGGAAGAGCCAAGCACTGCCAAGCACTGACCGTGCCGAGAGATACGGATGCTTCCGCCGCCGCCACGACCGACGGGTGTCATAGCGGACTTGGAACCCCCGAGATAACCCCAGTGTGCCATGCGCAATCGCAAAAGATGAGTTGTGCACATGAAAAGAAGAGGTGGCGGATGAGCAGGAAGACCAGCAGGAGGAGGAGGAGGAGGAGGAGGAGGAGGAAGTGGAGGAAGGAGGAGGACGAGGAGGAACAGCAGCAGCGGGGGCAGGAGCGGGAGAAAGAGGAGGAGCGGGATAACCAGGGAAAAGCGGGGGAGGGGTAAGGAGCGGGGCGACAGCAATGAGGAAGCACCTGGATTCAGAAAAGTGACCCGGTTTGATGCAAAAGCGCCATTCTGAACGATGGGAGCAGAGTGCCGATCCTAAAATGAAGCCAACGTTGCAGCGGGAGAAGACCACGTTGAAACACCGGAAGGCCGGGGTAGAGAGGAGAGGGGAGGGAATGGAGACGGCGGAGGCGGAGGCGGAGGCGGAGAAGAACGACGACGAGGAGGAGGAGGCGGGCGGCGGGAGCTGGAGGAGGAGGTATGGTGCTCTCATGGGGCTCTAAGCTTGCACATCCCGGGCGAGCCGGCGCCGGCGCTTGTGCTGGACCAACATATTGATCGATATCGCCGTTTGCTGCATTTGCTCTGGGCTCGTATTTCAGGGAGGAAGGAGGAGGAGGTGGAGGAGGAGGAGGAGGAGGAGGAGGAGGAGGAGGAGGAGGAGGAGGAGGGGGAGGGAAGAGAGGGAGAGGAGCGAAGGGAGGGAGGAAGTGAGGAAGGGATGAAGGAGGGAGGGCGGGAGGGGGGAGGAGAGAGGGGGAGGAAGAAGAAGAGGAGAACGCGGAGCAGCAGCAGCAGAAGCAGCAGCAGCATCAAGCGCGAGGAGCAAGAGGAGGAGGGGCCAGGAGCGAGGAGGCGGAGAGAAGGGAAAGGAGGAGCGGCAGAAGCGCAGGAGGTAGGAGGTGAGAGGGGGGAGGAGGAGGAGAGGAGGAGGAGGAGGAGAAGGAGGAGGAGGAGGAGGAGCAGGAGGAGCAGGAGGAGCAGGAGGTGTGGTATGCTTCATTCTGGATTGCCCTGCCACCCCTGAGCCAGACCAAAGTCATACCTCGAGGACAGCCAGGCCAGATTCCCACTCGGCGGTGGGGGTTACTTTGAGGGCAAAGGGAGGGGAGGGGGCGGGGGGGCGGGAGCAGCGCAGGGCAAGGGGGAACGGCGAGGGGTCATGGGAGGGAGGAGGGGTCACGAGTGTGAAGCCGCCCCTCCTGCAGGTGCCCCCCACCCCCCCACCGCCTCCTTCGAAGAAGAGAAAGCGGCATAAACATTAAACCTTCGGAGGTCCGCGCGGATTTCTTGGATCTACGCTGGACCCCCCAGGCGACGCCTCCTGCGCCGCCCCTGGCGCGCTCCGCGCGCCAGGGAGGAGGGCCCAGCGCGGATCCAAGAAATCCGCGCGGACTGACGAAAGTTTATGCTTATGCCGTTTTTGTCCCTCTATTATTGGTAATCCCTCGCGCTGCAGATCCAGGGCAGGCCGAAACATCCTCAGTTGCCCCCCGCTCACCGAGATGCCTCCCCTCTTCGCTTCGGCGCGGCGTACCTCCAAGCACCTTTCCTGGGGAGCCCGCGGGTACCTCCAAGCACATTTCCTGGGCAGCCCGCAGGCACCGTTTCAGCCCAGCGCTTCCTCTACGGCCGCAAGTTAACTGGCCTATGTTGTACCTCGAGTAGGGGATCGACTACAGGATTGGTCCACCCCAAATTTGATCTGCGTCGTGGAATCTACGAACATACGTCGAGTGCCCCGTAGATATACGGAACATCTACTTATGTTTCGCAGATTTAGCGAAATTTCCAATCTTGGGATAAATAAATTGTGTGGTCAATCTCCGATTCGAGCTGTGTTGACCCTTTGCAAGCGTAGCAAGATATGAGCGCACGGCTGGCTGGGCACTTGTTTGGGATTGCGAGTGGGATCTGGAGCATGCCTCCCGGGGCCGATTTTTGCTTGGGCGCAGCCGTGATCGTGTGTGGCTGAGAAAGACGCCCCCAAGTTCCCCATTCTTCACAAGCCCTTCTTGGGCTTGCCACTCGATTTCTGAGCGATTGCGCTTTCGTGTATCTGCTGCTTCTGCTGTTCCCCTCTGGGATGCCGCTGTGCGCTGTTGCTTTCTACGAGTGGCCGCTCGGGCCGCAGGGGATTTCCGCACTGCACCCTGGCCCCTCCTCCTCCTCCTCCTCCTCCTCCTCCTCCTCCTCCTCCTCCTCCTCCTCCTCCTCCTCCTCCTCTTCCTCCTTGCTTCCCCTCCTCCTCCCTGGGCCTAGCACTTTCCTGGGCACTTCCGTGACGACGCCACCTGGCCGCGGCAGCTAAAGGTCCATCGACTTCCGGCAGCCGACTCATTCGGGCGATCTGTCATGGGGGAGTGTTTGCCTTGAATCGGGGGCGGCAAAGAGGGGGGTGACGACTAGGGGGGGTGGATATCATGGCGGGGGCCATGATATCTCCCCAGACTTCATGGCGCCTCTTCTTATTTCATTACGACCCTGGCCCCCCCGCTGGACCGCGTACATGCCGCCGGTCATGATTTGCACCCCCCCTCTTGGACACCCCCCTCTTGGCCGCTCCCGATTGAACACACACGTCTTGCCAGGGGTCGCGGGGGAAACATCTAGCTTGAATCGGCGATGCATCGCCGATCGAGCGGCGATAGGCAGCCGATGGCGAGTCCGAACGTGCCTGGGCCGGGTTGGCCATCGGGCCCCTGTCGGCGACGACTGGGCGAGGGGGGGGGGGCGATGCATCCCCTCCTGAGCCGACCTCCCCCCCACCTCCCAACGTTGCCCCTGATCTCTTGGGCCTCCGCGTCCTCTCACATAGTTCAGTGCATAGCGATGCGCATCACGTGCGGGCATGCAGGTCGTGTACTATGTTGGGAGCCTCTCGGCTGAAAAGTTGGGTCAGGCCGTGCGAGCCCACCCGCATCCTTTCTATTCGGCGTGGATATTCGAGTCGTGTCAGCAGAGGCTTTAGGCCAAGGCCAAGGCCGAGGTGTTGTTCTGATTACAACCAGACCGAGGTATGAGATCGAGGTCGGTTTGGGGAGGGTACCCTGATGTTTTTCGTGTTTGTCGGCTGTTACTGTGCATCCTGGGGGAGGGCACTCTCGAATGCTCTTCCTCTTTTGACCGGCGGAGGGTCTTGTAGGATGTTTTTCTGTCCTAGGTCCGATTGTACGCAGGGTCCCGAATTCCCGTATTCTGCCCGATGGCCAGCGTTGCCTCGACCGGGCGCCTTCGCGTGTCGCCCGGCCGCGCCAGGCCCGTCATCAACGGCAGGCTGCTGCCCCGCAGCGCCGCGTGGATGACGCAGCAGGGCTGCGCCTGCACGCGCGAGGCTCAGAAGGCGCCCGCAAGTCTGCCCGTGCCCCACCGAAGAGCGAGGGCCTCCTATCGAGGTTCGAGGTTCGAGGTTCGAGGAGGGCAAGGAGGGCGAGGAGGGCGACGATCGAGGATGGAAGAGGGCGAAGAAGCCGAGGATCGAGGATCGAAGAGCGCGAGCACTGAGGACCGAAGCCCCGAGGGCAGCGTCGGGGGAAGGACCGAGCTGAGGACCGAGGCCCGAGGAAGGGATCGGGGGGGGCGGAGTTTCGGGTTCGAGGCTTGAGGTGCTCGAAATTGTTCGTCGGTTCTCGGCGGGCTTCCAGCCTCGGGATGCGTTCCGGCAGCTGCGCCTCGCCGAGGGGCATCCCGGGGGTGCCCAGATCGCCCCAGACGGCCGCCGGAGACCCGAGTTTATGACCCGAAAGCCATACGACGAGGGACGTTTGCTTAGCTTATCGCGCCGCCGGTTCTGGCGCTTCACGCTTCTGTCGGGCCGGGCGAAAGGGGGGGATTGGGAAAGGGGGGGTTACGAAATTTGCTGCATGCAGCTGGTTTCGGCCTCACCGAGGGGCCCATTCCTCGATACATAGCCGCCTCCCGCGCCGGGAGGCGCCGGGAAAATCAGCTACGTGAGCTGATTCTCAAACCCCCCCTTTGCTATCCCCCCCTTTCGCCCGACCCGATTCTGGCCCACCGAGCCATTCCCAGCCTCCCGCGGAGCGGAGCGACACGTTATCGGCTCGCAGGGCATAGCGTGTCGCCAGGGCCGCAGCCCCAACACGCTCAGCAAAGGCTAGTGACCGTAAGTCACTGTGCACGCTCTTCGCAAATGCGCAATTCAGAGCGAGGGGGTTGAGCGGTCGTACACTGTGCTTGGGTGCGTGGCTGAAGTGGGCTTGCGCGGTGAGCATTTCCTCCCCATGACCTGACACGGGGTTCAGACAATCGAAAACACCTACGGCGAATCACCGCCGCCCCCTGCCTTCCGGAAGCGCCCATGTGGCCGAACGGTGCGGCCAGAGTTCGGCCAAGATATCGGACCAGTTGTTCCCCCAGCCGTTGTGGAAAACCCTCCGAGAAACAAGTGGAGGAGAAAGCAGAAGACGAGGAGAGGGAGGAAAAGGGATGAGGAGTAGGCGGAAGTCTCGTGGGATCATGGAGATTTGGGAAGCTCTCGGGCGATCTCGATCTAGGGTCCGGGATCCGATCCGTCGGCTCTCATGCCCCCCCGCCCTCTGTTTCTCCTCTCCCTGATTGTTACCCTCGTGTTCCTTCCCCTCCTCTTCCTACTCCTCGGATACCCGAGATGGCCAAGAGACCCAAGGGTGACCCAGAAGAGGAGGAGGAGGACGACGACGACGACGGCGGCGACGGCTCTGGCGACGGCGACGACGGCGGCGATGAGGAGAAGGAGATGGAAGAGATGGAGAGGAGGAAAGAAGGCGGAGGAGGCGGAGGATGAAGGAGAAGGAGGGAGGGAGGAGGGAGGGAGGGAGCAGGGAGGAGGAGGAGGAGGAGGAGAAGGAGGACGACGACGACGACGTCGACGACGATGACGGCGGCAACGAAGCGGAGAAGGGGGGACGACGCAGAGGATGCACAGCGAATGCAACACAGGAAAATCATGCCCGCCCAGCCCCGATTAGGGGAGTGTCTCGATGAAGGCGTGCATATGCAGTGCAAGGAGAGCTATGGTAGCATATATTGCAGAGCGTCGCCTCGCAAGGCAACGCACAGCACTGGGCCAAAGCCCGGCTGGAGGGAACAACCTTACAGAGGCAAGCACCCGCTGGATCAGAACTTGGAGGGCAGGTCGAAGTAAAACGGAGCCCCCCCGACGGGACACCGGTCTCGGCTTCGGTCCGTGCCGCGCGTGCGTGCGAGGCGCAGCTGCGCGCATTCCTGCACCTGCGAGGCCTAGGTCGGGCCAAACCGAGTCGGGCCCCCGCCCGCCGGGGCGTGCCCGGGGTTGTCCCGATGGTTGTCCCCGTGGTTGTCCCGATGGGCATCTCGTGATTGTCCCGTGCTCGTCCCGTGCTCGTCTCGCGGTTGCCTTGAGGTTGTCCCGGCGTTGTGCCGCGGTTGTCCCGTTGTTGTCCCGTGGTTGTTGTGTCGTCGTCCCGTGATTGGTCTGTGCGTGTGCCTTGGCTGTCCCGTGAGTGAGCTTGCTGGCCGGTTCGTCGCCCCCTTCCTCCTCCTCCCGTGTCCCCTGCTTGTGATTTGTTTTACATATTCGTCGGCGCCGAGGCGCAACCGCCCCGCCCCTCGTAGGATCGTCCTTCGTGACGTGGGGGCGCAGTGTTCAGTGTTCTGTCGCGTGCTTATCCCGCGCTGTTCACGTCTATGGTTAGTAACGAGACCGATAGATTGATAGTGATATGTCGGAGGTTGGAGCCTGAGATCGGAGTGGAACGGAGAGCCCCCCACCGAGAAATCGGTTTCGGTTTCGTGTTCGTGTCGTGCGTGTGGACGAGGCGAAGCTGCGTGGGCGCGCGAAAGGAATGACCCCGCCGTCGCTAGGGCGATTCGGATGCAGTGGACCGCCCCTCCGCCCCCAGTGGGCGCGCGGTGGCCCGGGATGTCCCGCCGTGGTGTCCTGTGGTGTTCCGTTGGTGTCCTGTCAGTATTCCGTCGGCGGTGGGCGGGCGATGGCCAGAGGTGTTCCGCCTTGGTATCAATAGTGAAGTCGATAGTGAGATTGGCAATGAGGTCACAAGAATGTGATGGATAGTGAGATCAGAAGTGAGACCGACAGTGAGGTCGATTGTGACATTGTCTGTGAAACCGATAATGAGATCGACAACGGAATCGATAGTGAGATCGATAGTTAGATCGAAGGCGAGATCTATTGTGCGATCCATAACAAGATCGAAAGTGAGATCTATATTGAGATCGATCGAGTGTGGTCGATCTTGTGAGGTGGATAGTGGGATCGTTCGAGTGAGATCGAAAGCGGGGACGATAGTGACATGACATTACAGGGGAACATCGTTATCACGCGTCCTTGATAACTCGAGGGCGCGTCACCAGCATCGTCATCATCTCACCCATCGCATTTGCCAGCAGTTGGTTCTTTCCCACCCCGCACCCCCCCCAACCTCCCCATCATCCGAAGGGCGGTCGTATAGGTGTGTAGCTATGTGTATATATATATATATATATACATATATATATATATATATATATATATATATATATATATATATATCCATCGGTATATGAAAGAGAGATCGTCTAAGTGATGGTTAGACCGACAGAGAGCTAGATCGATGTCCCGTGGTTCTCCTGTGGTTGTCCCGAGCCTGTTCCATGGTTGTCCTGGGGTGGTCACGCGGTCGTCCCGTGGTTGTTCCAGGGTTGTCCCATGGCGGTCCTGTGACGGTGCCGTGATTGTCCCGTGGTAATCCCATGGTTGTTGTTTGGTTGTGTCGTCGTTGTTCCGTGGTTGCCCCATCCACAATTTGGGAGGCCTTTCGGAAGCCTTTTGGATTCGGTTTTGGGGTGCCTTGGGTGCCTCTCGGAGGCCTCTTGGGTGCCGCTTGGGGCCTCACTCGGGCCTCTTGGGGGCCTCCTGGAACTTGTGGGGGGCCTTTGGGGGTCCTGTTGGCGGTCTCGGGGGCCATCTTGGGGCGAAGGGCTCGAAATGTCGGTTCGTGTTCCCCCTCTGGGGCCTCTGTTGGGCCCCTCTTGAAGCTTTATCGGGCCGTCTTGGGGCCATCTTGGGCGGTCTGGAGGCGCTCTGGGAGGCCTCTTGGGCCTTCGGAGCTTTGGGGCCTTCTGGGCCGTCTTGCAGAAACGGAAGCCAGACAAGGCGAGAGCACTAAAATCCTTCAAACATCATTGGAAAATAAATGATTCGGGCATCTCGGGGCCCTCGTGGGGGGCTTCGTGGAGCCCTCTTCGGGCGTCTTGGGGGCCTCTTGGATTGTCTTGGGACCATCTTGGGAGTCCTGGAGCGCTGCCGGGCTGTCTTGGATGTCTCTTGGGCCAGCTTGGGCATTTCTTGGGGCCCCCGTGGCCCGTCATAGGGGCCCTCGGGACTCTGGAAAAGTCATGCATGGAAGCCTGAGAGCGCGCGGGAGCGCCCGGATAATTTGGGATTTTAAGCACCATGCCCCGAATTAGATAAGTACAAGGCTGAAAATAGAGCACAGAGAATTCTCAAAGCTTGCGGAACACTCCGTCTCCTGCCTCGAGGCGCGGTGGCGCATGCATGTAGCGAGAGTGAGGCCGACAGATAGATAGTAAGACCGATATGGACGATAAGATTGGTCGGTGCACAGTGAGATTGGCAAATGGTAATATCGACAAGTTGGTTGATAGAGAGGTCGATTGGTCGATAATGAGACCGAAAGACAGTTAGGTCGATGTCTTGCGGTTGCCCCTTGGTTGTCCCTCGGTTGTCTTTTGGTTGACCCGCCGTTGTGCCGCGGTTGTCCCGTGGTTGTCGCGTGGTTGTCGCATGTCTGTCCCGTGGACATGTCGCATTTGCCCGAGATTGTCCCGTAATTGCCCCGTGTGGTATAAATCTATCGAAGACGCCTACGGCGAATCACCGCCGCCCCCTGCCTTTTTGGAAGCGCCTATGTGGCCGAACGTTGAGGCCAGACCTGCCAAGCCATCGGACCATGTGTTCCCCGAATCGGTTTGGAAAGCCTTGGGGGAACACGTGGGCATCTTGAAGGTCATCTTCCTCCTTCGTGGAGGCCCTCTTGGGGGCCCATTGGGCCGTCTTGGGCCAGCTTCGAGCCAACTTCGGCCATCTTGGTGGGTTCCTGGCACGTCTGACGCCGTCGGGAGCCGTCTTGGGGGCTTTTCTGGGCCAACGGGGGACCCTCTCGGGGCGCTTCGGGGCCGTCTTGGAGGTCATCTTGGGCGTCTTGGAGGCCATCTTGGGCGTGTTGGAGGCCTCTTGGGCCGTCTTGGGGCCCTGTTGGGGCCAACTTGGAGGCCCTTGGGCCGTTGGGGCCCTCTTGGGGGCCTCTTGGGCGATCTTGGGGGCCTCTTGGGCCGTCATGGGGCCATCTTGGAGGCCTCTTGGGTGCTGTTGGGGCGATGTTGGGGACCTCATGGGCCGTCTTGGGCCGTCGGAGAGCTGAAAAGAAGAACATGCCAAAATCCTTCAAAAACCTTAGGAAAATCAATGATTTTAACCTATTCGGGCCTTCCTGGAGGGCGTCTTGGAGGGCTCTTGGGCCGTCTTGGAGGCCTTTTGCCGGCCTTTTGGGCCGTCTTAGACCATCTTGAGGCCATCTTGGACCGTCTTGGGTGCATCTTGGAGCCATCTTACCCGTCTTGGAGGCCATCTTGGCCGTCTTGGAGGCATCTTGGAGGCCATCTTGGGCCATCTTGGCCGTCTTGGAGGCCATCTTGGGCGTCTTGGAGGCCTCTTGGGCCGTCTTGAGGCCCTCTTGGGGCCTTCTTGGGGGCCTCTTGGGCCGTCATGGGGCCATCTTGGAGGCCTCTTGGGTGCTGTTGGGGCGATGTTGGGGACCTCTTGGGCCGTCTTGGGCCGTCGGAGAGCTGAAAAGAAGAACATGCCAAAATCCTTGAAAAACCTAAGGAAAATCAATGATTTTAACCTATTCGGGCCTTCCTGGAGGGCGTCTTGGAGGGCTCTTGGGCCGTCTTGGAGGCCTTTTGCGGGCCTTTTGGGCCGTCTTAGACCATCTTGAGGCCATCTTGGGCCGTCTTGGGTGCATCTTGGAGCCATCTTACCCGTCTTGGAGGCCATCTTGGCCGTCTTGGAAGCATCTTGGAGGCCATCTTGGGCCATCTTGGCCGTCTTGGAGGCCATCTTGGGCCAAGTTGGGGCAACAAAGGCATTGACAGATGGATTTTCGGAAACTTGCGGGTGGCCGGCGGGACGGGCCGAAGCCCACTGGGGAGTTCTTTTAGAAAAAGAACCAAAACCAAAACCTGAAACATCCAGCACGCCGTGCACCCCTGTGGCAAGACCACAGGGGGCGGCGGATCGAAGACGCCTACGGCGAATCACCGCCGCCCCCTGCCTTTGTGGAAGCGCCTATGTGGCCGAACGTTGAGGCCAGACCTGCCAAGCCATCGGACCATGTGTTCCCCGAATCGGTTTGGAAAGCCTTCGGGGAACACGTGGGCGTCTTGATGGTCATCGTCGCCGTCTTGGAGGCCTCTTGGGCGATCTTTCGGCGATCTTTGGGGGCTCTTGGGCCGTCTCGGGCCGTCGGAAGGCCGAAAAAAGGGAAATGCCCAAATCCATCAAAAACCTTGGGAAAATCAGTGATTTTGGCATCTTTTGGCCTTCCTGGAGGCCCTCTTGGGGGCCTCTTGGGCCCTTTTGGGCCAGCTTCGAGCCAACTTCGGCCATCTTGGTGGGTTCCTGGCACGTCTGACGCCGTCGGGAGCCGTTTTGGGGGCCTTTCTGGGCCAACGGGGGACCCTCTTGGGGCGCTCCAGGGCCGTCTTGGAGGCCATCTTGGGCGTCTTGGAGGCCATCTTGGGCGTGTTGGAGGCCTCTTGGGCCCTCTTGGGGCCCTCTAGGGGCCATCTTGGAGGCCACTTGGGCCATCAGGGGCTCTCTTGGGGGCCTCTTGGGCGATCTTGGGGGCTTCTTGGGCCGTCTTGAGCCGTCGGAGAGCCGAAAAGGCGCAAATGCCAAAATCCTTCAAAAACCAAGGAAAATCAATGATTTTGGCCTCTTCGGACTCTCCTGGAGGACCTCTTGGAGGCCTCTTGGGCCGTCTGGGAGGCCTCTGGGGGGCCTCTTGGGCCGTCTTGGGCCGTCTTGGACTCTCTTGGGCCGTTTTGGAGGCCGTCTTGGACCATCTCGGGCGGACTTGGAGGCCATCTTGGGCCATCTTCGCGATTTTTTGAGGATGTCCCGAGCGAAACGGCCGTTTTTGGAGGATTTTTTTCCGGATTGAGGTGTTTTCGGCTTCCTCCCGGGACCCCGGCGGGACGGGCCGGAGCCCACTGGGGAGTTCTTTTGGAAAAAGAACCAAAACCAAAACCTGACAGCTCATCCAGCACGCCGTGCACCCCTGCAAGCAGGGGGCGGCGGACTTAGTGCTCTTCGGCCAATCCCGCCACCGTGCCCAGGTTGTAGGTCGGAGGCATCTTGGATGCCTGTCGGGATCTCTTGGGAGGCCTTTCGGAGGCCTCTTGGAAGCCGTTTAGGAAGTGTCTTGGGGCATCTCGGGGCCCCGCGGGAGCCTCTTGGGGCCTGATTTGGGCCTCTTAGGGCTTCTGGGAGGCCCCCTGGGTGCCTGGGGGGCCTCTCGGGGCGATCTTGGAGGCTTCTTGGGCCGTCTCGGAGCGTCGGAAGCGAGAAAAGGCGAGACTTCAAAAAAAAAATCAGCAGGCAAACCTGCGGGAGACCAAGGATCTGGGCACCTCTCGGGGCCCTTCCGGGGGACACCTTGGAGCCCTCTTGGGACGTTTTGGGGGCCTCTTGGGGCCGTCTGGAGGCCACCGAAGGGCTTCTTGGGGCCCTCTTGGCCCACGTCGGGGCCCAGGGACGCAAGCCGCGGGGGCCGCGAGGGAAGCCGCAGAGGCGCAGACGTGGCGTCCGGCGCGCGGGGCCGTGGCACCCTTGGAGAAGAGAGCGGCACAGTCTCAACACGGGGGGCGTCTGAGCGACCTGGGGGCACTCCAACTCGTGCCTCGAGGCACGTCAGCGGATATATATATATATATATATATAATATATATAATAATAATAATATAATATAATATAAATATATATTATATATATTATATATATATATATGGAGAGAGAGATAGAGAGATAGATAGATAGATAGATAGATAGATAGATAGATAGACAGATAGATAGATAGATAGATAGATAGATATAGACATACATAGATAGATATAGCGAGAAAGAGAGAGAGATATCTATATATAGCGAGGGACAGAGAGAGATAAGAGAGAGAGAGACTCTCAGTGATGGCGATCTAAAAGTTGTTAGCCCCAAGAAAGTTGTGTCGGGCAGAAGAGTGATAGTGGCATCGGTAGACTGATAGATGTCGAGGTCGCTGGCTAGGTAGATCGCGAATCCGATCTGACGCCACTCGCAGAGAGAAAGCTACACCCATCCCCCCAGCCTCATGATCACCCGAAGGGGGGTCCTACAGGTATCCATCGGATTGTGGCCGAGGGGCTCGTCGTGACATGTACTGGCACGTTCGAAGAGGAGCACCCCGAGATTTGTCCTCCGATGTGTCTTATATTTGGCACTGGCATGGAGTGCGCGGGAAGAGGGGGCCGTCTCTCTATATGACCTCCCGCCGCGCGGGGGGGCACCCGAAAAGCGGGGAGGGGGGAGGGGGGGATTCGGCGGCGAGCGAGGGGCGGAGGTGAGAAGGAGGTGGTCTTCGCAGAGGGCGGAGGGCTTCTCAGGAGCCCTCGCGCCTCCTCAGAAGTTGTCGGCGTCTTCGGGGAAGGTTCAAAAAAACTTGTCAGAGAGCCGGGGGACATCTCAACCTTCGAGTAAGGGATCGATCACAGAATTGATTTGCCCCAGATGTGGTTTCCCGTCGAACTTACGACAAGATACGCAGACATTGCTGAACATTCTTCGTATTCTTCGTAGACTGCCTGGACGGGAAGAAGCAATTCTGGGGTAAACAAATTCTGCAGTCGATCGCATATCCACAGCCTGCTGGGAAGGCCTTCTCCTCCTCACTTCCCCCCCTCGCTCGCCGCCGAAGGGCAGGGGGGGCAGACGGGGGCAGGGCCGCGGGGAGAAGAGGGACGGGGGGACCACCCCACCCAGCCGCTTGTGTCTGCCCCCCCCCCCCCCTGCTCCTCGATTCCATGTCCTTATGCAGAATTTCCCTCGGGGGTGGACAGAACCCCCAGCAGTGACACGTCGATTAGTGAATTGTCCGTTTTCGGTTCTCGAGAGGGCGCCGTGGCCGTTATTTTCCAGGCTTGCGCCCGCCAGGTTTGGGCCTCAGGTCGCTTTCACTAAACCACGTTCTGCTAAAGGGGGGTCTGTCCATCCCCGAATGTCCCCCTGTCGCACCCGTTTTTGGGGCGGGCCGGGCGTGTCGCCTGGGACTTCCTCACCACGTATGACCTTGCAGCTTAGGAAGTTCGCTTCAGGTTCACCGATGGAGGGCGGGCGGTTTTCAAAATGCAGCTCTCGCTTTAGTGCGGCGCACATTCGTTTCAAACAATGGCAAAATTTCACGGATTGGAGGCGGGTGGTTTTCAAAATGTGGATCTCGTCTGGGCGCGGCGCACATTCGTTTCGTAAATTTGCAAGAGCTTCACGGATTGAGGGCGGGTGGTTTTCAAAATGTGGTTCTCGCCTGAACGCGGCACACATTCGTTTTGAAAATTTGCGGGAGCTTCACGGATTGAGGGCTGGTCGTTTTCAAAATGTGGCTCTCGCTTTAGCGCGGCACACATTCGCTGTTATAGTTGAGCTTCACAGATTGAGGACGGCTCCTTTTTAAATGTATTTCTCGCCTGAGCGCGGCGCACACACGTTTTTTTTTAATTTGCAAGAGTTTCACGGATTCCCATCATCAACGTACCAGAAATGGCGTTGCGGAAGGATTCAGGATTATGCGTGTGCAACAGTTATGTTGACGCCCTGTGTTGAAGTCCTTGGAACTGCGTTCTGGCAAGATTCAGGATCGTCAAAACGCAACAGTCAGATTGATCCGGTGCGTTGGAGTCCCGAGAATAATGTTTTGGCATGCCTCAGGGTGTTTACACTGGTCCTCCTCCTCCTCCTCCTCCGTCTCTCCCTCCTCCACCTCCTCCTTGTCCTCCTCCTTTTCTCCTTCATTGGAGGAGGAGGAGGAGGAGGAGAAGAAGAAGAAGAATGCGTAAACTCAAGCATCTGGAGGTTCACACAGGTTTCTTGGATCCGCGCTGGACTCCTTCCCTACCGCGCGGAAGAAGAAGAACAGCAAAAAATGCATAAATTCGAACATCTGAAGGTCCGCGCGGGTTTCGTGGACCCGCGCTGGACCCCCTCCCTGCCGCGCGGAGCGTGCCAGGGACGGCGTTGGAGGCGCCGCCGGGGGGGGGGGGGGGGGGCCAGCGCCGATTCAAGAAATCCGCGCGGAGCCCTGAAAGTTTATGTCAATGCCGTTGTTTCTCACTCTGGTGTAGTGTTTGTTGCTGCTGCTGCCGCCGCTACCACCTGCACCCCAAGTGCGCCTCTGCGTTGCAGTGCAGATGGCCGCCTGAGGTACAGGTACAGCGGGACGTCCTGGCCAGCCCAGCAGATGGATCCGTGGTTCCTGGAGATCACCAAGCGCGTGTGCGCCGAGTGCGGCATCACCGACATGACACCTGCTTTGGGGGGGCGCGAACCCAGACCCCCTCGCGCTGCGAAAAAGTCACGACGGACGGTGCTTTACTTCAAGCAGTGGCGAAGCGTCCTTGCTCGCCTATAGCCCTACCAAACAATGTTCTAAGAACCTTTTGTGGTTCCCACGAAATGTTCTTAGAACATTTCTGGCTGGGACTGTCTCGTTTTAACGCATCGGGTTTATGTTCTAAGAACATTGTTATTGTTCTAAGAACATTTTTGGGTTCTAAGAACATTTCGTGGTAGGACTATAGGAATGCCGGGACGGTCGGTCCCTGCTCAATTACTATTTTCTGTCTTCGAGGGCCTTCGCCGGGACCCGGGATCCGGGACCCACTCGGGACGGAAAAGCAGTCTTGGGGAGTGGGGTGAAGATATCATGACGTCGGGGGTTTGGGAAGGGACAGTGAGGTACGTGAAGAGGTTGAAGGCATTGTGGGGACCGGCACGCCGCATCAGGGGGCGGAGGTATAAGTAGCATCTATGTTGTGTTCTACTAGGTCCGAAGAAAAAATCATGGCATAAACATACATAATTGTTCTGAACTCCGCGCGGATTTCTCGGATCGGCGTTGGACCCCCTTGGCGGCGCCTCTGGTGCCGCCCTTGTCGCGCCCCGCGCCGCAGCAAGAGGGGCCCAGCGCCGACCCAAGAAGGTTAATGGTTATGTTTGTGCAGTCGTTTCGTCCTCGAGAACATGGACTGTGAGATACGTCTAAAGGTTCGAGGTCTTGTAGGGACCGGCACGCCGCATCAGGAAACGGGGGTATAAGTAGCATGTCTGTTGTGTTCGCTATGTATCATTATTATGTGATTGTCCTGGTCGCTTGTATCAGGTAGATGCCAGGGGATCGCCTCACCATGCGGACAAGTCTTTGTATACCGCAAAGGCAAACCTTCGGGTGATAAGAAGGTTGAGGGGGATTGACAACTCACTGGACTTGCATTGGATCCACATCGACTTACATCGAGATAGCCATCGGGACAACCAGCAGGACAATCATCGAGACAACCATCGGGGCAAACATTGGGACGACCAGCAGGACAACCAGCAAGACAACCATCAGGACAACCAGCTGGACAACCATCCAGACAACCAGCAGGACAACCATCCAGACAAGCATCGGGACAACTATCGGGACAACCATCGGGACAACCAGCAGGACAACCAGCAGGACAACCATCCAGACAACCATCGGGACAACCATCAGGACAACCAGCAGGACCACCAGCAGGACAAGCAGCGGGACAGCCAGCAGAGCAGCCACACGTAGAACCCCAGGCACGCCCCAGCGCACAGGGACCCAGCTCGCTCTGGCGCGGACCTTTGTGGGCCGAGTTGGTGCAAAAGCGCGCGCTACTGCGCCTCGCCTTGCCCGCACGGCACGGCACGGAATCGTAATTCGCAGAGGCGATTTCTCACCCACAGGGAGGAGGGGGGGTGGGAGGAGGAGGAGGAGGAGGAGGAGGAGGAGGAGGAGGAGGAGGAGGAGGAGGGGAGGGAAGGAGGAGGAGGAGGAGGAGGAGGAGGAGGAGGAGGAGGAGGAGGAGGAGGAGGAGGAGGAGGAGGAGGAGGAAGGAGGAGGAGGAGAGAGGAGGAAGAGGAGGAGGAGGAGGAGGAGGAGGGGGGGGAGGAGGGGGGTGGGAGAGGAGGAGAGGGGAGGAGGAGGAGGAGGAGGAGGAGAGGAGGAGGAGGAGGAGGAGAGGAGGAGGAGGAGGAGGAGGAGGAGGAGGAGGAGGAGGGAGGAGGAGGAGGAGGAGGAGGAGGAGGAGGAGGAGGGAGGAGGGAGGGCGGGGAGGGAGGAGGAGGAGGAGGAGGAGGAGGAGGAGGAGGAGGGAGGGAGGAGGAGGAGGAGGAGGAGGAGGAGGAGGAGGAGGAGGAGGAGGAGGAGGAGGAGGAGGAGGAGGAGGAGAGGAGGAGGAGGGAGGAGGAGGAGAGAGGAGGAGAGAGGGAGGGGGAGGGGGAGGAGGAGGAGGAGGAGGAGGAGGAGGAGGAGGAGGAGGAGGAGGAGGAGGAGGAGGAGGAGGAGGAGGGAGGAGGAGGACCCCGACCTTTCCACGAAAATCTAGCCGCTCAGAAAAGGAGGCAAACTCGGGGATGCACCCCAAGGGGCGCTCATCGGACGCACCCCGATCGAGGGTGGACGCCCCCCGTCCTGTATCCCAGGGTTGGGCCCCAAATCTCTGGTGCAGTCGAGAACCTCCCAAAGCCTGGGAGAGGGGTCGACATATCCCCTGTTAGAAACCGATTGCCAGGTTGGGGTGCGGTAGGTTCGTGTCGTGTTGACGCGGCAGCGACACATGCCGCAGGCGTTCAAGGTTGGACGCCGCCAGTGGCTCAAAATCGGCCGATATGGAGCGATCTGGCGATCTACAAACCGCCGATCGTTCAAGGTTGAACGATTCACGCGGTGTCAGAAACCAACGCCAGGGTCCACACGACACGAACCTGCCGTATACAGTTCAATTCCGTCTCACTTTCCAAGCTCCGATCTAGTTGCTGGCGGCCCATCCCGCCATCGTGTTCGGGGCTCAAGAGACGGGAGTCAATACAAACGAGGGTTAGTCAGAGCGCCGGGTCTTGCAGGATCATGCAGAGCCAGGGTTGCATGGACCCAGGCTTGGGTGCAGGATCCTGCAGGATCATGCAGCATCTTGCAGGATTCTGCAAAGCCTGACTGACACGGGTTTGGGCTGACCCGGGTCAGAAGATCTGCGCAGCGCACCGCAAAGGAGGCCATCGAGTGACGGTCAAGAGCTCCTTGCCCACTGCTGTCGCACGGCCCTCTCCAGAAACGGGGGGCCGGCCCCCTGGACAGTTCTTCTAACGTTGTAGGTCCCGAGTCGCCTGACGGGTTTTTTGTTGGCGCAGAGACGTGCCTCGTGACGGTCGGGTCTGACGAAAGGGGGGGGGAAGGGAAGGGGGACCTATGAAATCTGCTGCACGCTGCCCGTGTCGGCCCCGCCGCTGGGCGTATGTCCGCGGTGCACTCGCGCCTGGCGACGCGAGGAGGCGCCGGGAACATTCTAGCTACGTGAGCTGAATCGCTACCCATCAAGGGCATAAAAAAACGCCCCTACCCTGGTTTACGAGGCGTTGTGCGCTGAAACTCCTGTGGGTTGACAGGGTAATCCCTGCGTGATGTGCCGCGTCCTGGCGGCTCTAGGCTTTGGGGGTTCCCAGGAGGTTTACAGACCACGCACTTGCAACCCAGGGTAGGGTCGTTTTTTTCATCCCTCAACCCATCCCTTCACTACCCCCCCCATTTCGTCCGACCCGGAACTTGCAAGACGTTTCCCAGGCATGCGACATGTTGGCGTTGCCTTATACCATGTCCACAGCAGTCCCGACTCTTTCCCCTGGGCCAGTTTTGCATCCCGGGTTTTTCTTTGGCGGTCCCGAGGCCCGGCGAGGGCCCCCAGAGGCTGAAAACGGCCAAACACTTCCCGCCGTGCTTTTTCCACGACGCGAGCATGTCTGGGTCTGGCTGTTGCAGGACCCCCCCCCCCGCCCCCGCGACGGGGAGGTCAGGAGCAATGATAGGGCGACGGCGCCGATGCATCGGCGATGCGGCGCGATCCTCCCACCCCATCTACTCGGAGCCAAAATGCGAGGCCACTATTGGAGGCTCGAGGTTTTTGCGGTTTTCCAACCTCGGGGCGCTTTCCAGCGGCTGCGCCTCGCCGAGAGCGTCCTGGGGGTGCCCAGATTGTCCCGAACGGCCGCCCGGGGAGCCGAGATAGGGGGGGATAGGCATCAAAGGGGAACGCATCGACCCCCCATCGCCCGTGGATCGCCGATAGGGGTCTGATAGCCCCACCCCGCCCAGGAACGCGCGGATTCGCCATCGGGGGCCTGTCGCCGATCTATCAGCAACGTGTCGGGGGGGGGAGAAGGGAATCGAGGGAGAGGAGGAGGAGGAGGAGGAGGAGGAGGAGGAGGAGGAGGAGGGAGAGGGGAGGGAGGAGGAGGAGGAGGAGGAGGAGGGAGGAGGAGGGAGAAAGAGGAGGAGGAGGAGGAGGAGGAGAGGAGGAGGGAGGAGGAGGAGGAGGAGGAGGAGGAGGAGGAGGAGGAGGAGGAGGAGGAGGAGGAGGAGGAGGAGGAGGAGGGGAGGAGGAGGAGGAGGAGGAGGAGGAGGAGGAGGAGGGAGGAGGAGGGAGAGGAGGGGGAGGAGGAGGAGGGAGGAGGGAGGAGGGAGGAGGAGGAGGAGGAGGAGGAGGGAGGGAGGAGGAGGAGGGAGAGGGAGGGAGGGAGGAGGGAGGAGGAGAGGAGGAGAGGGAGGAGGGAGGAGGAGGAGGGAGGAGGAGGAGGAGGAGGAGGAGGAGGAGAGGAGGAGGAGGAGGAGGAGGAGGAGGAGGAGGAGAAGGATTCCCCCCACCTGAACCAGTCTGAGGTGGTCTTCGGGCCAGAACTTGGGGCCTCCGGCGGCCGCGCGGGACGATCTGGGCGCCGCCGGGACGCTCTCGGCGAGCCGGGGGGAATCCCGCGGCGGGGAAGCCGCCGAGAGAGCGCGGGAAAGCGTCGATCTGAAGCTCGAGCCTCGACCAGAACCTCGAACCTCTCCCCTATCTGCTGGGCCTCCCAGATTGAATTCGGGCCTGTCCCTCTACAGGGGGGATACTCAAAAATAGTCAAAGTCTGGGGACTATTTTTCTAGTACTTTTGCCATATTTTGAGCATGTTCTGCGTATTTTTCATTTTTCGTCCAAAATCCCCCTGTAGGGGACGGGCCCGACCTAATCCTAGATGGGGTCGGAGGATCGCGCCGCATCGGCGATGCATCGGCGTCGACGTGTAGCACGATATTCTCCACGCCAGCGTCGCCGATGCACCGCCGACGTCGCCGATACATCGCCGATGCATCGGCGATACGGCGCCATCCTCCGACCCCATCTGCTCCGACCCCATCTGGGAGGCCTCCACTGCAGCCGAGGCGCTGAAATAAGGACCCCTTGGGGCTCGGGAGGGGCTCGGGCTTTCGGGCCGCTTCTTCAGGTCGTGTCGTGGAGCCTGCTCGTGGCCCAGGCCCGCCGTGGCCCGTAGAGCCCCTTCGCTCCCCTGGTTGCTCCTTCCTCTCGTGGCAGCCCGACGGCCGGACTCCGACCCCCTCTGGGAGGCCTCGGCTGGACTCCGACCCCAGCTGGACTCCGACCCCAGCTGGACTCCGACCCCAGCTGGACGCCGACCCCAGCCATCATGGTAGCACCCCCGCCGGACTCCGACCCCAGCTGGCGTTGCCCCTCGGGAGGCCGGGGCGAGAGCGCACCGCGGCGGGGTGGCCGCACGTGCGCGCCCCCCGTCGGTGGGCCTCGAGAGCGCGCGCGGCCGGCCGAGGCGCTGGCCAGGGCTCGGCGGGCCTCGGCCGGGCGTGCCGGGCGGGGCAGGAGCCTCGCCACGGGGGAAAGCGACCACGACGACGACGGACGACAGACAACAGACGAGAGACGAAACGTCGGGGGGGTGAGATCGCCACGAAGCGAGCGGGTCAGGAGGGAAAGGGGTCCCGAGGCTTTTCGCCGTTTTCGGGCTCTCGGGGCTCTCCATGGGCCTCGGGGCTGTCGGAGAAAACGATCCAGGATGAAGGTCTCCTCCTGGGGGAAGATCGCAGGGTCCGGCACCCGTTCCCTGAGGACCCGTTTCCCCCTTGCTAAGAGCCCCGAGTAGTGTAGGACGAGAACGACGTCATGGTAGGATTGGTTCAGGATGCGTTTCAGGATTTCAAGAGTATCTTGCGACCCGCGTTTCTGCAGCCCGTGTGGACAATTCTGGAATCTTGAAATACTGGAAATCCTGGAGCAAGAGGTCATCCGAATGATACGTCCCAAGCAAGATTTCCCAGGCTTCCGGGACGCACCAGATTCACAACTGCTCCACGCGGGCTCCAGAAACGATGGCTGCCAGTACACGCTCTGGAGATCCCGAAACGCATCCTGAGCCAATCCTACCACGACAGCATCCCCGCCCAGAGGAGCCCCGAGCACGCCCAGGCCCGATGCCCCGAGGCGCCGGGGGACCCCCACGCCCCCTCGACGAGGCAGACTGAAAAATTGTTCGCTCGGCGGCGCCGCGGATCCAGGTTGTGGTCGGAGCTACGGCAGGGCTGCTGCGGAGCGGACTGGGCACTAGGGCGGCAAGGAAGGCAGGGAGGGAAAGCTCCTCCTCCTCCTCCTCCTCCTCCTCCTCCTCCTCCTCCTCCTCCTCCTCCTCCTCCTCCTCCTCCTCCTCCTCCTCCTCCTCCTCCTCCTCCTCCTCCTCCTCCTGGTAGGCTGACCATGAGCCTCAGAGAGTCAGAGTCAGAGTCAGAGTCCTCCTCCTCCTCCAGGGGAGAGGACCGCGGACGGCCGGGGCGCCGTCGGAGCGTGGAGCCTTCCGGGATGTGCCCGAGGCAGGCTGAAGTTCTTGTCATTGTCAGTGCGCCTGCAGAGTCGATGTAAAAAGACACGGCGGGAGGGGCTGTGGAAGGAAGACTCTCAGGACGAAGCGCCGGTCTCCGGGCCTTGCGCCAGAGTGACCTCTGATGCAGGCCCGCCGTGGTCCCCCCGAGCATTGGCCTGCGCGCTTTGAATTGAGGGCCCTCGCGGCCCCGTAAAGTTGCGCACCAGAGGTCACTCTCGCCTGGGGCCACTCCTTGCGCGTCGCCTAGCCGACGGGGGGGGCGAACCCTGAGATCTGGGCGTTCCCAGTTGTTCCTGCCCGGCGTGTTCGCCCAGCTTTTCTTTTGTTGCATGTTGCTCTCCCGGTACTTCGCCTCCAGGTTCCTGTACAAGGCGTTTTTTTGCATGCACTTCGCCTTCGGCACCGCTTGATCCCGGGGCTTTGCCCTCTCCTGGCCTTGACGTGAGGCCCCTCATTCTGTTATCCTCCCTCTGTCAATTAAAGTTGTGCGCGGCCCGCTTAGCTTCGACCAGAAGAGGCTCGCTCTCGACCCGCGGATCAAAAAAAATTCGCCCAGCTTCGGGCCCCCAGAATCTCACAGATCGATCAGGCTCGAGAAGTGATGCAGTGAGGCGTGGTCTGGGGCTCCAGTCTCCAGTGGTGATTGCTCCCAAGGTTGCATTTTGTTCGCGACGTCGACTTCTCAAGGGAAACGAAGAGTCGGGCGGGGCCAGGACAGGGGTGCATCGTTCCAAAGCGCCCCAAACGCCTTAGAACGTTCTGGAACGCCTTGAGAAGGCCGCGGCGCCTGATACATCCTTCAGATCCGCCGGATCTCAGAGATCTCCCATTTACCCCTGCCCGATGTTGTCTCTGTCTTAGCTTCGTCTTAGAGAGACCTCCGTTCGGGTGCACCCAAAAAATCAAGAAAACGGCGCCTCACCGCCGAGCTCTCTTCCGCCCCCCTTGGTCTGACCGCCTAGTTCGCGGCTCGTTGTAAGGCCGCCATCACGCCCCGTTTCGGCGTTCAGCGAGCGTGTTCCGCTCCATCTGGGCGACGGAAGAAAACGAGATCGATTGCGCAACATTCGTGCGTGCGTTTCGTGTATAGGATGGCGCCTGGGCGCCTTCGTTTCCAATGCAGCGTGCGGCGATGACGGGCCGCGTAAGCCATCGCGTACGGTGGCATCATCTCGCGGAAGTCCCATGTCTTTTCGTCGCTCATCTAGAGGTGGACAAGCAGGTTGTGGCGGGCCACTCCCCCGAATCGGCAGTTGTCCCCTTCACCTGAGAGGGCACGAGCGCATCCGCGGGGGGCGGGGCTGCGGCTTGCAAAAATTGGCGGCCGCTCAGCCCGAATTGCTGCAACGTCAACTTGTACGAGGACGGCAAGCAGACGGTGGGGAGATTGTCGGATACCAAAGTTGCACCGCACAGCCCACGCCATCCCTCCGACCCTACGCTTCGCATCGTCGACAGCTTCAGAGCGCTGCTACAGTAGGCGCATCCAAAATCAAATCGGCCTTGCAACTGGTGCCACATGAAAGCTTCTTATCCCCCGATGGCCTCGGGGACCCACAGAAGCTCTGGGGCACCGAAAGACCCCAAGATTCATCATGGCAAGATTGCGAAGGCCTTGCGGCTAGCGCCGCCGACTCCGAAGGAGGACGACGACGACGCTGACGCCCTGGAGCTGGAAGCTTCTCCCAGGGAGGAATGCTCCCCCCCCTGGCGGGTGAAGGGGTCACAACCCCGGGAACCGCCTTCCCCCCCCACCCCCCCGGGACGCCCCCTCCACCCCCAGTGGCATCCCCCCCCCCTTCGGCGGCAGGGGGATCAAAGGCCAGCAAGGGGCTCTCCTTCGATTCGACTACGACGTTGTTCGGTTCCCCTCTGGCTGGAACGCTTGAGGGGGAGCGGTAACGACGACGAGGACGATTCAAACGGAAAAGCCTCACACACACACACACACACCAATAGGGTCGGCTCTACAGTCGGACCGAGGTATAAGATCGAGGTCAGCTCGGGGAGTTGACCCTAATGTTCTTCGTGTTTGTTGGATGTTGTGGCGCATCCTGGGGGAGGGCGCCCTCGAATATTATTTTATCGCTTCGCTCATTCCACCGGCCCTGCAGCGCTATTTGGGGCCTCTTGGGGCCGTCTTGGGGGCCTCTTGGAAGCTTCTTGGGAGCGTCTTGGGGCTCCTTGGCGGCGTCTTGGGCTCCCCTGGGGCCTCTTGGGGGCTCTTGGGGCCCCTGGGGGCGGGAGGGGGGGTAGTCGATTGCAGCCACCCCCTCGGAGGCCACGATCCTGGTGAGGGGTGGCGAAAAATAGCCTCCCCCCTGGGGATCGCCCGGGACCCAGCCGGGGATCGGCCGGGGTACTTTTCGTCCGGGGGCCCCCAGGGGCCGCCCCGCGCGCGCGAACTATTTGTTAAGTAGTTACCGGAGATCTTAGCACGCATCTGGCCCGTTGGGCCGGCAAATTCAGTTTGGGCCAGCGGAGGGTCTCCTGTTCTTGAAGGATGCTCTTCTATCCTAGGTCCAGCTGTACTGTATTGCCACGCGGCCAGCGTTCAGCACTCTGGGGCGTGGTCGAGGGGGCAGCTCGCGTAGGCGGCGGCGCGGCAGCTCTTGCAATGTGGAGAGGCTGACGGTCAGGGATCTGTGCTAGGCAGAGCCGCCGTCGAGGTGCCCTGAGCGGCCGACCGACCTCCAGCGCATGGACAAGATATTCGAACCCTCGCACACTTGAGTGGGATGCTCATCACCCCCCGCCCCGGAAGTCAATGTTTCCTTTAGCATGGCTGATTGCCCGCGGGTTCGAATGCGTTGGTCCACCCACGCCATCTCCATTGCCGCACCCTCAATCTTAATTTTGGGGGGTCCGGTGGGGGGGGCATGTTGCGCCGCAGGGGTCCGAACTCATTGCTTATGTGCGGTCCCCCCCATCCTCTTGCCCCATCTGCCACGCCCGCGAGAGGTGGGGTGGCACTCGGACGACGAGCCCCTGTTCGACTCCCTGACCCAAGACACCCTCATCATATCGCTGTCGCTGGGCGCACAGCGCACCTTCCTGATCAGGCCCAACGCGGACCAGTCGCAGGACGGCCGGGCGGAAGAAGCTCCTCTTCGGACGGCGGGAGACGCGCGCACAGTTGTTGGGCTCGCCTGGGGAAGTGCCGCCTGGCGACTTTCCCTCCACGTGCCACGGTCTGGCCGAGATGCGGACAGTAAGCACGCGCAGACGGATTGGCGGCCTGCGGCGGAGGGGAAATCCCACAGCTCGCCCCAGCCAGCCTGGGCTCTCGTTGGCTGCCGGCACTTCACGCAGATGGGTCCTGAGGGAAGCGGGTTCTGGACCTCTGGAACACCTCCCCCCAGGACCAGTCTCTCGCCCCGAGTTGCTTTCAGGTAGAATGAGGGCCCGTGGACCGAATGTAAAGATTCGCGCGAACAAAATTGTCGAAGCTCCGCGCAGATTTCTTGGATCGGCTTTGGGCCGCTTCTTCACTGGTTATGTTGTGGGCGATGTTCCCCATGTCCTAGAAAAGGGTTCTTCTGATTCCGTAGTCACTTCCAGGCTTCCTTCTCCTCATTCTCCTCATCGACCTCTTCTTCACTCTCATGTCACTCAGATACTCACAGTCAGATAACTCACTCACACCCATCGCGGGATCCATGACAGACCACTCTGCTTTACGGGTTCATCACAGCCTCACTGTTCCCCACGCAGGCTCAGCCACATCATTTCCTCATTCAGATTCAGACTCACTCAGACCCTCTCAGGGAATCAGCCTCAGACGCAGATACTCTCATCCACATTCAGACTCTTTCACTCCGACACACACTTCCTCATTCAGACTCAATCATACTCCCATCGTGGTCCGCTGCTCACCGCGATATAGCAGGCGTGGCACTTGGGCCCCTTAAAAAGGGAAGCCGCCAGGGGGTATGACACTCGACCGGTCACGCCCAGATTGTGGGGGCGTCTCAGGCGGGTTGCCTGTTTCTGCCCCCCTGGCTTTTCTCCTTTGGTGGTCTACAGTTCACCGCGATCTAGCAGGCGCGGCACTTGGTCACCCCCAGGGGGAGCCGCCAAGGGGTACGACACACGCCCGCTCGCGCCCAGATTGCGCGGATGCCTGAGGAAGTTTGCTTGCGTCTGCCCCCCGGATTTGTTCCTCACATCCTAAATGGGTTGTTCGTTTCCTCCGGACACCCCACGCAGTCCTCACACCCACCCTGTCCTCTTCACACCCGCTCCTCCTCTTATCAACACCACCGTCATCATCACTACCATCAATCATCATCCCACGCACAATCAGCACCACTATCACCATACCATCAGCATCAGCAACCGTCACCGTCAGCCACACTCCTTTCACCCACCCACCTTCACTCATCAGTCAGTCGCCATCATGTCATGATCCCACCATGGTCATCGGCCATCAGCAGCGCACACTAACATCGTCATCAATATCACCATCTCTTCATGATAATCGACCTAGGAAGGCTTCGTTTGTGAGTGAAGTGTGCGGAAGTCTCAGGCGGGAGCCTCCTCCCTATGGAGCCCGCACTTCATGTTGGCAATCTGGGCGGGTCATCCGAACCCCCTAACTGTCGTCACTTTTGGGCCCTTCACGTTTCAATTTTGAAGAAGCCTCAGGCGGGAGCTTCGTTTGTGAGTGAATTGCGGGGAAGTCCTAGACGGAAGCCCACTCCCTATGGAGCCCGCACGTCACGTTGGCAATCGGAGCGGGCCATCCAAACCGTGTAAGTGTCGTCATTTGTGGGCCCCTCACGCTTGAATTTTGAAGAAACCTCCGGCGGGAGCCTCGTTTGTCAGTGGATTGTGAAGAAATCTCAGGCGGGCGACCCTTCCTATGGATCCCGCACTTTATGTTGGTAATCCGAACGGGTCATCCAAACCCCGTAACTGTCGTCACTTTTGGACCCCTCACGCCTGAATTTTGAAGTCGCCTCAGGCGGGAGCCTCGCTTGTGAGTGAATTGCGGGGAAGTCTTAGACGGGAGCCCACTCCCTATGGAGCCCGCACGTCACGTTGGCAATCGGAGCGGGCCATCCAAACCGTGTAATTGTCGTCACTTTGGGGCCCCTAGCGTTCGAATTATGAAGAAGCCTGCGGCGGGAGCCTCGTTTGCGAGTGAATTGTGAAGAAATCTCAGGCGGGAGACTTTCCTTATGGATCCCGCATTTTATGTCGGTAACCCGAGTGGGTCATCCAAACCTTTTGTAATTATCATCATGTCTGGGACCCCTCACGCTTGAATTTCTGAAGAAACCTCAGGCGGGAACCTCGTTTGTAAGTGAATCGCGAGGAAGTCTCAGGCGGGAGCCCCTTCCCTATGGGGCCCGCGCTGCACATTGGTAATCCGAGCGGGTCATGCGACCTAGACCTGTCGCCAATTTTGGGTTCCCTGACCAAGCTTGAACCCCGAGGAGATGTCTCAGGCGGGAGCCTCGTCTGTGAGTGAGTCGCGAGGAAGTCTCGAGCGGGAGCCCCCTCGCCACGGGGCCCGCAGCTCCATGATAGAATACGAGCGAGTCCTCGGGATTTCGTTGTTATCGTCAGTGTTGGGCTCCTCAGGAACGAAGGGTGATGCGAGCCTTCGCGGGCCAATCCGAGCGGGATCACTTTTGCGCTCTTAAGAGGGCCACTCGCTCGGCTCAACCCAGTCCCCCGACGCGGCGATGGCGTCACCATCGACTGCGCCAGGGATGAGGACGCTGGTCGCACGGGCATGTCGGACGAGCAGTGGTGGCTGCACCTCTGCGTCATGTTTTCCCGCGCCACGCGCATACGGAACATGCTGATCCTGCGACCGCCCACGCGAAAGTTCTTGGGGCGCGGGCCGCCGGCGCCCCTGCGGAAGGCGCTCCAGAAGTTCGACGAGATAGCGGAAAGCTTCAGAACCGAAGCGGAGCAGTTCGCAGCACGGCTGGGTTTCGCGTTGCCCCCCGCCTGAGCGCGGCCGCGCCCACCTCGAGGCCCGCGGGGTTGCCCCGACAACCTGGCCCGCGGGGTTGTCCCAACGGCCCGCCCCCGCGCCCCGGCGGCCCGCGCGGTTGCCCCGATGGCATGGCCCGCGAAAGTGCCCCAAAGGGTTCGCCATTTGGCCGTCGGCGAACGCGCGCGCGCTGGCCAAGGCGGCGACGGCGCGGAAGAGAAGGAGGAGGAGAAGGAGAAGGAGGAGGAGGAGGAGGAGGAGGAGGAGGAGGGAGAGGAGGATAAATAGAAGGACGAAGCGGAGGAAAGGGCAGAGCTGAGGGCGAGAGGAGGGTGCCCGCCAGGGCGAGGAGGAAAGGGCTAAGGGCAAGCTAATTAGATTCTCATGCGGGGTCCTACCGTCGGAGTAAGTGGGTGGTCCAGTGTTCACCGCGATATAGCGGGCGCGGCACTTGGGCACAGAGCTGCCAGGGTGTATCATGAGCCCGGTCGCGCCCAGATTGTGGGGACGTTTCATGAGGTTTGCTTGCCCCCCGAAGTGTTCCCCGGTTGGTGGCCCATTGTTCACCGCGATGTAGCAGGCATGGCAATCGAGCAACCCGAGGGGGAGCCGCCAGGGGGTTTGACACTCGCCCGTTCGCGCCCAAATTGTAGGGAATTATCAGGCGGCTTTTTTTGTTTCTGCACCAAGACTTTTCCTCTTCGACGGCCCACTGTTCACAGCGATATAGTAGGCGTGGCACCTCTGCACCCCAAGGGGGAGCCGCCAGGGAATATGACACTCGCCCATTCGCGCCCAGATTGCGCGGATGTTTCAGGCGGTTACCCTGCTTCCGACCCCTAGACGTTTATCTGTTGGTGGCCCACTGTAGCAGACGTTACATGTGTGCACCGCAAAGGGGGAGCCGCCAGGTGTGGGGACACTCCAGGATTCGCGCCCAGATTGTGGGGATGTTTCAGGCGGTTTGCCGGATTCTCCCCCCCCTCTATTCGGATCTGTGTGTTTCTCTTTCATTCATTCACCAACCCACCCATTTCATCCACTCACTCATTCACTCACTCACTCTCGCCCATTCACTCACTCACCTCCTCCTCCTCCTCCACCTCTTCCTCCTCCTCCTCCTGCCCTTCCTCCTCCTCCTCCTCATCCTCTTCCTCCTCCTTTTTTTCCTCCTCCTTTTTCTTCCTTCAAACGCACTCATTCGCACTCAGACTCACTCACCAGCGTTTCTTTTTCATTCAGGCTCACGCATCACATTCAGATTCACCCATATTCAGGCTGATTCATATTCAGATTCGCTCACAGTTAGACTCCATCATATTCATGCTCACACAAGCCCAGACTCATTCGCACCTAAACTAATTCACATTCCGATTCAGTCGGGTTGAGATTCGCCCACCCTCAGACTCGCTGACACTCTGGCTACCTCATACTCAGGTTCACTCATATCCAGTTTTGTCAGAGTGAAGGGGCCGAACGGTCATTTGCTGTCCCTGGGTGCGTGGCTGCAGTGGGTTTCCACGGTGGAGATTGCTGTTGCGTTGTTGTTTTTGTTGTTGTTGCTTGACTTTGTTGTCGTCGTCCCGCTCGCGATCCGGCCCGCGACACTTCTACGACCCACCCGCGACACACCCGCGACACGCCCGCGTCCGCCCCCTTACTCTTATCCTCAATTGCGGGGTGCTACGTACTCATTACACTCACATTCAGACACATTCACACTCAGACTCACTCGCAATCAACCCCTCTCGCACTCAGATTCGCTCGCGCTCAGACTCAATCATACCCAGATCCCCTCGCACTCCAACTCGCTCACATCTCGGATCACTCACACTCAGATTCGCTCGCATTAAGGCTCATACGCAGGTGGCCACCGCGATATAGCCGGCGTGGCATTTGCGCACCCAATATGCTAGCAGGTGCCGCCAGTAGCACGCCAGAGAGCGGGCGAAGCAACGCCATGCGCGGTTGCTTGAGTTGCCGCAGTAAGAACGACAAGAGGAATTCACCCTCGCCCTTCCACTTGTGTTTCCCTCGCTTCTCCCGAAAGATGTCCAGAGGAAGGGGACGTCACTGAAGTCGTCGTTGTCGCCTTCGTTGTCGCGCTCTCACACCCAGATACTCACAGATAGCAGTCCGCAGCCAGACGTGACAGGAGTTGTGAGACACATGTATAGGGATCTTCGCGTCGAGTATTTCCACCTCTGGTGGAGGGCCTAGGGAGGCCAGAAATGGCGCAAAACCTCAGAGCTCGTTTCCCTCATGACCCGCTCGCTTCGTGGCCATATTACCCTCCCGACTTTTCGTCATCCGTCGTCCGTCGTCCGTCGTCCGTCGTCCGTCGTCGCAAGACGGCCGCACGGCTCGCGCGCATCTGCCTTCTGCATTGGCCCATCCCCGCCCCGACGGCCCCCCTCCCCCCCCGGCGGGCCGCTCGGCCCGCCGCCCCCGTCGGCCGCCGTGGCCGCGCCCGCTCGGCCCGCTCGATCGGTCGATCGGTGCGTCTGCACGGCTGCGCCTGCAGCCTCGCCGGGGTTCCATCGCCCCGCCGGCTGGGATCTGGGCGCGGGTCGGCGAGGCGGGGCGGGGAGGCGCACCGCCGGGAGAGGAGGAGAGGGGGGGAGCGAGAGAGAGTGAGGGGAGAAGGAGGAGGAGCATCAGGACGAGGACGAGGAGGAGGAGGAGCAGCAGCAGCAGGAGGAGGAGGAGGAAGGCGAGGAGGAAGACCAGGAGGAAGAGGAGGAGGAGGAGGAGGAGGAGGAGGAGGAGGAAGGGGAGGAGGCGGAGGAGGCGGCGGAGGACATTCCAAGCGCACACCTGAGGATTTTTCGGGGGGGGGGAGCGCGCGGAGAAAACGGGGAGGGCGGCATCGGAGGGGAGGCAACTCGGTCACGAAAAAGATGCGTTGGAAGGCCGCCGCCAAGGAGGAGGAGGAGGAGGAGGAGGGAAAGGAGGGGAAGGAGGCGGAGGAGGACGAGGAGAATGAGAGGGAGGAGGAGGTTGTGCCCCCCGCGCCTCGCCGCCCTTGGCGAGCAGGAGTCGAGCGGCTCGCACGAGCGCCGCACGCCCCCACCCCCCTCCCCTGGAGGCCTCTGGAGCTTCCCCCCCTCCCCAAAAAAATAGCATGCACGCCAAACACAGCGATCCTTGATCTCGGCATCGCTCCAGCGTGTGCATTCTTCCTCAGCGAGGACCATCGAGGAGCGTGTTTGGGGGCCATCTTGCGAAAAAAAAACGCACCAAACCGAAAAATGTACGGGACATGGACGTGGGAGAGATGGCCAGTGATCATCCTCCTCCGCTGATCCTCCTCCTCATCCTCCTCCTCCTCATCCTCTTCCTCCTCCTCCTCATCCTTCTCCTCCTTCTCCTCCTCATCCTACACGATTTTACAACGGTTCTGTTTCTGCCCTGCAGTTGATCATGAGAGAGCCGAGTGCCCGGGGAAACACCACAACCTCCAGTCACCAGAGGACCTCATTGTGGAGTCGAACCCCAGTGAATGTGTCCTCTTTGCCAAGGGCATATCTGAACATCCCGCCGATTCTCTCCCCAGGCCTACTGCTGATTTACCTAATAGTGGATTGGTGATCGAATGGCAGGATGACCATCAGTGTGACCTCACAGACCTCAAGGAGCACTATTCGTGGATGGCTATTGTGCCAAGGAGGTGTCTCCAGAACTCTCCAGGGCAGGGTGGTCTGTGGTCCTTGTAGGCGATCGGGGAATCCATCTTGCTACCATTTTGGGGCCGTTGCTTAGTCATCCTCCCCTGACGCCCCAAGCTGCCGAGTTTGCGGCCTGCTGCTCGGCTGCCCAATGTAGAATCGAAGGGTTCCCGATCGACCCTGATTGTTTGAATGTTGTTCGCCAGGGCCTTGAACTCTTCACGACCCAACTGTCCTATCGTCGCCCCTATGCTGGATTCACGCTCCAAACGTTGGGTCAGGCGCGTGGAGACATTCTCAAAGTTAAGGGTCATCAGAGGGAGAGGCCTGATTTAACAGGCGAAGAGAAGTTTCAAAAGCTAGGAAATGATCTGGCCGATGCTTCCGCCCGTCGTGCTGTGCTCCGCCACCCCCAGCCATCAGAAGCTGAGTCGAATCCTGGTTTAAGGCAACCGCTTGTCGCGAGGCTTGTACTTTGGCGGCGGAGGTCATGCCGCTTTCACCTAGACTTGACCTCACTGACGTTCCATGGCTGAAGCCTCCGCCAGCCCCCACAAAGCTTCCATGGTCCCGTCACGAGTGGCATTGGGAAAGGCGTTGTTGGTTGTGTTCTAATTGTTGGAAGGCTTCTCGTAGCATCTCGCGCCCTTTGGTGGTGTCTGTCGTGGCTCCCCGTCCATCAAGGGTCTCACTGGCGTGCGAACGACTGGGACAACCAAATGGCCTTTCAGTTCAATGATGGGGAGGGCCTCCTTGTCATGTGTTTGAGCTGCAAGCACTACACCACTAAAGGCAGGCCCGTAACCTCGGGAAGGCTTGCGTCGGGCCGCCTAAAGAAGACTACCCCAGCGACTTCGGTAGGCTCTACACGTGGTCCAGGACTCTTGGAGGTATTCATTTTAGGACGAGTGTCAGTTTGGGATTCAGGGGACTGGCTATCTGAGAACCAGGGACCCCTGTTCTCCCAGCGCCTTCCTGCACAAAGCGAGCGTGGAACTGTACGTTCGGGGGGTGCTCCCACCAGAGCCCGCCTCGGACGCGGACGCTGTACATGGTGGGGCGAGGCACTGTACCCCTGGGAGGCGCCCCCACCACGACGGCCTCGTCTCCGGCCACTGGGTGGGCGAGGCACTGTATTTTGCGGGGGGGGGGGCCACCACCGCGTCTGTTTCCCTTGTGACCAGCTCGGGCCAGATCGGACAGATAGAGAGCTACACTTTGGGCGAGTGGATTAGTTTCTCTCGCGGATCCCGAAATTTCAAAATTAATTTTGGGCTATCGTTCCAAAGTTTGTTTTGCCCGCCATTCGAGGGGCGTCATCGCGTTTGTCGGATTTGCGAGGGCCTCGACGTCGCTAGCCCGAGTCGGCGTGGAATCAGAAATAACAACTCGCGATCAGGAGGCGGAGGCGGAGCGCGCATATCTTTTAAAATCCTCGAAACATCGTCACCAGGCGAGTTGCCCTGATCACGGGGGGGGGCAAAGAGGATGGAGGGATCCAGAACAAGGTCAGAGGTCGTAGCGACCACCAGCGCTCGTGGGACCCATGATGGGCTACAGGAGGAACCCCCAGTGCCCCCAAAACGGCCCACGGGGGCCCCAGACGCCACGACCTCCAGATCGAGACCAGATGTCGTGGCGAGCAGGTGCGCTCCTGGGACCTCCCGAGCGCCCCAGGAAGAATCCAAGACCCCGCCAAGCGCTCCAGGAGACCCCCAAGACGCTACGACCTCAGATTGCGGCTGGAGGTCGTGGAGCGCTCTTGGGGCCCCCAGGGACCTCGTTGCGTGCCCTTGGCCGCAGTTGGGTCCCTTTCGGGCGTCCCTGGGACGTCCAGCCTCCGCCGCTGAGGGCGGCTGGGATTTCAGTGGCCCCTGCCCTCCTGACTCTGCGGGGAGGCGCGGCGACGCCCCCGACCTGTACCCTGCCACTTTCGCTAGGTGCCGGTCTATACGTGCTCGCCCCGTTCGAGACATCCAGCACGTTCAGAACTACACTTAGCCAGGCGCTAGGTGTAGTTCTGTACGTGCTGGTTTCGCCAGGGACATCCTCACAAAACAGAGCACTCATATGACTACACCTAGCCAGCGGGGCGGGGTACATGTCGGGGGCGCGACTCGCGCTCCCGACGTGTACCGCGCCCCGGCCGCTAAGTGTAGTTTTGTACGTGTCCCCTTTTGGCGAAGCATCGGCTGCCCGTGCTGATCATCTCCGAGGCCCCGTCCCCAGGGCCGCTCCCCGCCGACTTCCCACTTCCTCAGGCTCAGCGAAACCACCTGCATGGCCGCTGTCCTTTTCCGCCTCGCACTGCCCGCTGCCCTTCCCCGCCTCTGCCCCAGCATGATGACCCCAGTGTTTTCTGTGCTTTGGGGCGCCGCTTTGCCTCAGACGTGATCTCCTCCCTCGTCTCGTGTCTCCGTGCCTTAGCAGCCTCTTTCATTATGTCCTTCCACTTCCACCTCATCCCCGTGTCTCGCCAAGTTTTGTAGCCGCGATCGGTTCTATGCGTGCCGTAAGTAAATGCCTGGCCAGACGCCCCACGCCTTCGAATTCTTTTCCGTGCTGGATCCCCCCTCCACGGATGAAGCGGCAGTTCGCGTTATCATTTCCTGTTGCAGCAGCCGCTTAGCCCCGCCGTGAAACATGCTGATAGTTGCAACGCTTGGCGCCCCACGTGTTTCGCATGACCAGCGCTCCCCGTCGTAGGTCGCGAGGCGGTGCCCGTCCACCCAGACCGACCAGCGCGCCTAACCGAATTTTGATTGCCCCCCCTGGTCCCCGCAACTGGGTGGAGTTTTGCTAAGTGTAGTTTTTGATGTGTTCGACCAGAGCTCCAGGCAGACTCTGAAGCTGGTGGCAGAGCCCCTCCGTTTCGGAGAGGACGGGGGTCCTCTCGTTGCGGTGCCTCGTCATGTTGGTGGGGATGACTCGGACTGACCTTCTGAGGGGCTGGCCAAGCTGCTTCGGCCCACTGCTTGGACTTCATTTTTCTCTGGCTGCACCTCTTTGCAAGGCCCCCGCCTCTGCGTGGTGTTGCCTTCCTGTGCTGCGCGTTCCGTAAAGTTGCAGCACTTTCTCGCCCCTCCAGCTGCTGATCGTCGAGGCTGGCCGTGCGGTGTGCCGTGCGC
>CAUYUJ010006668.1:1187722-1202722 GCA_963575745.1 Prorocentrum cordatum
GCGTATTGGCCCACGCCCTGGCGAGCGCCTCGCGTCGGGCCTGCGTTCTCCATCCACGTGTGGAGCTCCGTGTCCACACGCCACGCGCTGCGTGCTGCGGATCGGGGCGGCCGAGGCACCGACATGTGCGCGGATGCGGATCTTCGGGGGCCGGCCGTGCGCAGCTGTCGAGCCCTGGGCCGCCTCTCCTGCTGAAGGGGGAAGCCCTGAGGTCCGACGGCGCGGAGGAAATAATAATAATATTCCTGTTTTTGTCCCAACCATTCTGTGGTGTTGGGTCCTCGTTTTGAAGAGACGTTGCCCCGCGTTCCTCCTCCTTCCTCCTCCTCCCCTTCCTCCCCCCTCCTCCCCCTCCCAAACCCATTCTGGCACACCCCTCACACGCTTCGTGGCCCCATAGGGAGCTCCACCGAAGGCCCCAGTGGCTGCGCCCGCATGCGGTTCCACCCCCCATTCTGGCACACCCCTCACACGTTTCGTGGCCCCATAGGGAGCTCCACCGAAGGCCCCAGTGGCTGCGCCCGCATGCGGTTCCACCCCCCATTCTGGCACACCCCTCACACGTTTCGTGGCCCCATAGGGAGCTCCACCGAAGGCCCCAGTGGCTGCGCCCGCATGCGGTTCCACCCCCCATTCTGGCACACCCCTCACACGTTTCGTGGCCCCATAGGGAGCTCCACCGAAGGCCCCAGTGGCTGCGCCCGCATGCGGTTCCACCCCCCCATTCTGGCACACCCCTCACACGTTTCGTGGCCCCATAGGGAGCTCCACCGAAGGCCCCAGTGGCTGCGCCCGCATGCGGTTCCACCCCCCATTCTGGCACACCCCTCACACGTTTCGTGGCCCCATAGGGAGCTCCACCGAAGGCCCCAGTGGCTGCGCCCGCATGCGGTTCCACCCCCCATTCTGGCACACCCCTCACACGTTTCGTGGCCCCATAGGGAGCTCCACCGAAGGCCCCAGTGGCTGCGCCCGCATGCGGTTCCACCCCCCATTCTGGCACACCCCTCACACGTTTCGTGGCCCCATAGGGAGCTCCACCGAAGGCCCCAGTGGCTGCGCCCGCATGCGGTTCCACCCCCCATTCTGGCACACCCCTCACACGTTTCGTGGCCCCATAGGGAGCTCCACCGAAGGCCCCAGTGGCTGCGCCCGCATGCGGTTCCACCCCCCATTTCGGCACACCCCTCACACGCTTCGTGGGTGGCTCCATGGGGAGCTCCACCGAACGCCCCAGTGGCTGCGCTCGCATGTGGTTCCCCCCCCCCATTTCGGCACACCCCTCACACGGTTCGTGGCCCCATAGAGAGCTCCACCGAAGGCCCCAGTGGCTGCGCTCGCATGCGGTTCCACCCCCTTTTTCGGCACGCCCTTCACACGTCTCGTGGCCCCATAGGGAGCTCCACCGAACGCCGCAGTGGCTGCGCTCGCATGCGGTTCCACCCCCCATTTCGGCACACCCCTCACACGTTCGTGGCTCCATAGGGAGCTCCACCGAAGGCCCCAGTGGCTGCGCTGGCATGCGGTTCCACACCCCATTCTGGCACACCCCTCGCACGTTTCGTGGCCCCATAGGGGGCTCCACCAAAGGTCCCAGTGGCACTGCCCGCTTGCGTCCGCCACCACCCAGCACAGCCCTTGTTCCCTGCGCTTCACCCACCCAGAACAGCGCTTCGTAGCCCTATAGGGAGCTCCACCAAAGGTCCCAGCGGCACCGCCCGCATGCGTCCGCCACCACCCTGCACAGCCCTTGCTCCCTGCCTGCGTTTCACCCACCCAGTACAGCGTTTCGTGGCCCCATAGGGAGCTCCACCGAAGGTCCCAGTGGCACCGCTCGCATGCGTCCGCCACCACGCAGCACAGCCCTTGCTGACCGCGTCTCACCCACCCAGTACAGCGTTTCGTGGCCCCATAGGGCTCCACCGAAGGTCCCAGTGGCACCGCCCGCATGCGTCCGCCACCACCCAGCACAATTGCGGCATTCACAACTGCATATGGTTGGGTACTTCGCCTGGCTAATTTTTGTACATACATATGTATACATATATATATATATATATAAGGGGGAGGGAGAAAAGAAAGAAAAAAAAAAAAGAGCCCTGGGCCCCATCTCTTTGCGGCCCTTCTCGGGCCAGGTCGATGTGTGAGCGACGCACAGAAAACGAGTCCGATGGCGCCGACATCCGCGCGCAAGCTGCCCGCGCGAGGTCGCGCGTCAGCGCCTTCGTCTCCAATGCAGCGTGCCACGCTGGCGGCCCGCGCAAGCCCCCGCGTAAAGTCGCGATGTCATCTCGCGTGAGACCCGTCTGTTTTCGCCGCTCATGTGAGGTTGCTGGAGCCCGAAATTCGGCGCAAGTAGTTACCCGTTGTGACAGGAGGGCAGCGCCCAGAGCTCACAGAAGGCCTGGGACCCGAAGCGGGCCTCTCTCAGGGCCCTGGGGGGTCCTGGGACTCGCCCGCCTCGATCTCCCCGATGGCGCCGAAGGTCTGCGCGGGGCGGAAGGTGCGCGCAGCAGTCGCCGCGGGTGCCGTCGATGCCGCCGCCGTCGTCGCCGCCGCCGCCTCGTCGCTCTCGCCGCAGCCGGCCTGGGCGCCGTCGTCGTGGCCCACAGCATCGCCCGCCGCCGCCGCCAGTCCCGCCCTCGCGGGGCCCACTCCGGTCCGATCCGAGATCGAGTGTGACCAGCCCGATCCGGCTCGATCTCCGGGACTCCAGCGATCCGATGCGGACCGACGTTTGCACGCCGTCGTTGCGCGGCCTCGCGCAACCGACCCCATCCGACTCTGGCTTTTGATCTGGCGCGCATTCCAATCCGATCCGACTTTACGATCCCAGACATGCGATGTCTTGATTTCTTCCATACGGGGCCCCTAGAAGTCCCGACCCTTCCCACAGGGCCGGCTTTTCATCAACAGCCATTTCTTGACGGCCTTGGGGCCCGGCGAGGGCCCCCAGAGGCCCAAAACGGCCAAACATTTCCAGTTGTGAATTTTTCACGACGCGAGCATGTTTGGATTTCCGATTCGTTGTTGACTGACCCTGCCCCACTGGCGAGGTCATGCCCGAGTCGAACGTCTTATCCCCGCGCATCAACCTCACGTGGCGGTGGGTCCGGAGGCACGAGGCCGCGTGCCCGATGCGGGCTGGGCGCTCAGCACTCGCGGGGGCGGCGCAAGACTCACACCGGCTTCCTCCACGCCAAAAGAGAGGAGGGAGGCGACAGGAGATACCCTGAGATCTTGACGTTGCAATTTGTTGCACAGCGGGCGATGTTGCCCTGGCTCGGGCTCCGGGACCCTCGCAGATCGACCCGGCTCGAAAATTGCCGCAGGCAGATCGGGTTCAAGGCTCCAGTTGCGTTTTCCCGCGAAGCTGCAATTTGTCCGCGGTATCGGATCTCAGGGGAGGAGTACGAAGATGAGAGGGTTGTGTTGAGGAGGAGAAGGAGCAGCAAGGGGAGGATAGCCGACCCAACCGGGCGTTTGAGCTGAGGTTTCTGGCGCAATCAGGGGTGCGAGAGATCTGCGCGCCGCAGTGATGGGATACCGTTTTCTTTGTCGCGGCTCTTGCGATCGCTCCTCGCGCGAGGGCCCAGGTCGGGCTGCGAAACTGTAACTTATGGGAGGCCAGGGGAAAAATAGAAGAAACAGAAAAACAAAAACAGCAAAAAGTAAGTTTGAAAAGGGGGGCGGGGAGAGGCGCAGTGATGGGATATAGGTGCAGCTGACTCTGCACGGGCCTCCAGCCCCGCGAACCGAACAGAGATGGAGAGAAAAGCTGCAGCGCCAGCAGAAGGAAGGCCGAGATCCGTGCGCGGGCATGTCTGGTGAGGTCCGGCCGGCCCCCGCCGTCGCTCCCCCCCCCCCCGCGGGGCTCTCGCGCCGGGCCCCGTGCGTGCCGAGCGTCGCCGGCCGCAGGACTCGGCTCGTCGTCTCGTGGCGCGGGCCGTGGCAGCACACGGGCCGCGGGCATGCCGTGAGGGTTCCGTGGTCCGAGGTTGCGCGGCGCACGAGCCGCGGGGTCCCTCGCGGGGGCGCGAGCAGAAGGGCGCTCCAGCTCAGCCACGCGCAGAGGGGGGTGGGGGGAGGGGGGAGGGCTTCTTAGAAGCACCCCTGCTCCTTAGAAGGCGCGGGCCTGATCTATAGGTGTAAGGCCGGCGCCTTCTACGAAGCAGCCTGCTTCTAAGAAGCCCTCCCCCCTCCCCCCACCCCCTTGTGCGCGCCGCCAACCAGCGCCCGGCCCGGAGGGCTGCTCTCGTCCAGGAGGCGGCGAAGGGGGGCGCGGAGCTGAGCGCGCCCCGCGCAGCGCGACGCACGGAGCTTGTTGGTCTGGTCACCTACAGTGGAAGCCCATGCCAAGAAACACCCTGCTTACCTCCAAAATATCCTGAGTTTCTTAAAACTCAATAATTTTTTAAATTTCCTGAGTTTCTTCGATCTCAATAATTTTACCATCAAAAACGTGACGTGTCCACACGGAAAGGTCATGGACGTCCTGAGGTCTCAGGGTTGGGTTTCTTGTGGGAGGTTTCTTGTGGTCGAGCTCCTACTGCAATTAGTTTCATACTTCGCCGTCTGGACCACAGGGCTGTCCTTGCTGGGAGGTGGCGCGGGTGCGCGAAACTGAGCGCGATTCGCGCAGCGAGAAGCACGAAGTTGGGTGACCTAGATCGAAGAAGAAAAATCAGGAAGACAGTTATCGGGTTGGGAGGATGGGGCTGGGAGAAATGAGGATATCCTTACTCATAGGCGGCCGAAGGTATCGTTCATTGCATCCGGATGCTATTGCTCATACCCTTCATCCTCCCAACCCCCCCTCCTAACACGATAGTTGTTCTTTTCAACCAAAAAAAAAGCCTAAACATCAATTTTCGGAGGTCCGCGCGGATTTCCTGGATCGGCGCTGGACCCCCTTGGCAGCGCAAGGGGAGCCAGTGGCGGCGCCCGGGGTCCCGCCAGGGGGGCCCAGCGCCGATCCAAAAAGTCCACGCGGACCTCCGAAGGTTGATGTTTGTGCCGCTCTCATTCCACAGCTGGACTCGGCGCCACTCGGAGGCGCTGGCCACCGCAGCTTGCGATGCCTGTCCGTCTCAGGCGATCTTGCGCACGTGTCGGGGCAATCCTCTCATACTCATACCCCTCTGCTGCGTGCACATCGTGAGTACTTAGTCGGTTCGGCTCGGGAGGAATCAGGCAAGGGACGACATGTTACCCCCGAAATTGACAACACATTGCAGCGGCGTGCTTTGATCGTCCGGCTTGATTGCCTTACGATCAGGAATTTTGGCTTTGCGTGTCGCGCCGCCAGTTCTGGTCCACCACGCTGCGGCGCGGCACGCTATCCACGCCCAGGTCCCCAAGCCTCAACGTCCCGACCCGCAGAGCGGAGCGACACATGACAGTCAAGACGCTGAAGTAAGGGTCTCTTTTTATCTCAGGGTGGGCTCGGGTTTTCGGGCCGTTCCCTTGACTTCTGTAGTGGAACCTGCTCGTGGCCTAGGCCTGCCGTTGCCAGAAAAGCCCCTCCGTTCCCTCTGGTGCGCTCCTGATGGTAGCACGATGACTGCATCTGCTCGCAAGGGATTCCGCCAGGGCCACCGCCGCTACGCGCTGACCAAGAGTTCCTGACCGCAGTTCGATTGAGGTTGCATTGCCCGTCCTCCGCGATCGCGAGTCGCCTCGAGGGGCAGCCGGTGCGGGCGCGGCGCGGCGATCCGGCACTGGCGACACCGAGGCCAAGACGGCGCCAGGTCTCGCCAGGCCGTCCATGAGGATGCGGCGCCGCCTGCAGAGGAGGGAGGGCGTGGGGAGGGCAGGAGGGGGCAGCGAGGGCGGAGGAGAGGAGAGGAGGACCAGGGGTAAAGAGGAAGAGGGGAGCGGAGGGGAGCGAGGGGGGAGGAGAGCGAGAGGGGGGAGGGGGAAGGGCGAGGAGGAGGGGGGAGGGGGAGGGGCCAGGCGAGGGAGAGGGGCAGGCAGGGGCGGGCGCGCAGGCGCAGGGAGGACGGAGAGGGGGGGGGGGGGCCAGGGGGGAGGGGGGGAGGGAGACCAGCCCTTGGCGCGGTCGAGAGGACCCCGGCTGGAAAAGTTGGCAGGGAGTGGCGATCGGGGTGTCGTACACCTCGTCTGCACCCCCGAGACCGAGAAGAGATTCCACCCTGTTGCACGCTTCGGCACGCGCGTTTCGGAGCCCGCAGAAGCGGAAGGCGCCGCGTTGGGGCATCCACCGCAGCGACCTAAAGCGCAGGCCGTGGAACGGATTGCCAGGCATTCTCACAGCGCATGAGGTGCAAGCGGGCTAGCGGCTGGTGCCCAAGCTTTGGGCGTCGAGTCGCGCTTGGATGGTGTCCTGGGGAGTGGCCCCAGGAGCGCAAGGCTTGCGGAAGGCCTGTTGGAGGTCGCTCCAGGCGGACTGCGCTCGGTGGAAGCTGTCGACGAGAGGTCTCGACTATCCCTAGATGCTCCGCAGCGTGTGCGCGAGGGTGGTGGCGCATTCTTGCAGCGCCGCGGTGTTTGAAAGAAGGCCTGGCTCACGCTCGCGAATAGGCCTTTGCCTGGCCGCGGCGGGGCCATGGGTGAGGGCCCGTCGCCAGTCTGCAGGCCGCCGTGCCGTCGCGTCATCCTCCTCACCCTGGTGGGTGAGCCTGGGGGCCGTCACGCCCGTTCCCTCGCGGGGTGTGGCGCGGTGGCGGGACATCTTGCGCTGGGAGCTGGGTGTGCCGAGGCATTGGCCAGCCGAGCGGGTCGGGGCGACGGTGCTGGCCCGTCAGGGTCCGCAGTCCGCGGCCCCTCGCCCACCCCTCGGAGGTCCTCTCCCAGGCGGCGGGTGGGCGTGTGGGGGGCGCTACCCACGGTAGGGTGGGCGGGTGCGCCCGCGCTAACGGGAAGCCGCCCACCGCCATTTGCGTGCGCAGGCGCCTGGTGATGTTGCCTGCCTTGTTTAGGCGCGTGCGGCGCACCGCGGCTGGTAAACATGGTGCTGCTAAAGTATGCGCCTGTGGTAGGGCCCTGATGGACCCTCTTCCATCGGGGCGCCGTCTCCTGGTGCATGGTGGGTCTTTGGTGCTGGCCTTTGTCGTCCGCGTCATCGTAGCGTGTGGACGAGGCGCTTGGTTCGCTCCGAGGGCTGCGCCTGGTGGCCCGTCTGGGGCTCACCATCAACAGCCTGCAGACACTCGGCAGCTTGAGTCTGGTGGCCCCCGTGGGTTTCACGATCGCGGGCAGGCTGTTGCCTGGCCACGGTGAGGCGTTGCGTGAGGGCACGTCTCTTATCGGTGGGCTGTGCTACTGTCGCCTGGGTCTTTTCACCCTGGTGGGTGGTTCGGGGACCCGTAATTTCCTTTCCCTGGTGGGGCGGTGGGCGTGGGCCTGGTGGCAGGAAATGCTGCGCTGAGGGGCTGGATGGGCGTCGTCACTGGCCAGCCCTGCGGATTGGGGGACAGAACTGGCCCACTAGGACATTGCTCGTCCGCGTCGTCGTAGCATGCGGTGCTCGTTGCACTGCTCGTCTCACTCGCAGTGTCAAGGTGCTGGTCCCAGACGTGCTGCTCAACGTCGTGGTGTTCGCTGCACTGCTCGTCTCCCTCGTAGATGTGAGGCTGCTGGTGCTGGATCCCGTCGTGTTGCTCAGCGTTGTGGTGATCAACGCTATCGTGCTGCTCAGTGTCGAGGGGCTGGTCCCAGACATGCTGCTCAAAAACGCGGTGCTCGTTAAAGTGGTGATGGGTCCTGTCGTGCTGCTCAACGTCGTGGTGCTCGACCCCGTCGTGCTGCTCACTGTCGGGGTGCTGGTCCTGGACGCAAGGAAGCGGTGCTGGTTGCATTGCTCGTCCCACTCGTAGATGTGAGGTTGCTGGCGATGCATCCCATAGTGCTGCTACTCAACGTACTGGTGATCGTCTACCTCGTGCTGCTCAGTGTCGAGATGTTAGTTCCAGACCTGCTGCTCAAAGAAGTGGTATTCGTTGCATTGCTCGTGTCACTGGTAGAGGTGAGGCTGCTGGTGCTGGATCCCGTCATGCTGCTCAACGTCGTGGTGCTCGATTCCGTCGTTTTGCTCAGCGTCGCGGTGCTGGTCCAAGACGTGCTGGTCAGAGGCGTGGTGCTCGTTGCACTGGTCGCGTCACTCGTAGATGAGTGGTTGCTGGTGCTGGATCCCGTCGTGCTGATCAACATCGTGGTGCTCGACTCCTGCGTTCTGCTCAGCGTCGAGGTGCAAGTCTTGGACGTGCTGCTAAAAGGCGCCGCGTTCGCAGCACTGTTCATCTCCCTCGTGGATGTGACGCTGCTGGTGCTGGGTCCCGTCATGCTGGTCAACGTCGTGGCGTTCGACTCCATCATGCTGCTCAGTGTCGAGGTGCTGGTCCCTGACGTGCTGCTCAAAGACGCAGTGCTCGTTGCACTGATCGTCTGCCTCGTAGACGCGATCAACGTCGTGGTGATCGACTCCGACGCACTGCTCAGCGTCGAGGTGCTGGCCCCCGAAGTGCTGTTTAAGGACGAGGGGCGCGTTGCACTGCTCACCTTTCTTGTAGATGAGAGGCTGCTGGTGCTGGATCCCGTTGCGATGCGCGGCGCCGCGGTGTTCGACACCGTCGCGCTGCTCAGCGTCAAGGTGCTGGTCGCCAACGTGCTGCTCAAAGACGAGGTTCTCGTTGCACTGCTCGCTTCACTCGCAGATGCGAGGCTGCTGGTGCTGTATCCTGGCGCGCTGCTCAACGTCGTGGTGTTCGGCTCCGTCGCATTGCTCGAAGTCGGAGTGCTGGCCTCACACGTGCTGCTCAACAACGCGGTGGTCGTTACACTGCTCGTCTCGCTCGTAGATGTGAGGCTGCTGGTGCTGGATCCCGTCGTGCCGCTTGACGATGTAGGGTCGTGAATGTTGCAGCTGCTAGTACCGTGGCTGATGCCTGGCGTATGGCTATCGTGGTAGGGTGGCGAAAACAAACGACCGTGGCTTGGAGTCAATGGCATGGGAGGTGGCCACTGCCGCTGGACGTGGAGCGGTCCGCGCAGTGGCCTCTGCGGCGCCACGTGGAGTGGCGCGCACAGTGAGACATGGCACCGCTCCTGGCGCGGCTGCTCCGGAGGCTGGCCGTCGTGTCTTGGCTGCCTGACACGGAGCACGTGGGCCTTGGTTGCCTGGACCCCTCGAGCCCATGTCGAGAAGACGCTGGGGCCTCCCTGGCAAAAGGCGCTCGGGAGGCGGCCCACGTGGCGGTTCGCGGGGCTGCCCACGGAGCGCCCCCTGGAGCGGCCTTGGTGGCCCACGGCGCGACCCATTGTGCGACCGCCCGGCCTTGTGTCAAGTGGACGCAAGGGCCCCCCTGGTGAGAGGCGCTCGAGAGGTGGCTGAGCGCCCCATGGAGTGGCCTCGCGGGCGGGCACCTGGGGTGGCCCATGGCGTGGCACACGGCACGGCTCGTGGACTGCCTGACCATGGGGCTGGTCAGCGATCTCGTATAGTCAGTCGCCTTGGTCGGAGGGCTGGGCCCAGTGGCCCGTCGGGGGGTAACCATCGGCAGCCTGCAGATTCGGCAGCATTAGCCTGGCGGCTCCCGTGGTCTGGTAGTTCACGTGGCCAGGTTGCTCTCGTGGCCTGGCGGCCCCTGTGGCCCGGTGGCTCACGTGGCTCGCGCGGCCAGGTGCTGTTTCGTCCTGGTGGACGCCGCGAGGCGGCTCAACTTCGCAGGGCTGGATGTCACACTGATGTTCGAGAGGATCGGCATGGCCGCCGCGGCGCTGCCCAGCTCCGACAAACTGGGCGTCGGCGGCGCCCGCGCGCGCGACACGGCGCGGGCGCGGAGCGGCCTTGTGACAACGGGGGCGGGGGGCAGCGGCATCCATCGCAGTGGAGTGCCCCGCGGAGTCCTCCGTGGATTGCCCACCGTGGAGCGCTCCACGGAGTGGCCTGTGGAGTGCCTCGTGGCGTGGTCTCGTGGGCTGGCGGGTGGCCTACGTGGCATGGTGGCTCCCGTGGCCTGGCGGCTCCCGCAGCCCGGTGGCTCCTGGGGCCCGGTGCCCCCCTTGGCCCGGTGGCTCACTTGGCCCAGTGGCCCCCTGTGGCCCGGTGGCCCCCGTGGCCTGGTGACTCACGTGGCTCACGCGGCTGGGCGCAAGGCCCCGAGGGGGCCGCGGGGAAGCGCAGGGGGGCAAGGTTCGTTGGGCTGAGTGCCAGCGCGGTGCACGCGCGCGTCGCGGCGCGACGCCCGGTGGTTTGTGCCTTCCGAAGTGCGCAGCCCGACGCCGCGCCCGCGAGCCCTGGCGGGCTAGCCCCGCAGCGCCTGTGCCAGCGAGACGCCGGCTGGCGCCGCGACCAAGGACGGCACGGGCGCTGAGGCGACCCCGAGGGCCAGCAGGACAAGGCCCGTGCTCGCCCTGGTCAGGAAGGCAAGCCTAGAGGCGTCGCTACGAAGGGCGCTGTTGGCGTGGCCCAGCCCACTGGAGAGGGGCCCTGCGAAGCGTCGTTCAGTGTTCGAGTGAAACATACGACGCGAGGCAAGCAAAGACCGTCGAGCACCCCACGGCGGCAGGAAGAACAAAGCAGCACAGCATAACACCCTCTGCGCCATCAACAATCCGGGCGCCCCTGACGCAGTTGCGTAGGGAGGGAGGGCGGAGGCCGAGGGAGTAGCGGATCCAGCCCGCGCGGGAGTCTACATCGCAGGTCGGCGATTCATCGGTGCCATCCTCCGACGCCGTGTCGGTTTGGAGCTCGGGGGGGGCTCTGCGTCGGCGCTTGCGCTGGACGGCGCCCGAGCGGAGCTTGCGAAGGCGCTCACGCTGCTGCGAACCAAGCCCCAGGCCGTGCGCGAGCCCCGTCGGCGCCGTTCTCGCCAGCGCGAAGGCTAGCATCGACGACGCAAGCTCGGGAGCTGGCGCGGGCGTCCTCGCGAGCTCAGGAGCGAGCTGGTCCAGCCATGGGCCCCGTGGTCGACGGGGCTGGCGTCGCTGTTGACCTGGGCGCTGGCGCTGGCGCAGCATCACCTCCTGCCCACTCGGCCTCCTCGGGGGGCTCCGGCTCCCAACGGGGGCGGAGCCCAGCTCGACGTGAGCAGCTGAGGAGCGCTGCCATGGGTCAGCAGGACCGCCCAGTGCCGGTTCTGGTCCCCCGTGCCGCCGATGACCGCACCGCGCAGGCCGTCTATGGGGCTCTCAACTTGGCGAATAACCGCCACCTGGGCGCCTTCCCGAGTGCGCGGAGGCGCGGATCAAGGGCTGTGATGTCGGGCGGCGCGCCGGCCCTCGCGGGCCGCTCGCTGGCCCTGGCGGGCCCGGGCTCGGCCCCGAGGGCGGTCGACCGCGCCGCCGAGCTGCCTGGCACGCTGCCTGGCAGGTCCGCCCCGCCCCGAGGGCCCCACTCGTGAGCCGAGGCGTCCGCTCGCAGGAGTTCCGTCGCGGAGGCGGGCAGCGACAGCGTGGGCGGCGGTGCGGATGCCGCCGTTCGCCGCGCCGCGGTTGTCACTGAGGCTGGCTCCACCCTCGGCGCAGGGAGCCTGGTGGGTGCGCCCGTGGGGACTGGCGCTGGCTGGGCCAGCATCCTGGCTGCTGGCTAAGTGGCGCGCACTCCCGCAGCAACAACTGTCGGGAAGAAAGCGACTGATTGCCGAGGGCCCTCAGTCGACGCGCTGGCCCAGGTGGGCTCTTGCACTACAAGAGGGTCGGCAGAGCGCGCCAGGGTCATGACATCGACGGGCGAGGCCCCACAAGAGCTCTCGTGGCGACGCGAGTTGCGGGGGCGACGCCGGGGTCGTAAGCGGAGTCGAGGTCGCACGTGTACGCGTCGTACTCGGCGGCGGCAGCGAGGAAGGATTGCGCATGGTAGGCCTCCTCCGCGTCGTCGACCCGGGCAGCATGTATCTGATCGTGCTCTCGGAGAATGCCGTCTAAGGCAGAGTGAGGGCCTCCCGCGACGATGAGGGCGCACAGATCCCACATTGTCATACCCTCTGACCCGCATTCGGCTCAGCTTTGCCCAAGCTCGCGCCCGCTGAACACGTCCTGGGCAAGCTCCTCGTAGATGCCCAGGAGCATCTCGCATTCGACATGGCCGAGGGGGAAACGCTCGATAAGGGCGCAGAACTTACGGATCCTCTGGTCCAAGTAGCCCTGGTGCTGGCACTGCGTAGGTACTGACGTGGTAACAGAGGACATGGTGATGGTGCTACCGGCATGTGAAGCTCCACCTTCGGTCCTGCAGGACTCCAGGGAGATGGCTACATCGCAGTTAGAAGCACCAAGACAAGTGAAAAAAACAGATTCGGTGCCCTGGCGGGCGGGCGTCGACTGGGTCCGTGGGCCTTGGTGGGTCACAGCGTGACCTCCACCCTAGCCGCCGCCGCTGCTTGGAGAGTAGCGACGCAGGCCTCCCGTTGCGCGAGGGGGGCTCTTGGGATGAGAGGCTTGGCGGCCCTTGCCTGGTGGCTTAGGCTGCAGTGGTACATGACGCACACGGCGAGGGCCCTCGGGAGCCATGGCGGCGCGCGTGGCGATATGGACCATTTTCTGCTGGCATTTGACCTCAGTACGGCCTAGTTGATACACGGTTCCCTGGATGTGGCCTGGCGTAGTCTTGGTAGCCTTAGCCGTTCCACGGAGCAAGGGGATGAGGTGTTCTTGTCCTGGGTAGTCGGTGCTGTCCGGTCCCAGGACGGCTAGGGCGAGGGGCTTATCTTGCTGGCGAACCTGCTGCAGGAGGCCGCCTCCTGCTTCTAGCGAACGCAGCGAGATGCTACTGGTGTGTATTGTGCCCTCCTCGGCCCTGGTGGGCACCAAGGCGACGGGGACATCACATTTTTGTGCATCAAGGCTGATGAGTGGGGCGGTGCCGATGCCTTGTTGGGCATCGGCCGATGCCGTGAGCCCTGCTGAGTCACGGTTGGAACCCGCATTCTGCGTGGGGGCGAGACGCAGCGTTGTTTAGGTGATGTTGATGAAACCTTTGCACGTTTTCATGAGCTCGCGCTTGGGCCAGGGCTGGTTGGCGCGGTGTTGGTGGTAGATAGCATCGAGATTGAAGAGGTGCAGTCGGACAAGCTCGTCGTAGGCTGCAGCAGCCCGGTCTGCGCCGCCAACGCTTTGTAGAGCAGCGGCGCAGGCCTCCTGTCGCACGAGGAGGCTCTCGGGACGGGAGGCCTGGCGGCCCTCGCCTGGTGGTTTGAGCTGCGGTGGTTCATGTCGCACGCGGCGAGAGCCCTCGGGAGCCATGGCGTCGCGCGCGGGGGATGTGGAAGCGACGCGAATCAGTCACGTCCCAGTTGTGGTGTGTCCAGTCTTGCCATGCGTGGGGAAAGCTGCGCTGGGGGCTTCGCGGTGAGGCTGCGCACCGGGTCGGGGACCCTCGGGCCGAGACCTGAGCCAGAGCGACCACGGAGGAGAGGGAGACGGAGAGAGAAAGGTGGGAGCTTAAGCAGGGGTGGATCGGGGCAGAGGCAGGTGGAGAAGAGGGGGGAAGCGGGAAGACAGTATAGCGGAGAGAGGAGCAGAAGAGGGAGGGGGAGCGGCGGAAGGCGAGTGGAGCGGGGAGCGAACGGATTCCAACGCTTTTCAAGCGCAGCTGAGGATCGAGTGAAGTGAAGACTGGCTGTATCAACTGTATAGCGATTGTCTTTAGGGCCAGTTGGTGCTTCGACGTGTGTAACAGTTTGTCAATCGATACGTGGTGTAACCCCAATTTGTCGTTGCACTGCTGCGCTCAAGACTGATGCACGTGTCCGCATAAGTTGCTGCAGCCACTGAACTCCGATGCTCAAATCGTAGGCGTACGCAGAAGCCGTTCCAACTCCGAAGTTCGATCTTCATCTGGTTAACGCGTCCCGTCTGTATCGTGTTCGACAGGAACTGTTCCTGGCGGTTTCGAACAAAACTCCGCATCTTGATCGGGCAACATGTTTTCCGATGTGGTCCGAGATGTAGATGACCGGCGTTGCACGTGTAAGAAGACGCTTCGGTGCCTGAATCACAGGAATTTGCTGAATCGTTCACATTCCGCATGGCATAAGTTATGTTTCATAGCTGACTCCGTACAGACCGCCAGACCAGGAGGCCCCACGAGGTGCCCAACAGACGGCCCAGCCACTTCGGCTTGAAATTGTTGCAGGTGCAACAGGACACATCTGCCGTCACGACCCAGATTGCCGGTTTGACCGAAAACCCGCTGGTGAAACAAACAAAATCCATCTCAATCACGACATGGTGTCCATGTGGTATGAAGGTCGTAATGTCAATGCCCCATACACCCGTAAGCTCACAGGTCAGTCTGGCGAGTTTGAGTTAATACGCAACAGGCTCACATGGCCCAGAGACGACAAGGGCGAAACGCAATCAAAATCCGCGGGACCCTTGCGATCCCGAATGTGGGCACAGTCCCCGTCTCCTTCCCTCCCCTTCCCTCCTCTCCCCATCACCCATTCTCTTCCTTCCCTGCCCCTCGCTACATCTCTCCCCTGCCCCCTTCCTCTATCCGTTTCCCTCCTTCTCACTCCCTCTCCCCTCCCCCTCGACTCCCCATCCTGCCCCCTCGACCCCATCCTCCTCCGTCCCCCAGTTCACCACTACGCCCCTCCCGTCCCCTCCCCTAGCCTCACCCTCCGCAGATCCCTCCCCCATCCCCGCCCGCTTTCCACAATCCTCTCCCCACAGCACCCCCCATCCTCCCCACCCACCCATCCACCCCAGCCCTCGCCTTCCCGCCCACGTCTCTATCTGTCAATCTAGCTGCACCACCTCCCCTCCCCGCGCTCCAAAAGGACGTACGCCATGGACCCGCTGAAGGCCGCTGTGGACGGGGCAGAGATCCGATTCCAGTTCTTTTCGTTTGTGTTATTCCTCGTGTTATTGTTCCTCTTCTTTTTCATACTCATCCTCCTCCGCCTCTTCCTCCTCCCCCTCCTCCTCATCATCATCATCCTCTTCCTCCTCCTCCTTTTCCTCCTCCTCCCTCACCATCACCATAGTCATCCTCTTACTCCTATTGGTGATATTTGCTCTCCCCGAAATCAACCC
>CAUYUJ010006668.1:1205222-1227722 GCA_963575745.1 Prorocentrum cordatum
TCTCTGTGTCCGTCGATGCGTGTGATAGCAGACCTGGAACTCTAAAGAAGACCCCATCGTGTTATGCGCAGCCGGAAAACAGGGGGCTGCATACATTGGAGGAGGAGGTGGCGGATGAGCAGGAAGATAGAGAACGAGGCCGAACGGTAGCAACAGGAGTTGGAGTGAAAGCAGCGGGAGGAGTTGGGGAACCAGGGGAAGGCGGAGGAGGGGAAACAAAGGGGGCGAAAACGATGAAAAGGATTCGGATCCAGGGAACTATCCCGTGTTGGGGCTAGAGGACGGTTCTTAACGACGGGAGCAAAGCGCCGATCCGAAAATGAGGCCTACGCTGCGGCGAGAGCACCATTCGAAACACCGAAAACAGCTCGATTGTAGAAACCATACGAAATCAACCGTTAAAACCCTGTATGAAAAAGTGGATTCGAGGAGGTCCGAAGACCTCCTGGACAGAGTCAGGGGAAAGAGGAGAGTAGCATTCATAATGTGTAATCGTGGAGAGGGGGAGGAGAAGGTTGGGAAAATGAGGAGAGGAGGGATGGAGGAGGAGGAGAAGGAGGTAAGGAATATGGGAGAGAACCCACATCATGTGAAACAAATGTACTCACGACCACAAGCGGTGTTTGAGGATCACTATGGTTACTCATGTGGTTGTCCATCTTCGAGTGCGGGGACGAGGAGGGGGGGGAGGAGGACAAGAGTGAACCCAAGATGCGCCAGCGATGCTGCAATCTGCAAGAGACTCTCCCGTTCCAAGCACCCTCCTCATAAGTCTTTACAAGCCCGCCATACCACTACAAGAAAAACGACCCCATGAAAGACCAGCACTCCATAAGCTTGCAGATAATGCAAGGTCCCCCTTGTTATACTTACAAAAATGTCTCGTCGCGTCCCTCTAGCGCGTAATCAGGACAGCGAGCGGTATGATCATGCAGTCCGCCGAAATGTCCAGCGAACCTCTTGGTTTGGAATGGGACTGCCACCCGTCTGTGGAATTGTTGGACACGTTCACACTTCTGGTCATGAGCACAGGAAGTCTCACGCGAGAGCCCCTCTTTGGAATGGAACGACCTTGCATTCGCGCAGCTGGCGCATAAGTTGAAGCTCATGGCTTGCAAGCCCGAGGAAGTCTCAAGCGAGAGAAAGATCTCGCAAAGATATATATATATATATATATACATACATAACACACAAAAAAAGACAAAAAAAAAAAAAAAAAAAAAAAAAAAAAAGGAGAGAGACGTCGCCCGTCCTGGCAGTTGACGCAGAGTGTTGCGACGAATGTGTACGGCGCGGAAGCCAGACCCCGAGGTTGAAAAGGAGCCGCCCTCCGTCCTTGCAACTGATGCAAACTGTTCAGGCGAGTGCGCGCGGCGCTAAGGCGAGAGCCCCATGTAAGATGACCACATGTGCTCCACCCGTGTGGCGCTAAGAGGTGTTTAAGACGAGTGTGCGCGACGCTGGGGCGGGAGCCCGATTTTGAAAAGGAATCGCCCTCCATCCTTGGAGCTGGTGCAAACGTTTAAAACGGATGTGCGCGGCGCGAAGGCGAACGCTCCATTTTGAAGACCGCCCGCCTTCCATCCTTGCACCTGCAGATTTCTAGGACGAATGTTCGCGATGTTACGGCAAGAGTTCCATGTCGAGAACCAGGTGTGCTCCATCCTTGCACTTGCTGCCGATATCAAGCTTCAGGAGCATAAGTAGTGGGGAAGTATCAGGCGATGCGTCCGGGGGCGGGACGGAGAGGAGCCAAATGCGTGTATAGCGTGTATACGTATACACCTACATGCATGCATGCATACATACATACTTACATGCATGCATACATACATACATACATGCATACATACATACATAAACATCAACATAACCATAAACATGCGCACACTGACACATATACCTATACATACATACGCACGTACATATACACATGCCATCATATATACACATGTATATATCATAGATGGATGACTAAACCCTTACATACATACATGCATACATGCATGCATGCATACATACATGCGTGCATACATACATATAGATCAACATGCACACAGACGTGCATACATACGTGCGCACATACGTGCATACATGCATGCATGCATACCTACATCTATATAATACGAACATGCATGTAGTTGTGTATACATGTGGCAAGGGTGTGGAGGAGGAGGAGGAGGAGGAGAAGAAGGAGGAGGAGGAGCAGCAGCAGCAGGGAGAAGGGAAGCAGGGAGGGAGGTGAACGAGAGGGAGGAGGGAGGAGAGTCGAGGAAGGGGTGGAAGGAGGGAGGAATGACGGAGGGAGGAGGGAGGCGGGACGAGGGAGGGGGGAGGGAGGGAGGGGAAGGAAAGGAAGGCGGAGCAGGAGAGGAGGAAGTAAGGGGAGGAAGAAGGAGAAGAAGGAGGAGGGAGAGGGAGGAGGGAAGATGCAGAGGACGCAGAGGATGCGGAGGACGCGGAAATCGAGTAGGTAGCAGGAGGGCAAGCAGGGGAAGGAGAGGACGAAGTTGACGATGACGAGGAGAAGGATGAGGAGTAGGGGATGGAAGGTTGGGACGAGGAAGGGTAAGCAGGAACGTGATGATAAGGCGAAGGAGGACGACAACGACGAAGGACGATGACGACGACGACGACCACGACCACGAGGACAAGGAGGAGTAGGAAGGAGGAGGAGGAGACGCAAGGAGAAGGGAGCAAGGAGGAGAAAGAGGATGAGGGAGCAAGGAGGAGGTAGGCGGAGGCAGAAGGAGAAGACGAGGAGGAGGAGGAAGTGGCAGAAGGATGAGGAGGGGGAGAAGGGAGGAAGAGGGTACGGAATGAGGGAGGGAGGGAGGGAGGGAGAGAAAGGAGGAAGAGATGGAGGACGAGGAAAGGGAGGATGTGGGAGGGGAAAGGAAGTCCGAGGAGGAGGACGAGGAGCGAGAAGCGAGGAGGCGGAGGAGGAGCAGAAGGAGATCGGAGGAGGGTCTCAGCGTGTCAGCGTGTCAGCACAGTGGCCTGGATTAGCATCTCCACGTGTCTTGGTGCATTGGACGAGAACTTCTTGTGTACGGCAGGCGGGAGGAAGAAGAGGAGGAGGAGGAGGAGGAGGAGGAGGAGAAGGAAGGAAGAGGAGGAGGAGGAAGAAGAGAAGGAAGAGGAGGAGGAAGAGGAGGACGAGGAGAAACAGAAGGATTGTCAGGAGGAGGTGGAAAAGGAAGGGGAGGGGAGGGGAAGGGGGCAGCGGGACAAAGCAGGGAAAGGCACTAACCGAGAGGTGAGAGCACAGCGCTTCTCTGCAACAAACAGGCTCCTTATGGCGCGTGGGATATTCAATGAGCTGGTGCTACCGAGTACCGCCGCTTACGGCCAGACACTCATAGCGATACGCGCCAGGAAGAGCAACACACAGTGGGATCTCCGAGTCGAAGATTTTAAGGGGCGCCGCGCCGTCGCCAAGGGGCGCGCCCCACGAAAGGCGGTGAAAGACCTAACTCTAGACGAGGGCCCAGTCTCGCCCGCGTAGCTCTGGCAGGGCGCGCGCCAGGGTTCTGGGGGAGCTCCTGGGAGCCCCTGGCAGCCCTTGCAGCTGCCATAACGAAGGAACAGGAACGCCATTGCCGCTGCCTCCTCAGAGGGGCTGAGCCTGGCTGGAGCGGCCACTGCGCGCCACGCCTGATCTGCATCCTCTTGGCTGTCGTGCAGTTGTGTGTTCTTTTGTTTAAAACTCCCCGCTACGCATCCGTCTCGACCGTTCTCTCCGTAGCCCTCCTCCCCGCTGCCGCGCCCGTGCTGCCCAGAGCGGCCCCTGTCCTGCGGAGGTCGCAGCGGGGTGCCGACGCCCACCGCGTCGAAGCCCGCCTCCGCTGCACCCCCCGGCGGGGCGGCCGCCCGGGCGACTGCCCGCCGGCCCCTCCCAGAGAGGCCACCGTGAGCCAGTTCTCCCAGCGCCTCTCCGCGAAGCTGGGGACCGCGAGGGGGAGCTTTATGAGCAGGGCGGCCGCCGGGCTGACCGCCAAGAGACCCCCCGCCCGCGGGAGCCCAAAGGCCAGGGGCAGCGTCAGGGGGGGATGGGCTCGGGTGGGGACGCATCGACCCTCAACCGCCCACGAGTCGCCGATAAGGGGCCTGAGAGCCCCACCCCGCCCAGTAGCGTGTGGATCTGCTGTCGGGGACCTATCGCCGATGCATCGGCCACTGATCGCCGATGCCACGTCGACGTCTCCCCCCCCAGCCGGTCCCCCGCCTCACGTTCTCCCTCGAAGGAGGTGCTGGGGAGGGGCGGGAGCGGTTGGAGCGCACGGGTGGGTTTCAGGAAGGCGGGGCACTTGATGTGGCCGGTCTGGGCGAGACTTGCATGCGCGCGTGGTCGCGTGTTTCTCCAGCGATCGGGTCCTTGTGCGGACGGGCACACCAGTGCTTCGTGTGCGCAGTGGTGTTCGCACCCCCCGCGTGTGAATTTACAATGTGTGTTCGTGTTTCCAGCTTCTTGGTATTCGCGCGTTGGGAAACAGTCGAGGGAAACAGTCTAGGAAATGATGGTGGAGGAAGTGCGACGCGCGAAAGTGACCTGGGAAGCTACAGAACCGTACATTGCAACAAGCCCTGGCGTGCCGAAGAGGCCATGGTGGCTGACATCGTGGACACATCTGTAGTGGGAGACGTTGCACTGAGTACATTGTAGGGACGTATCGAGTGGGAGTCGGATCTCGAAGGATTTGCACGAAAGCATTGAGGGAGAGCAGTATCCATGAGTTCCGTGTGGAGGAACCTTGACTTGGCGCCATTCTTTTGAGTGCGGGTATCTCCCGAGCGGGACTCTAATTGTTTTGCAAGTTGTGCGGAGACTTCGGAGCCACGGTATTGATGACATATGTGAGGAGGTTTTGAACGGGAACAGTCTTGACGACGTTGCAGAGTGGCACTTCGAGCGGGAGTCAGATACCTGAGCACCGTATGATCAAGTCTCACCGATTACAGTAGGCAGCGCACAGCTCGTGAGTGACATTCGGCCCCACTGACCTCTGAGAAGACAACGCTTATCGCTCATGTCATGACGCACGACGCATTGCCATCGCGATATCGCGAGGCACAGGCCTGCATCCGAGTGTTCCGACGCGTTTCCGCCGCGTGTACGGCACGACAACGCACGTCGACAAAAATGTTGCATCAATTTTGGCTGGTCTTCACACGAATGCTTCCACACTTATCCCCGCCCTCCCCCAAAAAGTAGTGCACTTGTCCACGTGACGTATGATTCGAGTGGTTCGTCCACGGTCGTGAATCGCAACATCATCATCATCATCATCATCATCATCATCATCATCATCATCATCATCATCATAATCATCATCATCATCATCACCATTGACAGTTGCGAGATATTATGTAAGTGTTTTGTTGTTCTTCGCTGCACACCCGAGTCATGTGACCCCGCTTGCTGCTCTCTCGCAAGATCTCCACGGGTCGACGGGACACAAGTCAAAACGCACCCTCCCGACTTCTCTTGTTGATCGGCATCTGGTGGCATAGCCGTGGCAGTCTTGGCACAGCAGGGCTGGACCTAAACGGCGTTTTTGTTGGTGATTTCGTGGGCGGCTTTCGTTTCGATTTTGTTTTGAAAGGCGGATTCGAGACAAAAACGAGGGAAAACGAAAACAAAACGAAAAAGAAAAACACCGTTTAGGTTCAGCCCTGTGGCACAGGGTTTTGTCGACCACTTCTCGGTTTCACAGCAGGCCGTGATGTGTCAAAAACTGCTCGGGTGCCCTTCCACGGGCAGTGCCCGGGGCCGGCCGTCGTGCTGCTCCTGTCGGATGCCGAGCGCAAGAGTGCGGCAGGCTTGCGTCGTGTCGACGCGGCGGCGGCCCCGAGTGGGGGCGTTCCAAGCCGAGCGCCGCCAGAGGCACAGAATCGTCCGATATCGAGTGACACATACGGGCTATTGTCAAGCCCTGGTCGCCCACAGCGGAAGTATGCCCAGTGCCAGAAGCCAGCGCGCAGGTCGTCACGGCACGAACTGGCCGTGCAGTCAGACAGGGTCCGAAGGACCAGCAGCTCTCCAAGGGGCGCCCTTTCATCCGTGCATATTCTGCCCATCCTTGACCATTATCGCTGTCCACTTTCGCTCAACATGTATCAGCTTGGGCGTCCACTCCCTAGCACCCGCACGATCTTTCCGCGCTGTATCCAAAACTTGGCGGCGCGCCAAGGGGGGAAGTGAGAGGGGGCAGGCCTTCTCAGAAGGCGGCGGAGCTTCTCAGAAGCCCCCCAGCCCTGTGAGAAGCCCCCAGTGGCTTCGAAGAAGGCCCAGAGAGCTTCTCAAAAGGCCCGAGGTCATCCAATCCGTAGCCATTTTGGCTCAAGCTGTTTCTGCTTCAGGCGTTGTCGTGTCGGTCGGCGTGTGCACATCTTTTGTTTGCGTAGTACCGGATCACTCAAGGAATCTAGCCAATAATACATCGAATAAACCTACGTTGCCGGATGTCCGAGCGAGTTTTTTGGATCGGCGTTGGGTTCGTTCGTCGGCGCCTCCAGCGCCGCCCATAGCGTGCGCCAGCGGGAGGGGTTTCAGCACCGATCCAAGAAGTTTGTGCTGACCTCCTAAAGTCCCTTCTTCTTCTAAATAAACAGGCTATACTCATAGCTGCGATTTGCCTCTTGCATCTTGTTCAGGCTGCTGCCTTGAAGCTCGACGATCGCCCGCGTAGCTTGCCCGTCATCCTCGTTCACATTCACAAGGGGTTCGGAAGTTGGGCATGCCAGCAGGCTGCTTTTTCGAATGGTGAGTCGGTGGTTGCACCCGCCGACAACTGCAATTGGATACCACATGATACACACTCTCGTTCGATTGAAGGCCACACGGTAGCCAACACAATCGCTGAGTTTCGCGTGAAGCATATGACATCGGGTGGGTTCACTTTTGGAATGATCGAACGGCCTTTGTGGGCTGAAGACTACCGATGGACTCATTTCCATTATGCCGTTTTGATGCGGCACCCGCTCCAAGAAATGGATTCAAACTTGAATTACGAGATTGCACGCGATGATTTTAATGATGCGTGGTGGAGCCTTTCAAGCCTGAAGAGGGCGCTTGGCTTGGACCCAGATTCTAAAGGCGACGATTGGCTTGACCTCCTGTTATCTATGATCCAGCATCGGAAGCAAGGACGCCTACTCAATAACTACGGGTGGAGCTCGTGGAAGGCTCTCGACAACTTTAAGATTCGCGTGCTTGTGGCGGAGGCGTGGACGTTACCACCTGGAGGTGTAAATCGCACCCACCTCGAAATGGCAGTCGAGCGGTTGAACAAGTTCTACGCCGTAGGTGCAGCCGACGAAGATGATGTCATCGATGACAACTGCCAGTTGTTTGACAGGCTGAGGTGGACCAATGTTAGCGCATCCCTAAAGGTCAACGCGGCCCCGTTCGCGAAGCTCAACCTGACTAGAGGGCGAGAAGAAGTGCTTCGCAGGCTGAACGCGCTCGATTTCGAGCTCTACGAGCATGCCAGAGCCCTCGCCGAGGAGGGGCAAGGGCCCGCTCGGAGCAGACCCAGGCGCTTTCTGCACCTCGTCGAGTGACCCTGAGCGCTCGGCGGCTCGCAAGAGTACGGCTGCGCGGGGTGGGGCGACCTTCTGCTGAAAAAAAAAGAGGCCCGAGGTCATCCAGGCCTTGGGCGCGCCGCCGAAGACGAATAACACTAAGCCACACGTTGGTAAGACCCTGGGTTTCGCAAAGACCCCCTCCCAGGTAGTTCTGGCTTGCATCAACAGGCCCCCCGAGTAGTCCGGGCCGGCCTCAACACCCCAAGATTGGGGCGCTTTGCGCCCCAGGGGCGCCGCCGGAGGCGGCGACGGGGTGTTGAGACCGCGCCAGACCATTCGGGGGGCTTGCTGAGGCCAGCTGGGACTACGGTGGGGGCGTTGGTTGAAGAATGTGCCCAGAGGGCTTCAGACCCTAGGATTCCTCATCTGATGAGGGCGGCGATGATACCCACGGCCACATTCCACGATTGGGGGCCCATCATCTCCCAGACCTTGGATTCCTTATCCAATGATTCCTGATCCAATGCCCGCACCGTCCGTAGCCATTTTGGCTCAAGGCAATGAACCGCCCCGACGACCGCGAGTCTTTCGGGGCGACTAAGCGCGAGGGAGGTTCTGTTTTGAGGCTACCTTCCTTTCCAACAAGTGTGAGCTGCCACTGCAGCACCTTGGACCTGTGTCGGCGGGTCCGCCCCCGTCGGCACCTGCCTGCTGCACGCCCGCGGCTGAGCAGCGCGCCCGCCCGTTCCGGCGATGGGGCCGAAGGCCGAGCCTGGCTTCGTCGCGCGCACGGGCTGCCGTTTCCGCTGGAACTTCCGCAGGAATGCGAAGTGCTGGCTGTGCGGGATCGGGCTGGAGCTGGCGCCCTCGAAGCCTTCGCCCCGCGTCGGGGTCTGGGCGGACGACGGCGGCGGCGGCTCCCAACCCGCACTGCGAGGAGGCGGCAGCGGAGGCCCACCGAAGAATGGCGCCAAGGGCGGCAAGGGCGGCAAGGGCCGTGGAGGAGCCTCCCGCGGCGGCGGTGGTGGTGCAGCCTCCCGTGGCGGCGGCGGGGGCGCGGGTGGCCGTGGCGGAGGCGCCTTCCCGAAGGCCCCCTGGTCGGCCCCCCCCGAGAGCGAGCTCGAAGCGCTCCTCGCCTGCGGGGACCCCGCCATCGCGGCCAGGCTGCAGGAGGCAGTCCGTGACGCGCGGGGCTGCGTCGCGCCCGCGGTCGCCCCAGCTCCGAAGCCGCTCGAGCAGAGGCTGCAGTCGGCCACGGCGAAGCGGATCCACCTCCAGCGCCAGCTCGACGAGGCGGCGGACGCGCTCGTGGCGGCGGAGGACCACCTCGCTCTGCGCCGAGGCTGGCGCGACGAGGCGGCGGTCAACCTCGCAGAGGCCAAAGAGGAGGAGAACGCCCTCCTCCGCCAGCGAGCCCAAGCGGCTGGTGTCGTGGGCGCCCAGCCCGATGGAGCGAGGCAGCTCACCTTCAACTTCGACGCGGAGTCATTCGAGAACTTCGCGGAGCTGGAGGAGGAGGCGCAGGCCACCCTCAGGCGCCTCTGTGACGAGGGGCTCCAGATCATGCAGGGGGCGCAGGCTTCGTTCGAGCGCAACTGCCAGGAGCACCAGCAGCGCATCAAGCGCCAGATCGAGGAGGAGGTGGCCAAGAAGCGCAAGCGCACCGAGGAGGGGCCTGCAGCAGCCGTGGCCGCTGGCACCCCCGTGCGGGGCGCGGCCGCCCCGCCGCAGCCAGCAGGACAGGCGGCCGCCCCTGCTGCTGCCGCCGCCCCAGCAGCAGGCGCTGCGCCTGGTGCAGGGCCCCCCCCATCGGCCGCCGTGGAGAGCCGAGCGGCAGACGAGGCGGCCCGACAGCGCGCTGCCGACCAAAAGGCTGCTGCGGCGGCCCCTCCACCTGCTGCTGGCGCTGCTGCTGGCAGCGGCCAGGCCCGCGGGTAGCACCCTGCTGCCAGGCGGCGGCCCCGTAAGCGCGGCGCCGCCCGTCCCAGACGGGGCTGAGGAGGCAGAGGCGGCGGCGCCCAGCCGCCCCGCGGCGAAGGCGGCGCCGAGCGGCGGCATGCACGCCTACCTGGCGGCCAACGTCGAGGCGGCGGGCAGCCGCCCGCCTGGCGGCCGCGCGGGCGCCGCGGCAGCCGCGAAGCCTGCAGCCCAGCCCCAGCCAGGGCGACCGCAGGCCAAGCCCCTCCAGCTGGCCAAGCTGCTGCGCACGGAGGCCGTCAGGAAGCTTAGCCCCCTCACCAAGTGCTGGCGCTGCCTCGGGAGGATCGCCAGGCAGCTCAGTGCGGCTGCCGCCGCCAGCTCACCCCCTGAGGGGCACGGGGGCTACAAGAAGCACCTGGTGCAGGTGGCCAAGAGCTTGGGGCCCAAGTTCGAGCAGGCGGGCTGCTCCATGTTTGAAGGCACTAAGCTGGACTCGCTGACTGTGGTGATCCAAGAGCCCTCTGTGCAAGGGCAGGCCTTCCTGCAGATGATCGAGAGCGCGGCGGCGAGACTCTGCAAAGAAGAAGCCAAGGCGGCCAGGCTGCGCTGGATGGACTACGTGGACGTGGCCTCGACGAAAGGGGCGAAAGGAGCCCACGATGTCATACAGGACCGCGATCAGGTGCTGGACTCGGTGATCGCGCACTGCCCCGACTGGCTGACGCTCCCCGTTGTAGTCCAGCAAGCCCAGAACCAGATCCGCATAGAGCGGAAGGCCCTCTGGAAAGGAGCCGATAGGGAGCACAGGTCCAGACCAGCCGATTGGATCTGCTCCATGGTGCTGCCCCCGTTCACGGTGGGCGACAGCCTCGAGGCGGCGAAGTCGCTCCCGAAGCAGACCGCTCTGGGCTGGGATGCGTTCCACCCGCGGCTGGTCCTCTCCCAGGGCAGGCCCTCCGCCGATATGATGGCAGAGGTGCTCACGGCTTGGGTGTTGCAGCCGCAGCCCACGGCCCTCTTCACCGCGGTGTTCCTCTTCCTGGGGAAGCCAGACGGAGGCCGCCGCCCGATCGGCCTCATGGGCAAGTGGTTGCGCATCTGGTGCAAGGTGCGCCGCCGCTACGGTGTCAAGTGGGAGAACACTTTGGCCTGGGGCAAGGATGCGAACAGCTGCGACATGGCGGTCTACCCACACAACCTGGGGCTCGCGCTCGCCCGCCAGCTTGGCTTTGGGGCAGCCTCAGTCTATCTCGACGGCAAGTTCTACGCGCGGACCGACCACGACCGTTTCAAGCGAACTGCCGAGTTGGTGAGCTTGATGGGCCACCGCTACGAGGAGCTCTTCTGCCTGGACCTCTTCGTCGGCGCCCAGTACCAGGTGCAGAGGCCGCGCTGTGGCCCTGGCGGGGAGCGCCGCTCGCGCGGCTGGGACGCGGGCGCACTCGTGGTGCCCGCGGGCACCCTCGTCTTCACGGACGGCTCCTGCGTCAACAACGACCTGATGATCAGGAGCGCGGTCTGGTCGGTGGCGGTTCTCACGACCGTTGGCGAGTGGGTGGTGCAGGCGAGGGGTGCGGCGCCGTCTGCCCTGAAGCTCATCCCCTCCCGTTCGCGGGCGGCCATCGAGCGGGGCGACCTCACGGAGGTGGAGCTCTTCGGCAACCGCCTCGTGGGCCAGCTCGCGAAGGCGGGCGCGGCGATGCACGCCATCGCCGACGAGGAGGCCCGCCTGCTCCAGGGCTGCCAGGCCCGCACCCGCTTCGCGGCGCGCTTCGCCGCCGAGTTCGAGGTCCAGGTCACGGAGTCGGGCTTGCGGGGCCTCACCCCCTACATTGCGGCGGAGCTCGACGGCGAGGCCGACCCCCTGTTCGCCGCCGCGGCGGAGCCCGCCCCTGGGTCAGGTGGGTTCAGCCCACCGAAGTCGCAGTCCCAGGGGCGCGGCCAGTTCGGGAAGAAGCACGACGTGGAGGTGCGCGCGGCTGGCATCGCGGAGCTGGACGCGCTGTTGGCTGCTCCTGACGGCGCGGCGCTGGTGCGCGGCAGCGGCATCTCGGAACCCATCGTGCTCCCCGAGGGCCGCGAGGCAGCCGCCGCTGTCGGGCACGCCGCTGGCGGAGGCCCTGGGCAGCCGCCGCGGCCTGCAGACAGCAGCCTGCCGCCCCCAGCTGCCCCCTTGGTGCGCCGCCCGCGGCAGGTTCGCCAGGCGCCACGCGACGCGGAGCACGTCGCGCTGTATGGCGATGGCAACGTGAAGGAGATCGACGCGGAGCTTTGCGGTGGCTACGCCGAGGCGCAGGCCTCGGCGGCTGATGGCGGCCCCCTCCTCGCCACGGCGGCGGCCCTGGCAGCGGCGGCGGCTGCTGGCGCCTCCAGCTCGCGCCCTTCGCCCATGAGGCGCCGCCCCGCCTCGGCCGAGTCGCCCGCGGATGCCCTGCGACGTGTCGCCCAGCGCAGGGCGCAGGTGCAGCCGAGGCGCCGCGAGGCCTCAGCCCCCGCGCCCTGCCCGCGCCTGGCGGCGGCGGAGGCGGCGAGCAGCGGACCAGCCACTGCGGAGGCGGCTGATGCAGCCCGTCCAGCGGGATGGAGGGTCAACGGCCACCTCCTCATGGAGTCGAGAGTCGAAGGAGACGACTCCGAGCCCTTCTTGGTCTGCGCGGCTTGCTGGATGCACTGCCGCCTCCCCAGGTACGCGCACCGCGGCCTGGGCAAGCAGTGCGGGGCCAGCGCGGCGGCTGGGCAGCCCAAGTGCAAGAAGGGATCCAGAGCCCAGGCGCGGTCGGACTTCGCTCGCGGCATCCTGCCAGCGTCGAAGGAGCCGATCGCGCCGCTGGCCTCGCCAACGGAGTGCACGCGCCGGCGCTGGGCGGCGGCACTCCAGGCCAGGCAGGGCCACGGCGCGGAGGGGCAGGCGCTCGTGGCAACGCCCGTGCCAGCGCAGCGGCTGCCAGCAGCCGCCCAGCCCCCACCGCCTGCGGCTGGCGCTGGGAGCCAGGCGGCTGCGCCGCCGAGCGCCGCGGCTACGCGGCGGCTGGCCGCGGCGGCCCCGCGGGAGGAGGCCGCCGAGCCGCGGCGGTCCCGCCCAGGGCTCGAGGGTGCACGTGGAGCCCACGGCTTCGCGGACGCAGCGGCGGCCCGCGAGGGCGGGCGAGCCGCGACGGCAGCGGCCGCCCGCGCAGGCCGCGCGGGGACGCGCGCCGCGGGCTGAGGCGGCCTCGGCAGGCGGCTGTAAGCGCCCGCGCGGCCCTCCGCCTCTCCGCCTTGAATTTATGCAAGAATCCGCCGAGCCCGCTCGGCGCCCACACAGATAATGCCCGCACCGTATTAGATTTCGATCGATTCCGATTTGCCCCAATTTGGGACTCCGGTTCGAATTCCGTTTTCTCCATGGAGGCCTTATGAGCCTGCCGATTTCCGCCGATCCGACTTCTCCCCACTCGGTTGCCGATTTCCGCCGATCCGATTTGCTTCGATCGCCGATCCGACTCGTCGATTCCTTCTGGGCTCCTCCTGTCGATACTTGCTGTTACCCGTAACTATTGATTCATAATTGTTTGTTTTCGCTTGTAAATTCCCAACCATCCTGTGGTGTTGGGACCTCGTTTTGAAGAGACGGTCCCCGCGTTCCTCTCCTCCTCCTCCCCCTCCTCCCCCTCCTTCCCTCCCTCCTCCTTCTTCCATGCGCTTCACCCACCCAGCACAGCGCTTCGTGGCCCCATAGGGAGCTCCACCGAAGCCCCCAGTGGCACCGCCCGCATGCGTCCGCCACCACCCAGCACAGCCTTTGCTCCCTGCGTTTTACCCACTCGTGGCCCCACAGAGAGCTCCACGGAAGGTCCCAGTGGCACCGCCCGCATGCGTCCGCCACCACCCAACACGGCCCTTGCTCTTTGCGTTTCACCCACCCAGCACAGCGCTTCGTGGCCCCATAGGGAGCTCCACCGAAGGTCCCAGTGGCACCGCCCGCATGCGTCCGCCACCACCCAGCACAGCCCTTGCTCCCTGCGTTTCACCTACCCAGTACAGCGCTTCGTGGCCCAATAGGGAGCTCCACCGAAGGTCCCAGTGGCACCGCCCGCATGCGTCCGCCACCACCCAGTACAGCCTTTTCTCCCTGCGTTTCACCCACCCAGTACAGCGCTTCGTGGCCCCATAGGAAGCTCCACCGGAGGTCCCAGTGGCACCGCCCGCATGCGTCCGCCACCACCCAGCACAGCCCTTGCTCCCTGCGTTTCACCCACCCAGTGCAGCGCTTCGTGGCCCCATAGGGGGTTCCACCGAAGGTCTCAGTGGCACCGCCCGCATGCGTCCGCCACCACCCAGCACAGCCTTTGCTCCCTGCGTTTCACCCACCCAGTACAGCGTTTCGTGGCCCCACAGAGAGCTCCACGGAAGGTCCCAGTGGCACCGCCCGCATGCGTCCGCCACCACCCAGCACAGCCCTTGCTCCCTGCGTTTCACCCACCCAGTACAGCGCTTCGTGGCCCCATAGGGGGTTCCACCGAAGGTCCCAGTGGCACCGCCCGCATGCGTCCGCCACCACCCAGCGCAGCCCTTGCTCCCTGCGTTTCACCTACCCAGTGCAGCGCATGCGTCCGCCACCACCCAGCACGGCCCTTGCTCCCTGCGTTTCACCCACCCAAGACAGCGCTTCGTGGCCCCATAGGGAACGCCACCGAAGAAGATATCCACAATCGCGGTATTCCCAACTGCAAATGGTTGGGTCTTTCACGAGGCTAATTTTTTGATATTCGTAGTTTGTTCGTTTGTAATTGTCATGTGTTGTTTAATTTGTATTTTTTGAGGTTATTCCAGAGCCCGCCTGACCTTCGGGCCCTGCCGGCAGCGGGCCCCCCAACGAGGAAGCCGCCGCTGGCGAACCCCACGGCGCGGGCGGCGGGGAACGACGCCCGCACGCAGCGCAGGCCCGCCACAGGCGAGTGGGGAGCGCGCGCGGGAAGGGCGAGGAGGCGGCAGGCGCCATCTCGGGCCCGCTCGGGCGTTGAGCAGTGGGGGGGGAACGACAAGCCGGAGAGGTGAAGAAAGGTGCACTTCCTGTGCCCTGAAGGGGCCCCCCGGGGGCCCAAAAGGGGCACGGAAGGCGCACCTTGCTCCCCCCCCCCCCCCCGCTGATCGCCCCCCACTAATCGACGCCCGCTCCGTGAGCCCACCGAAGCGTCGGTGGATCAACACGGGGGTGGGTCCTCCTTTAGACCCAGGCAAGTTCATTTGCATGGCAATCCCCCCCTCCTCCACCTTTTCAAGCAAGGCTGGGCCGAAAAGGCGTGCAAGCGAGTCCCAGCTTGCGTGAAATCCGGATTCCCTTTCTCAGGAGGGGAAAAAACAACACACACAGACACAATGAATCGTCGATCCCCAGGAAAATATGGGAAGTGGGGGGGAAGACAAAAAAACAGAAAATATTGGAAAATACTGGGAATCTCGTTATTTGTGTGTATTTATTTGTGTGTCCCAGGGCCTCTTCACTTTCGGGCCTCGCCACGCCCCCACCCCCTTCCCCCTTGCATGCAAGTAAACTTTCAGGAGGGGGAAAGACACACAGACACAATTAATCTTCGATTCCCCAGAAAATATGGGAAAATATGGGAAGTGGGGGGGGGGACAGAAACCCAGAAAATATTGGAAAGGATGGGGAATATTTTCACGTGTGTGTATTTATTTGCCCCTTCAAACTTGCCGGAATCTAAAAAAGAACGGCCTCCAAGTCTCAGAGGGGATCCGAGAAGTTCGCCGGGCTCGATGGCAGCTCCGCATCCGTTCCCGGAGGTTTTTTCCTGCCTCGGGCTGCTCTCCCGCAGCTGAGCCTCGTCGAGGGCGTTCCAGTGCTTGACAACGTTGCCCTCCCCCCCCCCCGCTGGCGGCCTCGGCCCTCCCCTCACACTCGTCGACCCTCGATCCTCGCCCTTTGCGATCCTCGGTCGTCGCCCTCCTCTCGGGCCGGACGAAAGGGTGGGACAGTCTGGCAGCTCTCGGACGTGCGCAATTGTTCTCAGCTGGAAACCATCGGCGAGCATCTTGGAGCACCTTGCGAACAAAAAAGCACGCACGAAATCGAAACATGCACGGGGCATGGACGTCAGAGCGATGGCGAGATGGGGCAAAGAGGGGGGGATACGAAATCTGCTGCACGCAGCCCCGATGCACGGGCGCCTCCCAGCGCCAGGAAAGCCAGCTGCTGGAGCTGATGCTCTGACCTGCCCGTTGCTGTCCTGCCCTTTTTGTCCCCCCCGATCCTCGCCCTCTCACCTCGGTCGTCGCCCTCCGGAGAAGGCCCTCTCGGAAGGCGGCGGGGCCTCTCAGAAGCCCCCTGGCCTTCCGAGAGGTTCTCTGTGTCTTCGGGGAACTTGGCATCGCTCGGACGTGTGCATTTTTTTCTCGGCGACGGCCCTCGAGGACCATCCTTGATCATTTGGCGAAAAAAAACAAAAAACAAAACAAAACAAAAACAAAAAAAACGCACGAAATCGAAGAATACACGAGGAATGGACGTCCGAGCGATGGCGAGGGAAGGCTTCGAGAATTCGTCAGAAGGCTGGAGGCCTCCTGAGCCTTCCGAGGAGGCCCGCCCCCGTCTCGCTTCCCCCCCCGCGCTCGCCGCCGGTCCTCGCCCTGCCCTGAGGTCCGACGCTGCGAAAAAAAATGCGGCATCGTGAGGAATCACGGCCAGAGCTCCAGAGCCCGCTTGTGTACAGTCAAAAACCCTAAGAAGGACGCGCGACTTTGCTCAGAGTACCCTTGCGTCCTTGCTCTTCCTTGCTCTTGCGTCCTTGGGGTTTTCGTCGCCCGCCGCCCCAAAAATCCCAACTTCGGCTTCCAAGGGTCTTGCGTCCTTACCGCGCGTCCTTATTAGGGTTTTTGACTGTAGTCCAAAACCCAGATAGCAAGGCGCCAGAAGGCGTGAAGAGGCCTGGCGAAGCTCTGTGGCAGGGCCTGGAGAGGGCCTCCAAAGCACCTTCTGGAAAGCTCCCGGGCAAGCGCACTGGGAAACGCTTAGAACAGGCCCTTCGGGACACGCTGCGGGGTCGAGCCGGCTGCGCCTGGGATTCCTGCCGGAAGCCGGAACGACCTCCGAGACTGCCCTGCGGCCCCGGCTTCGAATCGAACAGCCCTCACTTATAGCTCTGAGGAGCTATATCCGGGAAGCTTTCTGCGCCATGTTTCGAGCCGGGTCGGTGTGTGTGTGTGTGCGAGGGTCCCAGGGCCCGAAGAAGGAGCGAGAACGTCGGCTGCATAGAGATTGCAACGCCAGGCCCTCCGGGTCTTCGATGCTCGATCTGGGGCGACGAGGTCTGTGCGCGTCCCTGCCCCGGGCCTGGCCCAGGCCTGGCCCAGGAGCGGTGCAGCTGCCTCCCTGGCCAAGGCGGGAGGGCAGATGCACCACTCCTGGGCCCAGGCATGGGCCAGGCCTGAGGCAGCGGGTATGTGCACGCCGGTCGCTGAAAGTCAAAGGAGGAAAAGGTACCCATACCGCCGTCCTTTTCTCGTTTTCGCCCTCTTCGGCCGTCTGGGAGGCCCTCGTCGCCACCGCCGGATTCGCTTCGGAATCCGGGTCAGAACGCACCCTGGGAGAGGTCCGGGGAGTAGCGGTATCGGTATCTCTTGGCTTCCCCAGAAAGTAGGTACTGATTCCCAGATCCCTATCCTTTTTGGCCGCCTTCCTCCTGTTAGAACCGGATATGCATCTGCTGTGCCGTGCTACCCTCCGGGAGGGTCTGGGCCCAATCTACTTTATCCGCCTTCCTATTTCATGTTTTTACCTATGTACTTCTGTCTGCGTTTCCTACTTCCTACTTCCTGTTTTTTCCAGTTTACTTATTCTGACCGTCGGATGTGATCTCGTCGCCCTGCGATCCTCCCAGCTCGGCCGGAGCTCGCCCCTTCCAGAGGGGGGAGGGGGGGAGAACAACAGGGAGCTGCCACTCCGAACCCAGAGAAGGGTGCGTGAGCAGCATGGACGCGGGGACGAGCCGCTCAGACCGTGTCGAGGTCGTCGCCCTCCTCGCCCATCTTGGCGGCGCGCACAAGGGGGTGGAGGGAGGGGGGTGAGGGAGTCTTAGAGAAGGAGGCTGCTTCCTAACGCTGGCCTCCCATCCACAGAGAAGGCCCACTCCTTCTGAGAAGCAGGGGTGCTTCTAAGAAGCCCTCCCGATCGATCGATCCATCCATCCTCGATCGATCCTCGATCGATCGATCCTCGATCGATCCTTGCTCCTCGATCGATCCTCGCTCGATCGAGGAGCGATCCTTGCCTCTGCGCGTGGCCGACCATCCTCGAGCGAGCCTCGCTCCTCGCCCCCCCCCGCTGGCGGCCAGAGGCAACCGGGAGCCCAGCCGGCGCCGCGGCGCGGCGGCGCGCAGCGGCTCCCGCAGGCAGAGGCACCGGAGCCGCCCCGCGCCGCGCAGGCGCGCCCCGCCGCCGCCAGAGCGCGTCTCCGGGCCCCACGCCCCAGGGATCGGGACGGGAGAGAGAGAGAGAGAGGAGAGAGAGAGAGAGAGAAGAGAGAGAGAGAGAGAACGCACAGATGTTTTCAACAGTGCTGGATTCGGGCTCCCCTGGACATCTCTACCCAGGGCATGGCCTCGCCGAGAAAGCGCCTTGAGCCCTACGTCATCACGGATCTCGGGCTTCTTTCGCCGAAGGGTGTTAGGGTGTTTGGGGGGGCAGTTTCGGTCTCGAAGCTCGAGATTTTCGGGCGTTTGGGCTCTCGGCGGGGTTCCAGCCTCGGGGTGCTTTCCAGCAGCTGCGCCTCGCCGAGGGCGTTGCGGGGGGGGGGGCCTGGATCGTCCCGAACGGCCGCCAGAGTCCCGAGCTGCGACTCGAAAACCAGACACCTAGGGGAAGCAGGTCTTGAGGGAAACGGGCCCTGAGGTGTTGCGCCGTCACCGAGCCTCAAAGACCCTCCACGGGCCCCGGGAGCGTCAGAATACGACTCAGGATGAAGCGTTCGGTCGGTCCTAGGGGAAGGCCCCAGGGTCCAGGACCCATTTCCTTCATGTTGCTGCTGGCGGGTCGTGGGGCTCCTCTGGGGGCCGCCGTGTCCGAGACCCTAGGAGCGTCTGGGATCGCTTCCGATCGAGGATCGAGGTTGCTTGGCGTTTGTCGCCTTCTCAGGTTTCTGGGAGACCCCTCGTTGTCTCGAGGTCCGCCCCGAAATTTTGACCAGAGCGTGCCCCAGGACATGGCCAGGTGCCGAGTTTCGAGGCCTCTCTCGGACCTCTCCTCCCCGGCCGCTTTCCCCCGACCCGCTCTCTCTCTCTCTCTCTTTCTCTCTCTCTCCCTCTCTCTCTCTTTCTTTCTCTCTTTCTCTCTCTCTCTCTCTCTCTCTCTTTCTCTTTCTCTCTTTCTCTCTTTCTCTCTCTATCTCTCTCTGCCTCTCTCTCTCTCTCTCTCTCTCTCTCTATATATATATGTCTCTTTCTCTCTCTTTTCCCCTCTCTCTCTCTCTCTCTGTGCCGTTCTCTCTCGCTTTCCCCCCTCCCCCATGTCGTCCCGTATCCCCGTTCTCCCCCTTCAGTTTCACGCCATCTCTCTCTTTCTCTTTCTCTTTCTCTCTCTTTCCCTCTCTCTCTCTCTTTCTATCCATCCCCCCTTCCCTTCGCACCCATATCACAGATATGCATCTATGTAGATCGCACTGTCCCCAAGCACTGCTTGCACTGTTTGGGGTTCTTGTTTCTTCTCTACGGAACCGGGCCTGCCCGTCGGTATGGCGGCTATGTGGTCGCCGTCGCCGCCCCGTTGCCGCCTTCTTGCCGCCCATCTTCTGGGCTTGCCGGCCGGTTTGGCGGTTGTGCCGTCGCCGTCTCCGCCCCGCCGGGCTGGGCTTGCCCGTCGGTCTGGCGGCTAGGTGGTCGCCGTTGCCGCCCCGTCACCGCCTGGCCCTGCGTTGCGTTGCATTGCGTTGTGTTACTTCGCCTTGCATTCCATTGGGTAGCATTGCTGTTGCTGCGCTGCTCTGCAATGGTTTTCGGTGATGTACGTTGCTGTGCCTTGCTTTGCATTGCTGTGCGCTGGATTGCGTGGCATTGCTCTGCACTGCTGTTTAGTGCTCTGCATTGCTTTACATGATTTGGCATTGCTGGACATTGCGTTGCATGGCCTTGCAATGGTTTAAACTGTTTCGCACGGTGTTGCATTGCTTTGCATTGCACTGTTTTGTTTTGCTTTGCCTTGAAGTACCTTGCGTTGAATTGGTTTGTGTTGACTTGCATTCCTTTGCACGCACCATAATGCCCTAACACCTCAAGACCTTAATACTCGGCCCGAATACCTCAAGACCATGATACCCTAATAACATTGTTGTTGGTTGTTGAAAATATTGTTATGTTTTATAAATATAAGAAAGAAAAAGAAGAAGAACAATAAAAAGAAACCAAAAGTACCCAAACGCTCTAAGACCCTAAGACCTTCATACCCTAAGACCAGAGACCGAGACATCCTGATACCCAAATACCATGACGCCCTGATCCCCCAAGGCCTTAACGCCATATGGTCGGAATGCCGTAGGACCCCGATATCCGAATACCATACAACCCTAATGCCCGAGTACCCTAAAACCCTAACCCAAAAATACCCTAAAACCTTAACAACCGTAATACCGTATTGCGCTAAATCCCTAAACTCCGAGCACTTTGCTGCCCTAATGCCCTAACACCCGAGTGCCCTAGACCTTAATGGCCGAATACACTACTACCGGAAGGTCTTGATAACCTTGACGCCATAATACCGTAAGACCCCAATTCTTTAGAACCCCAGATCCCTAAAGCCCGAATACCAATGCTCTGACGCCCTATACGCATAAAAAACCATATCACAAAGAAGACTCTCATACTGGAGGGACCTAATACCCTAATACCCTAAGATCTTAGAACCGTGATACTCTAATGCCCGAACGCCCCAATATCCTAAGGCTTTCACACACAAATTGAGAACCGAAAGCACTATATCTTCAATACTGCAATACGCTACAGCCGAATACCGTTGTACCCGAAAACAGAATGCCCTAATACAGAGGACACCCTAGTGAAGACCCAAATGCCCAAAGATCCAGGTGATCTAAATACTCAAGAGCCAAAAACCCGAACACCCTAGCTTCGAACACCTTACCTTACGACATTAACACCATGAGACCCGACCCCAAGACCCTGAAGCCCTCATACTCTAAAACCATAAGGCCCTAATGCGCGAAGACCCTACAACCCTTTAAACCCGGGGACCTTCAAACCCAACTACCTTGGTACCCTAACACCCTAATCCTTTACGGCCATGATGCCAAAGGCCCAAAGCCCTAACAACAAGAAATCCGAAAACCATAAGACACCCGAAATCCTGATACCCAAAGGCCCTAACGCCTTAATGCCCCAACACTTTAACACCCTATGGCCCGATTGCTCTGAGACCTTGAAATTTTAGAGCCATTGTTCAGTGATGCCCTCAAGCCCTATGGCCCTAATACTACTACTTCCTAAAACCCGAATGCCCGAATACCTGACACCCCAAGACTCCAAGACCCTAATACCCTAACAGCCTAAAGCCCGAATACCCTAGTAGCCGAACACCGTGCCCTAAGACCATATTACCGCAAGACTCTAAGGCCCTCATACCCTAAAACCCCAGGACCCTACTACCCCAAAAAAGAACCTTCATACCAGAATCCCCAAGCCCCGCGCTACCCTCAGATCTCTAGCACTGGAAGACCCGAATAAAGAATTGTTTTAAGACCCTGAAGCCCTAATGCCACAATACCCTAACACGCAGATGCCCATAAGAGATTGAGCCCTAAAATCCGAACACCCTAAGACCCGAACACCTCAATGCCCCAAGACACTCAGAACCCTCCGATCTTGACACCCTAAAGCTTTGATGCCGCAATACCGGAAGACCCGGGTACCACAAGATGTTGATGTTTTTATTCCCGAACACCGTGAAATCTTAACGCGCCAAGCCTTCAATACCCTCAGCAACGAACACCCGAATACCGTAAACACTTTTATACCCTAATACATCGAGACCCCGATACTTTGAGTCCATAGAGCTTGAATGCGTTGAAACCTTGACACGCTGATACCCTAAAACTTGAATACCCTAAGACCCGAATACCCCGAAACCCTAAGACCACACGGCTCCAGTGCCCAAATTCCAAGAACCGGAATGTCGAAATCCACCAACACCCTAAGACATTAAGACCTTGATACTCTAACGCCCGACGACCCTAAGACCATAAGACCCGAAGACCGTAAAATCCGAATGCCTTAATTCCGCAATGTCCTAAGACCTCCATGTCTTAGGACCCTAAAGCCCTAAGGCCCGAATTCCTTGATCCTCTAAATGCATTAAGTCCTAAAGAAATTTAAACCCCTAAATCCCTAATTCTCTAATACTCTAAGACCTGAATACCAAAAGACCCTAATAGCCGAATGCCCTCATACCCGAAAAACGTAACACCCCAATGCACTAAGACACAAAAGCCTTGATACTCTAACACCCTGATGCCCGAAGATCACAATATCCTAAGACCCTAATAACCTAAGACGCCGAAGCTCGAATAATTACCTGAACACCGTAGCACCCGAACATGTTAATACACTAACACCCGAATTCCCTCAGACCCTAAGACATGAAGACCTTAAGACCCGACCACGCTAATACCCGAACCCTGACCGTAAGACCCTGAGACCCGAAGGCCCTAATGGCCTAAACCCCTGAGACTAGAACGCCCGAATACCTCGCAGCCCTAACGCCCAGCTTGATCTCACAAGCAGTCGCCATCGTCCTCAGCCGTCGCTGTCATCATCACTTTCGATATGGCCATCGCCAGTCTAAGGAGCACCGCGGGCAATAGGTGCGTCAACGCTCAAGAAGCCGTTGAGCAGACCCTAGTCGGATGATGGACCAGCGCACATGTGGTCCCCAGAACGCCCGCAGACAGCCGACAGATACGCCCAGTTCGCCTCATATGGCGCATGAGGACGCCGACGTCTCCCAAGAAAGCCCCAAGGTGTGCCGAAGAGCGATGCGCACGCTTAGGTGCT
>CAUYUJ010006668.1:1232722-1237722 GCA_963575745.1 Prorocentrum cordatum
ATACGTGTGCGCTGACCAAATGTCGATCGATTGGGATCACATAGAGGACGCCGTGGTCGTCATTTTGGGGGAACGCGCCGAGTTGGGCCAGATTTGGGGCCTCGCAAGGGGCCCAGAGCCCTCGTGTTCCCCGCTCTCGCCGCTGCGAGCAGCACCGACGTCATAAATCCGGGCCCGCCTTCCCACGTGTCCAGGGGCTCCAGTGGTCCATGTGTCACTTCCGAGGGAAGCGACAGCCGGAGGAGGAGGAGAAGGAGAAAGGAGGAGGAGGAGGATCAGGGTGGAGGGTGGAGGAGGAGGAGGAGGAGGAGGAGGAGGAGGGGGAGCAGGAGGAGGGGGAGCAGGAGGAGGAGGAGGAGGAGGAGGAGGAGGAGGGTGAAGAGCATCGGCTACACGCAAGAGTGGCCCTTCGCTGGAGTGACCTCCCACCAGGGTCCCCCTTACGATTGATTGCGATGCGACAGCAGCGGCTCGAGCGCCAGGGTGCGGCCCTCCTGCGCCCCTTCGGAAGCCGCGCAGCAAAGGTCGCTCTTGCCAAAAGTTGCTCCTGCGTGTCGCCGATGGCATCGGAGCTAGCGACAGGGGAAGGAGGGCGAGGAGGAGAGGGCGAGGAGGAGGACGGAGAAGGAGGAAGAGGGGAAGGAGGAGGAGGGAAGGGATCGGCACGGATTCACAGTCGGGTCCGGGACGGGGATCCCATGGGCAAAACTTTTGGGGGCAGGGCTGAAGGCGCAAGGATTGTCGGAGCCAAGAGCCATAACAGCACGGGGTAGAAAATGTGCGGGCTCTTCTAGGCATGCAGGGAATCTTGGATCTCACACCCCAGTGGTTCGCTCTATTGGTCCCCTGGCTGGATGTCGTTACCCTCCCTCGTCACCACGCTGCCCTTCTTAGCGATCCATTTGAATCTGAGCTCTGAGAGCGTGGTATCCCCTCGCGCAGCTCCACCTCGGCCACAAGACACAAGCCGAAACCGAAACCGAATCTCCGTTACGGTCACTTCGGTCTCACCCCCCAGCCCCGATGATTTGTATTTCCTTTTACGAACCGTACATTTTTGTTTTCAGCGATAGGGAGACGCAGAGAGGGCGAGAGAGAGAGGGAGAAAGAGATACTCTCCCCAACCCTCACGCTACAATTTGTTACACGTCGTTCACTATATCTCTCTCTCTCTTTCTCTCTCTCTCTCTCTCTCTGTCTCTCTCTCTCTCTCGCTCTCTCGCTCTCTCTCTCTCTCTCTTTCTGTCTCTGCCTCTGTATGTGTTTGTCCCTTGTTCTCTCTCTCACTCTCTCGCTGTCGCTCTCTATCTCTCCCTCTCTCTCTCCCTCTCTATCTCTTTCCCTCTCTCCCTATCTCTATATCTATCTCTAACTCTATCTCTATCTCTCTGTCCCTCCCTATCCTTCATTCCTCGCCCTCCCGAAAATTCCTGCATCCTTCGCCCGCTGCTTCGCACCACCACGCTTCCCCGCACAAAGGACAAGCGTTCTGCATCTAGGCAGCGGCGCGGAGAACGCTTACCCAGGCGAGCGTGCGGCTGTGTTCCCGTACGATCCGTGGCTGTTCGCTGCGCACGTCCATTCCCCTGGTTTTCTTTTGTTGCCAGCTACTGTGTCCCAGACTTCCAGGAACCATCACGTGCTCGTGTCCTTCGTGACCATGGTCTTGTTCTCTCGTTTGTCTGACCGCCCCCCCCCCCCCCAGCGCTCCCCCTGCACACATGTGGTTAACTGGGCCTGAAGCCAAGGGAGCTCTTGCTATCTAGCTAATCAACTTGCACCCTTCCATAGCTAGAGCCTTCAACCCAAATTGCTAGGCATGATAGGCTTATGCCAAAGGTTATAAGGGTGGTGGCACGTTGACCGGGGCTGCGGTGCTTGGCGTTGGGGATGTTGCGTGTATTATCTTAGTCAGGCGCAGCGCACTTGGTTTGGATTAGCTCAGGTTGGCGAGGTTCGCCCATGCTATCTCCGCCTTTTTGGATTATGCGGGATTGGCTTGCATTAGTATTCAAGTTCACCTACACAGCTGCTGATATGTGCAACGTTGTTTGTATTACCTGTCCTCACAAACCAGAATTCACCCTTAAGACAGATCTGTGGCAGTTGTTGGGTTCCCTCGTTTTGCGTTTGGCTGCTCGCTCGCGTGAAAACATCGATGTGTTGACATACTTTTCGCGTGGTTGCACATGTGTTCGCTCGTCCGTACCGTTGCCCGCCCATCTTCGCAATGCTTGTCTCATGATGTTGCGCATAGCAGTGCCGCATTTTGTTGTGATCGCAGCTATGCCCCGGTCATTTCTGGGGAAAACGGCCACGTCTCAAGCCTCTAGAGGTCGTGATAGTCCGTCGTGGTGTCCCTGAAAATCTTTCTTCGAGGGGTCAGGGTCTGGCTGACAGAACAGCGAGGCGCAGCTGACGAGATTAGGTCCTGAGATGTTCTCATGATGGCCTGTCGGAGGGGAGAAGAAGGAGGAGCGTCCAGTGATTGGTGCGATCGGAAGTATAGCCGCAGATTCGGACGTGCATGAGGAAATCTTCGATCTGACCATTTGCGACGAATGTTCAAAAGCGTGCAAGAATGTCGGTAGTGGCAAGTTCCAGGTATGCTTCCCTTTTCTCACTCCTTCTTTCCCTTTATTGGTTGTTTGTCTCTCTCTCTCTCTCTCTCTCTCTCTCTCTCTCAGTTTCTCACAGCCTAAGTATATATATATATATATGTCTGTGTATGTATATACATATAGATATATGTGTATATGCCTACTGGGCGCCTTCTGGGGGCCTCTGGGTGCTTCCTCTGGCCACCCTGCTTTTGACCACGGTCTCCCTCAACGACCAGGTCACGATTTGGAATGCTTCGGGGGCGTCTTGGGGCCATATTGGGCAGTCATGCCTCTCTTCAGGCCTTGTGGCCCGGTCTTGGAGCTCCCTTGGACTGCTTGGAAGCCCTTTTAGGTAGTTTTGGAGCGAATTGCGGGCTTCCTGGTCGGTCTCGGACGCCTGGAAGACCGAAGAATTGAGTATTCCCCAAATCCTACAAAAACGCATGGGATTCCAATATTTATCTGCGCTTCGAAAGCCTCCTGGAGGTCTTCTTTGGGTCGTCTTCGGGCGTCTGGCGGGTGTTTGGGACCTCTTGGGCTCTCGCAGGGCTGTTCGACCAGCCTTCTAACTGATTTGGCCCATCGCTTGGGCCCAGCAGGGGATTCCAGAAGCCTCGGAAGCCTGGTGGACCTTCTGCAGGGGCGTCCAGGGTGCCCACGGAGCCACGGATCCGGGGGGGCCCGTTTTGGGGGGGGGGGGGGGGGGGGGGGGGCGGCGGCGCAGGACTTCAGAGTGTAAAAATATATGAGAAGGGATACATGCACACTTGTACCTACGTGAGTATGTATATATATATATATATAGACATTTGTCTGTATATGTAAGTGACTATCTATAAACGTGTCTAACTGTATGCACATATTTACTTACATACGTACATACATACAGACATGTAGGTCCTTCCCTCTGGCCCCGACGCAAAAGGAATCCTTGCCCTTGTGTTAACATCAGTCAGATTCATGTGAATCGTCGTACGCCCATTCTCGCGTATTGTCCATGTGCCTAATGATGTATGGTTGGGATCGGCCACGCGCCCTGCCTACTGCGGACACAAGCTGGACACCCAACTAGACGTCTACAGTGAATTTGGCGATCGCAGTACAGTATGCAGTTCAAAAGTGCGATACTGATTACTCCACTGGCATGCTATATGGCTGTTTCCAAGTGAGCACAAGCAAGGGGTGGAGAGGGAGGGGGGATGAGGTCAAATTTGAGGGAGAGGCCCTTGCCCCAGAGGCCTGAGGACGACGGCGGCGGCGGCCGCCGCCGCCGCCATCGAATACTCATGTCCAGAGAAAAGCTGTTGTTTATCTATAGAACCGGTTCTGTGCGCTCTCGCTTCGACGCCAGCTCCGTTTTTTTTTGCAAACGAAGTCCAGTTCATGCGCGGGGTGGGGGCCCAATCCAGGCCCCTGAAGGCCCAATTGCGACGACAACTGCTCCCGCTCGATTATTGGCCAGAGGGCCCCAAGCTCATGAGTGGCGCTTTCGCCGAGATGGCGAAGCCCAGTTACGACAACGGCATACTTCCTCACAATTTACTCCGAGACGCCCTGGCCAGAGATGCCCCCAAACTCGCGCAACTCAATCAAGTTGGCGAAGACCCAGCTACGACGACAACGGCTTTCGCTCGATACTTCCTCGCATTTTACTCCTACGCGCCCTGGCCAGATGCTTTCTCACACTTAGGCAAGGCGCTCTATGTTGAGTGTTTCTCCCAGGAGTTGGTACGAAAGGAAGCCCTCCTAAGATTGGTTCGGCCCGTGGACTCTCAGGGCGGGTACAAGGGATGAGGAGAAGCAAGTGAGGTTCAAAGCAGCTTGTCAAATCGTACGCCCGTTCGCAAGATGGTCGTCTTCTCTGTCGCCGTCGCTTTCGCAGTCGCCCTCGGGCTTCGTCCAAGAACCCAACCGGGGAGGCGCGCCGGAACCTTCCCGCGGGCCTCTCCCCTTCTTGAAGGCAGAATGGCAAGTAGTGAAGATATGCTCTACCAGAGTGTACAGGAAGAGGAGGAGGAGGAGGAGGATCAGTGCAAGCCCAAAACCCAACGACATTGCAATAAACCTTCCCTCCAAGTTCCCTCTTGATAGAGTTCCCCAATGTTTCAATGGTGGATTTCCATTGAGGGAAGAGCCCCGATTGAAGACAACCGTCCGAAAATCCTGAACCGTGCCAGAACACCATTCCCAGGAGAACGAATACTTCTACACAGGAACGGGTCGGATCGGAGGATCGGATGAACAGAACGGCTCTTTCCCAGCGAGGATCGGCTCGGATCGGAGGTCCGCGAAAGGGCCCCACAAGGAAGCCATTAATTGGGAGCGTGCCGCCTATCCAAAAAGGAGCGCCTGGCCAAAGGTCTAACTGTTTGCACTGCCTGGTGATCAGGTTACCCA
>CAUYUJ010006668.1:1240222-1255222 GCA_963575745.1 Prorocentrum cordatum
GTGGACGACGAGAAAGAGGCGCCAGCGCGCCCCGCGCCCGCCGCATCGGGGGGAGGGGGAGACCCAGAAGTCGTCGCGAGGCCCCAAAGGGAGCGCCACCTGGGGCCCCCCTGGCTTCGCGTGCGCAGGCCCTCTCGGCCAATTTGGGCGAGGGCGCGGACTGGCTGCACCTCTTCGCGGCCCCGCGGGGGCACAACATGGGCGCCCAGCCTGCACGGCATCGGTGGAGCTCAGCGCGGCTGCCGCCTTGGGTGGCCGTGCTGGGGCTCCTCTCGAGCGGACCGACCGTGCCCAGGTCGACATACCCCTTGCACGTTTGGTGGCCCCATGCTCCGCCGAAGGCCCTCGCGTCCCGTCAGCGCGCCATCGGGCAAGTGGGGTGAGCTGAAGGTCGTGGCCCTGCGGCGCACGGACGGGGAGCGAGTTCACCGACTCCCACTTGCGAGGTAAACAGTGCGCCGGCAGCAGTAGCAGCAGCGTTGCTGTGAGAATCAAAGGGGCGGCAGCGCCTATCTCGGCACACCCCTCACACGTTTCGCGGCCCCCTGTGGGAGCTTCACCTGAGCTCTTCGCAAAGCACTTGCACGCTGCCCGACCCCCAGCTTAAGGAGCAAAGCAGAGCGAGGGGCCGAGCGGTCATTCGTTGTCCTTGGGTGCGTGGCTGAGGTGGCATTCCATGGCCCGGATATGTGTTGCTTGCTGTGTGGTGTTGTTGAGCTCTGATTTCCCAAAAACTAGAATTGTTGATCCCCCCTCTGGCGCACCTTGTTATTTCAATTGAAGTGCCCCCTCTGGGGCTCGCACCTTGTTTTTACAAGGTAAGGTCTTAAGGTCTTGAGGCTCGGATGGCCCCCCTGGCCCTCAGTTTACCACAACAGCGGCTCCCGCTGGATAGTTCCGAACAGTTTACTCCAAATTGCGCTCTCGCGCGGGACGCCCTCACAGTTTATCCAGAAATCGCTCTCTCGCGTGGTGCCTCCTCGATATGTATTGAACCGCTGCGCCAACGCGCAGGAATCACGCTGTCGCTCTGATTGCTCTTAGATAGATTTCCTCACGATTTATTTAATCGCTTCGCTCATGCCGCTGGCCCATATTGTCGCACCGTTGTGGGCTAGCCGAGTTTGGGGGCCTCTTGGGGGCCGTTTTTGGGCCTCTTGGAGCCTCTTTTGGGCCTCTTGGGCGCCTCTTGGGGCGTCTTGGGGGCCTCTTGGGGGCCTCTTGGGGCCTTTTTGGGGCCTCCTGGGCGCCTTCTGGGGCGGAGGGCTCGATTTTTCAGTTCTCGGTTCCCCTCTTGAGCCCCTCTTGGGCCCGTCTTGGGGCCTCTTGGTCCGTCTTGGGCGGCACTTGGGCCGTCTTGGGGGCCCTCCTGGGCCGTTCCGGGGCCGTCTTGGGAGCCTCGTGGGCCGTCTTGGAGCGGTCTTGGGGCCTCTTGGGCCGTCTTGGAGCGTCCGGAAGCCGAAAAAGCCAGAACGCAAAAAACATCGGAAAAAACAATGAAAATCAACGATTTTGGCCTCTTGGGGCCCTCTTCGGAGGCCTCTTGGAAGGACCTTGGGGCGTCTTGGAGGCCTCTTGGGCTGTCTTGGGGCCCTGTTGGGCGTCTTCGGGCGATCTTTGGCCGTAGATAGATTTACTCACGATTTATTTGGAATCGCGGTATCGCTCGAGACTTCCTCGCAATTCATGCAGGACTGGCGCTTCAGCGACCAGCGAGCACCCGCGACCCACCCCGCGACCTACCCGCGACCCACCCGCTACCCACCCGCGACCAACCCCGCGCCCGCTCCCTCACTCTTATCCGCGACTGCGGGATACTACATGCGCACATGCTTGGCCCGGGAGGTTCGGCACCAACGACGCCCAACTCGGGGTGCGTTGGGTTGAGTTGCTTGAGTTGGGATCCAGAAGAATATTTCTTCTCCCCTGTCGCACCCCTCCTTCCCGGGAGGCATCCGCTGCAGTTGGAGTCGCGGAGGCCCTGAGCAAGTACGTACACATACGGTCATGGATTTGGGCTTAGCGTGTCGCGCCGCCGTTTCTGACCTACCACGCTTCCGCGCGACACGGTATACATGTCAAAGTCCCCAAGCGTCAACGTCTCGAGTTTCTCCCAGCCTCCCGTCCCGTGGAGCGCAGCGACACGCTATCCGCTCGCAAGGCATAGCGTGTCGCCAGGGCCGCCGCCGCGACAGGCTCAGCAAATGCTCCCGACCGCATCATAGCCCGCACCGCTTGGTAGGTTGGCTGTAGCTGCTCCTCCTCATCCTCCTCCTCCTCCTCCTTCTCCTTTTCCCCCTCCTCATACTCATACTCATACTCACACTCCGCCTCTTCCTCCTCCTCCTTCTCCTCCTCCTCCCTCTCCTCTTCCTCCTCCTCCTCCTCGTCCTCCTGCTCCTCCTCCTCCTCCTCCTGCTCCTCCTCATCCTCATCCTCATCCTCCTCCTTCTCCTCCTCCTCCACCTCCTCCTCCTCCTCCTCCTCCTCCTTCCCCCCCTCCTCTCCCTCCTCTCCCTCCAATTGTCATCGCCCTGGTATTCCCGATCTTCGGGATAGGGACAAGTTCGAGGCTGGTGCAACGGCAGCACGTCTGACTCCAGCTCAAAAGGTTAAAAGCTCGAACCTCTACACGAGGGGCATGATCATGATTTGCATTGTCTCCGTTGCGTGCGTTCGTCTTTCTGCATGAGGCACGCCGTTCCCGCAAGCGGGACGAGACGTCCTTAATCGGTCGATCGACCTTTCATTTTGGGTCACGAGGCTGGTCATGGTGCCGGTGCTTCTGCCCCCCTTCCTCTTCCTCCTCCTCCTAGTCCTCCTCTTCATCTTCATCCTTTTCCTCCTCCTACTTTTCCTCCTCCTCCTCCTCCCCCTTCTCCTCATCCTCCTCTTCTTCCTCTTCCTCCTCCTCCTGCTCCTCCTCCTCCTGCTCCTCCTCCTCCTTCTCCTCCTCTTCCTCCACATCCCTAAGATTGTCGTCGCCCTGGCGTTCCCGATCTTCGGGATAGGGACAAGCTCGAGGCTGGTGCAACGGCAGCACGTCTGACTCCAGCTCAAAAGGTTAGGAGCTCGAACCTCTACACGAGGGGTATGATCATTATTTGCATTGTTTCCGTTGCATGCGTTCGTCTTTTTGCATGAGGCACGCCGTTCCCGCAAGCGAGACGAGATGTCCTTAATCGCTCGATCGACCTTTCATTTTGGGTCACGAGGCTGGTCATGGTGCCGGTGCTTCTGCCCCCCTTCCTCCTCTTCCTCCTCTTAGTCCTCCTCCTCATCCTCATCCTCATCCTTTTCCTCCTCCTACTTTTCCTCCTCCTCCTCCTCCCCCTTCTCCTCATCCTCCTCTTCTTCCTCTTCCTCCTCCTCCTCCTCCTGCTCCTCCTCCTCCTTCTCCTCCTCCTCCTCTTCCTCTTCCTCCACATCCCTAAGATTGTCGTCGCCCTGGCGTTCCCGATCTTCGGGATAGGGACAAGTTCGAGGCTGGTGCAATGGCAGCGCGTCTAACTCCAGCTCAAAAGGTTAGGAGCTCAAACCTCGACACGAGGGGCATGATCATGATTTGCATTGTCTCCGTTGCATGCGTTCGTCTTTCTGCATGAGGCACGACGTTCCCGCAAGCGGGACGAGACGTCCTTAATCGCTCGATCGACCTTTCACTTTGGGTCACGAGGCTGGTCATGGTGTCAGTGCTTCTGCCCCCCTCCTTCTTCCTCCTCCTCTTCCTCCTCCTCCTCCTCCTTCTCATCCTCTTCCTCTTCCTCCTCCTCCTCCTCCTCCTCCTCCTCCTCCTCCTCCTCCTCCTCCTCCTCCTACTGTCGGAAGAGCTGAGAGGCATGCGCTTCTGATGGCTGCGACGCTCTTCGGGCCAATCTTGGAGTTCGTGTTCACAGACTTGCTAGCCCTGGAGGCTGAGGCGGCCTCTGAGGTGGCCAGAGCTGGAAGCAGCTGCGGCTGTACATGCCACTGTATGGAGGCGACTACGAGCGCAGGAGTCCAGGCCGCAGGTCATGTGGATCCCTGCGCGCAAGAGCATCGACGAATACCTGGATCGGTCGCTGAACCCGCTGCTCTACCTGGGCAACATGTGGGCAGACTGGTTCGCTCGACGCGGGGCTGATATACACTCGGCGCCGAAGGTTTACGAGGAGTTCTACAAAGTTGAGATGAGGTTTGCCAAGCAAGTGGCCGCCTACATCGGGTGGGCCATGCAGCGTTCGCTGAAGGCGGGGAGATGGGAACTTGTCAGTCCAGAGGTTGTGCCCAAGCCTGTCGGCGCCCGCATCATGCCCTTGCAGGTGACCTCGCATGTCGTGGCAAAGTTGGCCGGTGGGTCGTTCGTGTGCCGACGGTGTGCGAGACGGACGTCAGGGAGTTCCAGAGCTGCGTGGGATTTGTTATTCAGAACGTCGTGTCAACATAACCAGCTGGATTCGCCACGTGCTGAAGCTATGGTTGAGTTTGGATGTGGCGTTGCCTATGATATCTCGGAGGCTGGAAGGTTTGCGATGGGTGCGCTGGATGCGGCGCCCACCCTCGAAGACCCTGGGGATGTTGGTGAGACTGGTCTCTGAATGGGCACACGCAAATGTCATCATTTGTCATGGGCACCACCTACGGCGAGCTGGATCTACAGTCTGTTGTGCATTGTGTGTGGCCTGGTCTGCTGGTGGGGTGTCCAAAGAACTCATGTCAGTGTGCGGCGGTGTACCGAGTGGAGAAGGAAAGGGCAAGGCGTTCTTGTCCAACATCGAGTCACGGCGCCGAGGATTGCTGAAGGGGCCCCACCCAAAGGACAATGCGTCGCTTACCTTGTCTGCTGTGCCTGCTGGTGATGGAGCACGCAGCGCCGCAGCCAAGTCGAATTCGTCGTCTAATTGATCGACGCATTTCTGTGTTATCGCATGGTGTGATTGACGGCTTTGTTTCCAGGCTGAGGCCGTGATTTCGCTCATCGCCGAGTTCTTTGTTGTGGACTGCGGCTTCGTTGGCCCGCTGACTGTGGCTGGGCGGAGGTTTTTCGGCTACGTTGAGGCCTGTCTCGGGCTTGGGGGGCAGTGCAACTGGAGTACATTGGCAGCGTCGTATGGTGTTTGATCGGCGGCGGATGCATGCATATTTGAGTGAACTTGAGTGAACGACCTATGTGCGGCGTTTGCGCCGCCGTGTGCGGAGGTGCTCTCCGCCGTGCTCACCGCTGGCATTGTGGGCAGCGGTATGTCATGGGCCCTGGCTGCGGGCATGAGTGGGACGCTGGCTCGTGGCGGCCCGTCTGGCCCTCGCTTCGGGGGCGGGCACTTCTTGGAGCTGGTGGTCCCCTGCGGCGTCGTCTGATCGGCGACGTCTTCCTCTTTTTCGCCGTGCCCTACGCCTTCCTTGCGGGCAGCGGCGTCTCCCTGTGGGGAGAGCGGGAGCGTCGCCATCTGCTACGCTGATGGCCCGTCTGGCCCCTATTGTGGGCGGGCCCAAGGTGGAGCTGCAGGTGGACGTCCTCTTCGTCTTCCGCTGAGGACGCGGCTGCCTCGGCCGTCCCGCCAGCTGTTCGTTTCGACGGGCGGTTGCGCCAGGCCTCGTTCCTCGTTCCTCTTCCTCCTCCTCCTCCTCCTCTTCCTCCTCCTCCTCCTCTTCCCCCTCCTCCTCTTCCTCCACATCCCTAAGATTGTCATCGCCTTGGCGTTCCCGATCTTAGGGCGAGGGACAAGTTCGAGGCTGGTGCAACGGCAGCGCGTCTGACTCCAGCTCAAAAGGTTAGGAGCTCGAACCTCTACACGAGGGGCATGATCATGATTTGTATTGTCTCCATTGCATGCGTTCGTTTTTCTGCATGAGGCATGCCGTTCCCGCAATCGGGACGAGACGCCCTTACCGCCCCATCGGACTTTCACTTTGGGCCACGAGGCTGGTCACGGCGCCAGTGCTTACGCACCCCCTCCCTCCTCCTCATCCTCCTCCGAGCCGCTGTCTAGGACCCGAGACAAATGAGTTCGGCAGGAAGGAAACTCACACACGTGTCGTTTCTTAGGCTCCGCGCCTCAGAGGCGCTGTTGACGTCGCTGATGGGGGGGGGGCTCTCTTGCTCCTGCTCTCTTTGCTTGCATTGACGACGGCGGCCGATCACGACGATGCGGATTGCGGCTTACAACCCGTCCTGGGCCAGTCATGAACGACATGAGGACATAGCGGAGGCCCTTCGGGAATGGGACATTATACTGCTAGCGGGCACGAAACAGAAGGCACTTGCGAAGGAGACGGTTACTCAGGGGAGGATGGGGAGGCATTGGGGACTGAAGAGTGGGTGGAGAGCATCATCCGGACGGAAAGCAGGCATGCTGGTGAACAATAGCTGTGGCGTGTCAATCATGGTCGGCAACCGTATGCCACAAGCATGTCTTAGGGATGCATACCTACCTTCTACCCTACTTCGAGGGCGCGTACTAGGAGCACGTATGCAGGGGCCAGATTATGATTTCGCTATTTTATGTGTGTACACGGCAAACACGCACGATCGCAAACAGAAGCTGACGGCACATGAGATTGTAGACTGGATCGACAGCATTATAGATCGGCTCGGCGTACGCACTACGACGGTTGTGGGTGGCGACATAAATTCGGACTTTGAGCTCGCACGTGCAGCCGACGGCGTGGTGGAACGAGTACGTAGCACAGCTATGGGTAACACTTACCCTGCCATAGAGAACGCGAATGGACGTATCTTCAGGGAGTTCTGTGAGAGAAACGAGCTGTACGTGTGTACAACCGACCACGACGTGGGTGCCACTTTCTGTGGACCGAATGGAGGACGGAGCAGGATTGATCATGTAGCAGTACCGCTGCATGCGCGTGACATGGTGCACATGTGTCGTGCACTTCCACGGGCTGCGAAGAAGCTACAAGTAATCAGAGCACGGGGACACAGGGACCACCTGCCTGTCGGAATCGACCCCCACGTCAACACCCAGCAATGCCAACGCCCACCCCACATGCGACGAGAAAAGCTCGACAGAGATGCCCTGATGAGATGCCTTCAGAAAGGGGTGAAACGACCTCAGTTCCTACAAACACTGGACGATGAACTACAAAAAATTGACAGCACCACGCGGCAAAGGGCATTGGAACAAAAAGTCCAGACCAGTACTGGGACCAATTTGGCACTTGTGTCCGAACAGCACTTCTCCGAACCTTCCCTGCTCGACGTCGGGAGAGCGAAGAGCTGTGCAACCAAGTACGCGAGCACAGAATGGAACTCCGACGTGCGATACGGGAACAGATGGTGGACGCTACGTCAGATACACAACTACTATTGGTCTTTGACGATTTGAAAGAAGCCACGGCGGGACTCAAAAAGCTTCGGACAGCATTCGACAACCGGAGAAAAACTGAGATCGTCCAGCAAATATGGGACGCATACAAAACCAAGCAGTTTTCAGAAATGCACCGCCTACGCGCGGAATACCAACGCAACGGCCGAGGCCCAAAGCAACTCTTTTATTTTGGACGCAAAACGTCTCGGTCAAAACGGAAATGTCATGCACGCGTACTGTGCCTTCAGCATGGCGTGGCACGCTGGACTACACCGACGTTCACAACCATCGGTGCACCCACCTTGGGCACAGGGCGGCCTTGCTCACCGCAGCCGCGAGAATGCGATAGTCACACTCCTGGCGACACAATGGCGTTGTCGACAAGCTCACGCATCCATGGCCACCAGCAACTACGATGGAACAAATGCATTTGCCAGCACAGACCGTCGATTACTACGTGCACTCGCTGAGGCCCAACTTGCACCTGAAGACGTTATGCACGGACTCGCCTCTATAGAGCACAGCTCGCTGACGATTGAGGCATCAGACGGAAGCGCCAACATGAGATCCACAACCGGTGCCCAAATTGGCTTCACAACTGCGCATCGGGACTTCAACGATGTGTACAACGTAGCAGTCCAACACTGGAATAACGAAGAGCGCGAGCACCAGGATCAAACGCTAAACGACACGAGCAACCCGATCGATGGCCTGACCTACGACCTGTCTCTCAGCACAGCCATGGACGACGTTGCCAAGATCAGCCTGTTTGAGGAAGACTTAGAAGCGGAGGTCATTGGCCAGAGACTGAATAACACTACTGCGAGGCTCAGCCAAATACTCGGCAGAGGCAACTGGACACTCAACCCAAGCAAAACGAACCACTTGCTGTGCTTGATGGGTAAAGGAAACTACAAGGCGACTCGACTTCTTCGGCGAGACACGGGGAAGCTGCTGCAGGGAGCAGGTTGTAGGGAGATGCGCGCCCTTGGACCTTATCTCCCCGCAGAGCAGGGACTTGCTGGAGAGATCATGCGACGATGCCAAGCAGGAACGAAAGCATGGCGCATGTGCGGGGTGTTCTGGAGTTCACGAACGCCTAGGCCAGTAAAGCGCATGATGTTCTTTGCCTTCGTAGTAGGAGCAGTGTTATCGGGACTCACATGTTTCATCTTGGAGAAGCGCCACACTGACAAGTTGGACTTCTTACTTGCTAAGTACCATAGAGTCCTATCGGCAGGGAAGATGAGATGGGCGACGGCGGAGGGAGAGAGGAGGTGCAAGACCACGGACGAGATTTTCAGGGAATGGCGTCTTGAGAGGACGGCGGACATCTTGAGAATTAGGAGATTGCGCCGGCACCAGACATGGGCGAAGTTTCCAGCAGACCATGGGGGTGTGTTGAGCGCGGTGTTCGGCACGTCAGGAGTTAGATGATCTATTACAAGTAGAACGTTTGAGTAAGAGTGGTAATGTAACAGCACATTCGACGCCCTGGGCTCACCAGTTCTTAGAGGACATGCGGGCTCTGGCAGAGGTGGACGAGAACATTCGAGAGTAGTTTGAATCGAGAGCGAGCGACATTAGCATGTTTATTGAGGGCACGTACGAGCACGCGCGGTGGTTAGAGGCGGACCCGTCTATCCTTAGCAGTGCAGCTCGGCAGTGGCCCCAACCCGAAGCTCGAGCAGACCCTACCCCAGCAGAGGATGAGGAGTTAGGGAAACCATTCTTGTGCGATTTCCAGGAGGAGGACGGAGATGGAGGGACGAGAACGCGCGGGGCTAGATTTCGCACGCCTGCAGCACTAGCGGCACTCCGCAGGGAGCACCACAAGCTTCAGCCATTAATTGGAGTTCTCGTCAAAACGAACGTTTGTCCGTGGTGTAGGTCTACTTTCAAATATATGCGCACAGCTCTTGATCACTTTTTTTTTCGGGCAGCAGAGGGCCACGGGCGATGCTACTTGGATTGCTCAAAGTGGGGGCACGAAGTCCAGGAACCTCCTGATTTGACTTGCGGTATCTGTGGGTTCCAGGCTCAAGACTTAGAGCAGCACCACTACCACGCCACGGGACATCACCCAGGGCCAGAAGCGGTTGTCGCGAGAGGGAGCGTGAGAGATGCCAGACGGACAGCTACCAGAGTGGGCGAAGAAGAGGGCGGCGGCGCCAGGAGGCGGATCGGCGGCGGCGGCATCGGGGGGGGCGGCAGGAGGAGGAGGAGCGGGCCAGCAGCGCAAGGAGGCACGGCGAGCAGTAGGGCAGAACGACGTCGAGGCATCGGTGACAACCCTACAGAAGTTAGCTTTGCGCGAGACCGCTGGCAACATGGAGCTGAGGAATTTCATGGACGAATTTTGGCTGCTACCGTTCGATTCGCACGTATCGAGGGAGTAGCTGGCCGCGGGCCAGGAGTACCAGAGGGACGTCAAAGAGGCAGGGAAATGCCACGGTCTCAGCCCCCCCCCCCCACTGCCGCGCGGCGGCGCGCACGATCAGCGCGATGGTCGACACGATAGACGAGCAGAGCCACGTAGACCAGGACGCCAAGCAAACGCTGATAGATCTGTTGGCCATAGCGAACACCAGGTACGGAATGCAGGCCATCGCAGAAATATTCAAGAGCTTCAAAGCCAAGGAAGCCTACAAGCACGCAGACACGGAGATGGGGGATCGCAAAGTGAAGTTGTCGTACTCCCTGAACCCCCTGCCGAGCATGCGTCTAGCCCAGGCCACGGCGAGGCTCGGAGCCCAGGACGCCCCGCCCCCTCAGACTCAAATCGTAAAAATCAAAGAGGCGATGGGACTAGTTCTCTTGGAGCAGAAAGCGAAAACCTCGATGGGGCCAGGACCTCGGACAGAGCTCGAGAGGGTTTGCGAGAAGCAGATGAAGGGCCTACTCAGCAAGAGCTAGAGGAGATGGCCAGAGTAGCGTCTATAGCACGTGATCCACGTAGACTTACAGCACTACGTAGCATGGCTATGGGCGGCCCAGGCAGACAGGCATCGCAGCATGCAGCGAGGCTTCTTAATTTGGTCGAGCGTTATCGGCAGCAGATACGAGACCAGCTGACTCATGCTACCTCTACCAGTACCCCTCGTACATAGATGCACAATAAGGTCACACATAGGGCTTCGTGAGGCATAGCGTATGTAGCTATTCTGATCAAGACCTGCATTTGGTTTATGTGTTTGAGTTCTGATCTGCAGCTTGCACTTCCGACAGCCGGGCAGAGATGGCCACCCAGGGCAGCTCAGGCGCTCAAGATACTCGTGCACTGCCAGCAGGCTCGCCTGAGGCAGCGTACTTGGAGGCGGCGACGGAATTGAAGAAGTACAAGTCCATTGTTCGGTGCTACGAACACCACGCATGGAGCCCAGCTCGGCATCCTCACTGACAGTCGCTGGGCAGCAGAGCACCAGTCCCAGAAACTCAGTGATCGCATTGCTGAAGTAGAGACTGACCCGAGTGCAGCAGCAGCGCGTGCAGCTGAGCTGGAGGAAATGAAGCGTGTCCGTGATGGATTGGGATCCTTTTTTGCAGTGATGAATAAGATGCGGCAGTCGTTCGATGACATTCTAGATGCGAACGTGGTGCACAGCCGCTCTGGCAGGCTTGGATAGTTCTCTGATCCAGCTCCAGATTTTTGTGAGACTGACTGGAGATATGATGCATGATGTTGCCACCAGCTCAGCGCCCCCCCTGAGAGCGCGACGATGGCCTGGATCCCCGCTGCTGCGCACTAGAGTAACTAGTGCAGGCCCCGATCGAGTTCGGCTTTGGGGGGCGGGCGGTTCGGTTTAGTCTAGTCTTCACGGCTACCAAGGAGCCTCGTCATAATTAAGGCAACGACTCCAGAGACCGACCAGTCAGGCTCGCAGAAATGAGGCCTCTTGCATTGTTTGCATTGCTTGCCACCTGCTTGCATTAGATGGCAGTGCGGGGTGAGGGGTGGGAGCGGAGCGGGGGGGGCTGAGAGAGAGACGCGCCCGCGGCCGCGCGTGTTGGACACGATGTTCGGCACGCTGCGGGGGGGCCCCATGGGGTTAGGGCGGCCCCTTGCGCGTGCGCGTGGTGCGTGAGTGTGCGTCGGTGCGCGCGTGCGTGGGTCGCCTTATCGAAAGTGGGATAGGCCCTGGTACCAGCCCTGCTCCTGCGCTGGCCCCCTGTGGGGGCCAGCATGCATGGACTGGGGTGTGGCTGCGCTTCTGGCGCAGGCACACGGTGCCAGGGGACTTATCTCACCTCACCGTCCCGCCGTCTTTTCGCGGCCGTTCCACAAGTTCCAGGACGGCCGCCCCGCCTGCCGCCGCCGCCGCCGCTGTCGTCGCAGCGAGCTCGGGGTGCAGGAGCGGGGGTGTACAGGGGGAGGTGCGCTCGCAGAGCGACTCGGGCAGCCTCCCCCTCCCGCGTTCTTGCGCCTTTGATGTGCGCAGGGGCCCCCCCCTTGCTGGATCTGCACCTTTCGCCTGGTTAGGCCTAGGCAAGAGGGCGCAGTAGGCCTGCGACGCCAGCCCGAAGGGCCGACGAGCACAGGCGCTCTTTATGAGCGTACCCGCAGGGGTGCTATAAGAGTTGCAAGTGTCTGACAGCTGCACCCCCAAGCGCCGATTCCGATTCCGATTCCTCCTCCTCCTCCTCTTCCTTTTCCTCTTCCTCTTCTTCCTCCTCCTCCTCCTCCTCATCCTCTTCGTCCTCCTGCTCCTCCTCCTCCTTCTCCTCCTCCTCCTCTTCCTCTTCCTCCACATCCCTAAGATTGTCGTCGCCATGGCGTTCCCGAATTTAGGGATAGGGGCAAGTTCGAAGCTGGTGCCAGGTCAGCGAGTCCGACTCCAGCTCAAAAAGTTGGGAGTTCGAGTCTCTACACGAGAGGCGTGATCATGATTTGCATTGCGTCCGTTGCATGCGTTCGTCGTTCTGCATGAGGCACGCCGTCCCCGCAAGCGGGACGACGCGTCCTTAATCGCTCGATCGACCTTTCACTTTGGGTCACGAGGCTGGTCATGGTGCCGGGGCTTCTGCCCCCCCTCCTCCTCCTCCTCCTCCTCCTCCTCCTCCTCCTCCTCTTCCTCCTCCTCCTCCTCCTCCCCCTCCTCCTCTTCCTTTTCCTCTTCCTCTTCCTCCTCTTCCTCCTCCTCCTCCTCATCCTCACCCTGCTCCTCCTCCTCCGTCTCCTCCTCCACATCTCTAAGACTGTCATCGCCCTGGCGTTCCCGAACTTAGGGATAGGGGCAAGTTCGAAGATGGTGCAAGGGCAGCGAGTCTGACTCAAGCTCAAAAGGTTGGGAGCTCGAATCTCTACACGAGGGGCATGATCATGGTTTGCATTGCGTCCGTTGCACGCGTTCGCCGTTCTGCATGAGGCACGCCGTCCCCGCAAGCGGGACGAGGCGTCCTTAATCGCTCGATCGACGTTTCACTTTGGGTCACGAGGCGGGTCATGGTGCCAGTGCTTTTGCCCCCCCTCCTCCTCCTCCTCCTCCTCCTCCTCCTCCTCCTCCTCCTCCTCCTCCTCCCTCCTCCTCTCTTCTCCTTCCCTCCTCTTCCTTCCTCTTCCTCCCTCTCTCCTCCTCCTCTTCTCCTCCTCCTCCTCCTCCTCCTCCTCCTCCTCCTCCTCCTCCTCCTCCTCCGTCTCCTCCTCCACATCTCTAAGACTGTCATCGCCTTGGCGTTCCCGAGCTTATGGGTAGGGATAAGTTCGAAGGTGGTGCAAGGGCAGTGAGTCTGACTCCAGCTCAAAAGGTTGGAAGCTAGAACCTCTACACGAGGGGCATGATCATGATTTGCATTGCGTCCGTTGTATGCGTTCGTCGTTGTGCATGAGGCACGTCGTTCCCACAAGCGGGACGAGACGTCCTTCATTGCTCGACCAGACTTTCACTCTGGGTCACGAGGCTGGTCGTGGTGCCGGGGTTTTTGCCCCCCCTCCTCCTCCTCCTCCTCCTCCTTTTCCTCCTCTTCCTCCCCCTCCTCCTCCTCTTCTTCGTCCTCCTCCTCCTCTTCTTTTCCTCCTCCTCCTCCTCCTCCTCCTCCTCCTCCTCCTCCTCCTCCTCCTCCTCCTCCTCCTCCTCCTCCTCTTCCTCCTTATCGGACGTTCACTTTGGGTCACGAGGCTGCTCATGGTGCCTGTGCTTCTGCCCCCGTGGCCGCTCACCAGGCGCGGAGGCGGCGCGGCGGCGCGGGCAGCGACCGGGAGGAACAGGCTCCGGGGCCCGAGAGTGCAGCGCGCGTTGGCAGCGAGGGGTCGCATTTTGGGCCAGAGCCGATACACCGACACACCGATGGACGGGACCGATGCATCGTTGTCTCCATGAATATGTGTATATACATGTACATCTATGTATGTAATATTATATACCATTAATGTGCATATAGAAGTTGGAAGTACGTTTTTCTGTGTGTATGTATATGCGTAAATGTGCATGATTGTGTGTATACGTACTTGTGCATGCATAACATGAACAACGACATATGTGTATACGCGTATGTGCACGCATAGATATCTATGTATACATACATACATACATACATACATACATACATACATACATACATGCATGCATGCATGCATACATGCATGCATACATACATACATACATACATACATACATACATACATACATACTTACTTACTTACTTACTTACTTACTTACTTACTTACTTACTTACTTACTTACTTACTTACTTACATACATGCATGCATGCATGCATGCATGCATACATACATACATACACACACACATACATAGAGAGAGACACATTGATGGCTATATCTATATATATATATACGCCCAGAGAAAAGACAAGGATATATGCGATGGATCGGTTCGCCTGGAACGATCCACCGATGCACCGATGTACGATTCACCGTAGAGCGGCGCGCCCGAGCCGATAGACCGGTGCACCGACCTGTGGCATTGGCGTATCGGTTTTAGCCCTTCGCTTGCGCCTCCTCGCACGGCCGCCTCCTGCCCTGCGCCAGAATCATCAAGGGCAACGTTAGGGGGGGATAGTCTTCAAGAGGGGGGGGCCTCGACCCTCGATCGCCCATTGATCGCCGATAGGGGCCCGATAGCCCGCCCCCGCCCAGGAACGCACGCATTTGCGATCGGTGGCCGATCGCCGATCTTTCGGCGATGCATCGCCGATTCCAATGTTGATGGCTCCCACCCCGAGCTGGTGCCCCGATCAACCTCACCTCCGCCAAAGCCAGGAGGACGAGGTCGAGGACCAGGAGGTGGACGAGGAGGAGGAGGAGAACGAGGAGGAGAAGGTGAAGGACGAGGACGAGGAGGAGGAGGAGGAGGAGGAGGTGGAGGACGAGGAGGAGGAGGAGGACGAGAAGGTGGGCGCGCCTCGCGCGTCGCGGCCTGGGCCGGATGGCTGCCCTTGTCCAGGAGAGCCCGGCGAAGGGGGCGCGAAGATGGGCGCGCCTCGCGCGTCGCGGCCTGGGCCGGAGAGCTGCCCTTCTCCAGGAGGGCCCCGCGGGGGAGCACAAAGCTAGCTCCTCCTCCTCCTCCTCCTCCTCCTCCTCCTCCTCCTCCTCTCCTCCTCCTCCTCCTCCTCCTCCTCCTCCTCCTCCTCCTCCTCCTCACACTCATACTCGTACTCGTACTCGTACTCGTACTCATACTCATACTCATACTCCTCCTCGTCTGTGACCTAGGTACTCGTTGTCATGCCTCTCCAGAGT
>CAUYUJ010006668.1:1257722-1299644 GCA_963575745.1 Prorocentrum cordatum
GGCGCCGTAGACGGGGAATAGTAAACGGGGGCAGATGGAAAAGCCTGAGCCCTTGGCTAAGCCCCCGTCTGGGCTGGGATCTGCGCTCGCGTCCGAGGAGTTGGGCAGTCTGGCAACAGACAGTGGCATGAGCATAACAGCTCGGAGGTCCGCGCGGATTTCTCGGATCGGCATTGGACCCCCCTGCCTAGCGCGCGGAGCGCGCCAGGGGCGGCGCCAGAGGCGCCGCCAGGGAGCCCCAGCGCCGATCTGAAGAACCTGTTCGGACCTCCGAGTTTTTATGTTTATGCCATTGTTTGTTCCCCTAGCATTGTTGCGTGAAATCCGACCCCGAACCAAACCTCCGGGTCTGTTTAGGAGGTCGCCTTGGCGATCGCGGCGGCCATAAGTCGTGGCAAGGATTTTGTCAAGGGGTGGCATTCCCCTTCCCAGCCTCCTCCCCCGCGATGTAGACATGGGTCATAAGCGACAGAGAGTTGTCAATCTGTGCGCAACATGTTCAGGCCTGTTTTTGTCAGGGGTGGAGCATCACGCAGCCACTTCAGGGCGGCAGCTTCCCGGTTTCACTGTGACGATGCCGGGCGGAGGGCGCGGGGATGCGCCTCCCAGATTGGTCTGTTCAGGGCTCGACAGTGCCGCAAATTAGTTTGGCACGATGGGAAAATCCAGCGTGAGAGAACCCGCGAAGGTAAATCCATGTCGATGTCATACAGGATATGTTGTGACCAGGTGTTCCGAATGTTCTCTTCCCAGCCGACTAACTTATTTGAGCTGGCATTTTCCTCCCGTGGCTTGCTTGCATGGGGCTTGTGCATATCAGTTAGAGCGTTTTCGAGGACAAGAAGGGATATAATCAAATTTATAACATATACACATAGATAGAGGTTCTGAGACATATACCTACAGAACAAAGGTGAAATTGCTAAAAGGAAAAACATGAAACTAACGAGACTGAGTTCCACCTTCATTCGCGGGCCGCGCCTCCTGCATGGCCCCTACTTGGTGTGTATATACACACATACATACATACAAACAAACATACATGCATACATACATACATATAAATATATAGAGAGAGGGAGGAGGGGGGGGGGAGTGGGAGGGTGAAGGACAGGGATAGAGACATAGGGGTAGGGGCACAGGCATTCACGAGGAAACCGCGCGTCTCCAATCTCGCCCCCCCACCCGCGCGCTGCGGGCAGCCAGATCCAATGAACCGACAAGAGCTGTCACCAGCAAGAGGAGAATGAGGCACGACGAAGTCCCACAGGAAAAGCGCGCAGACATGGACAAGGACAGGCAGAGAGACAGCGAGAGAAAGAGAACGTAATACGTAATGAAAGGGGAGGGAGTAAAAGACATGGAAAGGAAGAAAGAAATGGGGCAGGGAAAGCAAGAGGGGAAAGAGGTGCAGCCATGTTGGGCTGGCGATCGAGGCAAGCATTCACTTCGTAGGTTTCCCGAGGATTTCGCAATGAGCGGAAGAGACAGCAAGCCTCTTCGACCCAGGGAGGCATGCAGGCGCTGATTCAGCTAAGGCCACACGCAAAGACGCAGTCACGGTCCCAGACGTAGCTAATAGCACATGCATGACGATGCATATACATATATATATGTGTATATATATATATATATGTGTGCGCACTCGTGCCAGCACCGACGCTGACACATGTAGAGAAGAAGGGTGGCCAAGCCGCGACTTGAAGGAAAGAGTGCACACACACACACATCTACATATACACATATCTGGATCGTTCAGTCGCGGACACGGCGAGCACGCGGGCCGGTCCAGCGGCCCAGGTGCAATGGACAGCGAAGTGTGCACTGCAAGAGGCAGGGCAGCGCACGCTTTTTTGGCGTCGTGGAGCGTCTACGCCCGGCGGAGCTCTCAGAGACCAGCAGCGCCCGGCGGCAGCCATAATCATTCGGGCCTGGATGGCGGGGAGGAGCGATGAGCGGACGAAAGTATTGTGTAGGTGAAAGGTGGCATGAGCCAACCTGGACTGGAAGGCGGGGAGAGCGAGTAGCCGAGCGTGGATCGACCAAGGAGTGCGTCAAGGAGCGACGGCGGAGAGCGAGCTGAAGGCGGCAGTGCCGCAAATGGTCGCAGGCCCAGGGAGCCGCGAAAGTTGGCAGGGTCGGGTCGGGCACATACACACACACACACACACACACACTTTTGGGTCGTCGCGGGTTGGACCTGGCCGCAAGCCAATTGTCCAGGTAAGAAAGCAGCAACCGACGCGATACAGCGGAGGCCCAAGCCGGCCAGACAGGACGACAGGGGGCCAGCAAGACAAGGGCAAGGGGGGCCAAGCGAAGCAGAGAGGGAAGCGAGGAGCGAGGAGCGATAGCAAACAGCCGAGGGAGACAGACGGACGGACGCGAGGGACAACGGACCGACCGACGGAGGAGGAGGAGCCGAGGGAAAGAGGGGAGGCAACACACACACACACACCACGAGGGCAAGGAAGACACGAACAGGGGAAGGAGCCAGCCGAGGAGGAGGCGGAGAGCCACCAAGCGTCGACGGGGGGAGCGGGCGGGGGGACGGGGGAAGGCGAAGTGTGGAGGGGTGTGTGGAGCTCAGCTGGGGGTGGCCCAGGGGTGACGCCAGTCCATCGAGCAGCAGAGCTGGGAGCCGAGCGGAGGGCACGCTGACTGCCCCAGGCGGGCGGTCAGGAGGCGGGGGAAGAGGCCCCAGCCCGAGGGGCCACGCCGGGCGGCCAGAGAGGGGCGGAGGAGCTGTCGCAGCGGCTCCACCTGGCGTGCGGCCCGCCATCGAGGGGCGCCAGTGGTGGTGTCGCTCACGGCGTCGGTTGCCGTGCCGGGGCATGGGTGCGAAGCAGCGTCGGAGCGCCAGCGTCCGGCCCGGAGGGGCACGGCTTCGAGACCGTCGCCGGGGGCCGGCGTCGGAGGCAGAATCGAGCTGGGGGCGTCGGCCCTGCCTGGCGAGATGCGGCGTCGCGGGCTTCGTCGAGAGCGGAGCTGGAGGCAGCGTCCGAACAGAAGCACCTGGCCCGGAGAGGGGGCAGTGTCGACGCCGTTGGGGGGGGCGGGGGCGGCGGAGGTGTCGTCGGCGTGAGTGCGTCGCCCTGGGAGAGGTAGGGCGCTGCGTCCTTCGTCGAGGCAGAGCTGGTGGCAGCGTCAGAGTGGAAGCGTCGGCCCGAGGGAGTGGCGTCTACGTCGTCAGGGGCCGCGTCAGCGGCGTCCTCGCAGTGGGGCCGTCGGCCAGGTTGTGGTACGGCGTCGAGGCCTTCGTTGGGGGCGGAGCGGCATCGCGGCCGTCGTCGGAGGCGGAGCCGAAGGCAGCGTCGGAGTTGGAGCGTCGGCCTGGGGAGTCGCGGCCGTCGTCGGGGGCGGCACCCGAGGCAGCACCGGAGCGAGGGCGGCGGCCCAGGGAGGGAGCGGCGTCGGAAATGTCGTCGGGGGCGGCGTCGGAGGCAGCGTCGGAGTGGGAGCGTCCGCCCGGGGAGAGAACGGCGTCGGGAACGGCGTCGGGGGCGGCGCCGGGAGCAGCGTCGGGGCGGGGCGTCGGCCCGGGTGTGGCACGGCGTTGTGGCTTCCGTCGGGGGCGGAGCCGAAGGCAGCGTCGGACCAGGAGCGTCGGCCTGGGGAGGGAACGGCATCGGAAACGACGTCGGGGGTGGGGGCGTCGGCCGAGGGGTGGTACGGCACCGTCGTCGGTGGCGGAGCCCTGGGCAGCATCGGAGTGAGAGCGTCGGAGTGGGGAGGGAAAAGCGTCGGAACCGTCGACGGGGGCGGCGTCGGAGACAGCATCGGGGTAGGGGCGTCGGCACAGGTGGGGCACGGCGTTGTGGCCTTCGTCGTGGGCGGAGCCGAAGGCAGCGTCGGAGCAGGAGCGTCGGTCCGGGGAGGGAACAACGTCGGGAACGTCGTCGGGGGCGGCGCCAGGAGCAGCGTGGGGGTGGGGGCGTCGGCCCGGGCGTGGTGCAGCGTCGCGGTCGTCGTCGAGGGCGGCGTCAAAGGCAGCATCGGAGTTCGCGCTGGCTGATTTCGGAGCTGTAGCTGATCGTATCGGCTTCGCGCGCGATGACTCTGCAATTGTGGTTGATACCATCGAGCTTCAGCTTCGTCCCTCGCATCTGCCAGAACTCGCCCGACTCGCAAGGGCGGAGCCCTGACTCGTAGCCGAAGTGGCGTGGGGCTGGGCGTGGGGAGAAGCGCAGGGGCGGGCGTCGGGTGGGGAGGGGGTCTGGCCGTCGAGAGGGAGCTGGGCGTAGGGTGAGGCGGCTGGCTGAGGGTCTGAGTGGGCGTCGGTGAGGGCGTCCACGGCTTCCTCCACGCCTACGTCCACCTCTTCCTCGTCCACGTCAACGTCCACGCCCTCCTCCACATACTCCTTCACGTCCCCCCCCGCGCACTCCCCCACGCACCCCTCCAGGTACTCCTCGTTGTCCGCGCGCTGGGCGTCGGGTGAGTCGGCGGGCTGGCCGTCGGGCTGAGGCGTCGGGTGAGGCGACGGGTGAGGCGACGGGTGAAGCGTCGGGTGAGGGACGGGTGAGGCGACGGGTGAAACGGGTGAGGCGTCCGCGCGCTGGGCGTCGGTTGACGCATGGGTAAGGCGGCGGGCTGGGGGTAGGAGGGGGAGTCGGTGAAGTCGTCGGGCTGGCCGTCGGGCTGGCCGACGAGCTCGGCGTAGGGCTGGGCGCCCAGTAGGGCGTCGGGTAGAGAAAGGGCACCCAGCAGGGCGTTGGGAAGGGCGTGTTTCTCATCAGATTGCCCCCCTGACTCGTCCCCGCCCACGTCCACCCATTCTTCCACGGACTCCTTTGCCCCCCCCACACACACACACACACACACACACACACACACACACACACACAGACAGACAGACAGACAGACAGACAGACAGACAGACAGACAGACAGACAGACAGACAGACAGACAGACAGACAGACAGACAGACAGACAGACAGACAGACAGACAGACAGACAGACACACACACACACACACACACACACACACACACACACACACACACACACGCATGTGATGATTCCAGAATTGTAGCTGATCGTCTCAGGCTCCAGCTTCACCCCTTTCTTCTGCCTGAGATAGTCGGCTTCGCACGCGCGGATTCTGGCATATAGCTGATCCTGTCGGGCTTCAGCTTAGCCTCATGCGTCTGCCAAAGGCGTCAGAGGATGAGCTGCGGGGCTGAACGCAGGGTGGCGCGTCCAGGGGATGGTCGGGGAAGCCGCAGGCAGCGGCGTCGGGAACGGCGTCGGGACGGCGATCTCCTTCACCTCATCTGCCCCGCCGCCGACCGCCTCCGCCGCTGCCGCCGCGCGAACCTCCTCCGCCACGAGGTCGGCGGGGCCGCGGCAGCTGCCCAGGCCGCCGTGGTCACGGAGGCAGCAGCAGCGCGGGCCGCGGCGCGGGCGGCAGCAGCGCGGGCCGCGGCGCGGGCGCTGGACGCCGCGGCGCAGGGCGCGCCAGCAGCGTGCGCGCCAGCGGCGGGCGCGGGGGGTGCCGCGGCGCTAGTGGCGCCAGCGGTTGCCGCTCGCGAGGCGCAGGCGGCGGCAGCCCAGCACAGCCGCCGCCGCCGCCGCAGGCTCCATCGCGAGGTCGGTCCAGTCCCGGGCGCCAGCAGCGGGCCCAGCAGCGCCCACGGCGCCAGCAGCGGCCATGGCGCCCGCGGCGCCGGCGGCGCGCGCGGCGGTCGCGGCGCACGCTGCGCCGGAGCCGGCGGCGCCGCGAGCAGCACTAGCGGCGGCCGCCCGGCGCTGGCGCCAGCGGCGAGCGGCAGGGCATTCGCCGCGACCAGGGGTTCCCGCCATGGCACCAGAGAAAGAGAGGGCCAGGACGGGGCACCCCTCTCCAGCCCCCCCCCCTGCAGGAGCACGCCTGAGGTCGGAACCGACCTGCGGCCTCGCGGCAGCGGCCGTTGTGGATCCCCTCGAGCCAGAACGGCCTTGAGTCATAGAGCTTCGGGCACCCCCACACACACACATAGATACGTATATACAGTATACAGATGTGTACATAATTACAGTTATAATACTCATAATAATAATAATAATAATAATAATAATAATAATAATAATAATAATAGTAATAATAATCATAAGCTTAATCATAATAATAATAATAAGAATAATAATAATAATAATAACAATAACAATAATAATAATCATAATCATAATCCCAATCATAATCATCATCATAATCCCAATCATAATCATCATCATCATCATCATCATCATCATCATCATCATCATCATAATCCTAATCATAGTTAAAAGAATAAGAGCAATACGGTTAATACCCAGAATAGGAATGATGTTAAAGAAAATACTGACGATGATAGTAAAAAAGAATACTTATAATAATGACAGCAATCACAACAACAATGACAAGACCAATAATAACATAATGAACGATAAGAATGGTAATGGTGATGGTGATGTTACGAATGGCATTAATGATAATTGGAATAATGCTAACATAAGTTGTAATCATGATGATAGCAATAATGACGATGGTAGAAATAGCAATGTCAGTAATAATAATGATACGAATAACAACAATAAGAATAAATGTGTATGTGTACTCCGTTCTACACAGCTGTGTGTTGTTATCTATTGTTGAATACATAACTAAACTCATGCACAAAAACATACATATACCTATACATCTACAGACACACACACACACTGAGACATACAAAATTAGAGCGGAGAACAGAGAGCGATGGGGGGGCAACGGGGCAAACGTCGGAGGGATCGCCGCGATGCCCAGGGAGATCTGAAAGCCGATACGCGGAGAGGAGGAGGAGAAGCAGGAGGAGGAGGAGGAGGAGGAGCAGGAGGCAGAGGCTCAGAGGCGGACGAGGACGAGCAGGACGCGGTGCAGGCGATCCAGGGACCATGGAGGGCCGGCCGAGCCCCGACCACCCCCCCTCGGGGCAGCATGGAAGCAAGCAGGGCTCGCCCGACGACCAGGACGCTGGAGGAGGACGACGAGGACCGAGGAGGAGGAGGAGGAGGAGGAGGAGGAGGAGGAGGAGGAGAAGGAGGAGGAGGAGGAGGAGGAGGAGGAGGAGCAGGGGCGAGGGGCGCGCGGAGAAACAGGGAGGTTGGCAGAAGCGACAGCAGAGGCGGCGGCGATGGGGGCGCCCGGCGGCACAGGCGCGCGCCGCGGGCCTCGCCAGGCCGGAGGGGCGACGAGGCCTCCCGCTCGGGCCTTGAGGGCACGCGCGGAGGAGGAGAGAGGAGGAGAGAGGAGGAGAGAGGAAGAGAGAGGAGAGAGGAGCAGAGAGGAAGAGGAGAGAGGAGGAGAGAGGAGGAGGATGAGAAGGAGGAGGACGAGGAGGACGAGGAGGACGAGGAGGAGGAGGAGGGAGCAGGAGGAGGAGGAGGAGGAGGAGGAGGAGGAGGAGGAGGAGAGGAGGAGGAGGAGGAGAGGAGAGGGAGGAGGAGGAGGAGGAGGAGGAGGAGGAGGAGGGGAGGAGGAGGAGGAGGAGGAGGAGGAGGAGGAGAGAGGAGAGAGGAGAGAGGAGAAGAATGGAAGGAGGAGAGGAGGAGAGAGAGAGGAGAGAGGACAGAAGACAGAGGACAGAGGAAAGAGACAGAGGACAGAGGAGGAGAGGAAGAGGAGGAGGAGGAGAGGAGGAGGAGGAGGAGGAGGGAGGAGGAGAGAGGAGGAGAGAGGAGGAGAGAGGAGGGGAGAGAGGAGGAGAGGAGAGAGGAAGAGAGAGGGGGGAGGGAGGAGAAGGAGGAGGAGGAGGAGAAGGAGGAGGAGAGAGGAGGAGAGAGGAGAGAGGAGGAGAGAGGATGGAGAGGAGGAGAGAGAGAGAGGAGGAGGAGAGGAGGAGAGGAGGAGAGAGGAGGAGAGAGGAGAGAGGAGAGAGGAGGAGGAGGAGGAGGAGGAGGAGGAGGAGTAGGAGGCGAGGAGGAGGAGGAGGAGGAGGAGGAGGAGGAGGAGGGGAGGAGAGAGGGAGAGGAGAGAGGAGGAGGAGGAGCAGGAGGAGGAGGAGGAGGTGGAGGAAGCAGAGGGAGAGAGGAGGAGGAGGAGGAGGAGGAGGGAGGAGGAGGGAGAAGGAGGAGGGGAAAGAGGAGGACGAGCAGGAGGAAGGAGGAGAAAGAGGAGGTGAAGGGCGATGATGATGATGACGATGATGACGATGATGATGATGAGATGATGATGATGATGATGATGATGATGATGATGATGATGATGATGATGATGATGATGATGATGATGATGATGATGATGATGGTGATGGTGATGGTGATGGTGATGGTGATGGTGATGGTGATGGTGATGATGATGATCATCATCATCATGATCATGATCCTGATCCTGATCCTGATCATGATGAGGAGGACGAGGATGGGGATTATGATGATGCTGATGATGAGGGTGAGGATGATGATTAGGATGATGATGCTGATGCTGATGATGATGATGATGATAGTGAAGATTATGAAGATGATGAAGATGATGAAGATGATGAAGATGAAGATGATGATGATGATGATGATGATGATGATGATGATGATGATGATGATGATGATGATGATGATGATGATGATGATGATGATGATGATGATGATGATGATGATGATGATGATGATGATGATGATGATGATGATGATGATGATGATGATGATGATGATGATGATGATGATGATGATGATGCTGATGCTGCTGATGATGTGATGATGATGATGATGATGATGATGATGATGATGGTGATGGTGATGGTGATGGTGATGATGGTGATGGTGATGTGATGGTGGGTGTGGTGGTGGTGGTGGTGGTGGTGGTGGTGGTGGTGGTGGTGGTGGTGGTGGTGGTGGTGGTGGTGGTGGTGGTGGTGGTGGTGGTGATGGTGATGGTGGTGATGATGATGAGGAGGAGGAGGAGGAGGAGGAGGAGGAGGACAATCGAGGAGGTGTTCGCGGAGGAGGATTTGGGCAAGGCGAGGAAACGCGGATCGCGCCCAGGGAGGCATGCGTGGAGGGTGGGGATTCGTGGGCTCGTGGAGCAGGGGGCCTCGTGCATGCGAGGACGGGCTCTCGCGAAGGAGGCACCGCAAAGGAGGAGGAGAAGGACAGGGGGCTCTCACGTCACCAGGCGTTGTTGACGCGGGTGCTCCCCGGGCGGCCGCCTGCACCCGGCGCGAGGCAGCGGCTCCGTCCCCCCAGGGTTGGCCCCTCCACGCAGCGGCCTTGGGGCAAGGATCAGCCGCAGGGACCGCGGCGGAGGCAGGAGAAGCAGGAGGGGGGAGCGGGGGGAGGGAAGGAGGGGGCGGGGAAGAGGACGAGGAGGAAGAGGAGGGGGAGGCCCTCCCCACCAGGCATTCCACAGAGCTTGCGCCGCCCTGCTTGCCACAGGCCCTCCTGGCTTGGGTCGAAGTCGTCCTAGGCCAGACCGTATAGGTTAGGAAGCCCCGCCCGTCTTCGACACGGAATGGACCTCGGCGGATGCCCTCATCGGTTGCCAAAGGGGGCGGTGTCGGGAGGCGGCTTTTTGAGAAGCCCCTCTGCCTTTAGAAGGTGTGGATCAATCACATAAGTTGTACAGGGCCGACCTTCTCTGAGAAAAACCCCTTGCAGTCTTAGAAGGCTGTCCCCTCACTCCATCCCATGGCCGCTCTTGCCATAGCACACTTGCTGCAGTGGCGAAGATGTTGGAGCGAGTGGCGCTGACCGTGGTGAGTCGGTGAAGAGGTGGTCCTCGTCGTCGTTGTCGAAGTCACAATGGCAAAAGTTTTGGAGCAAGCGGCGCTTGGCGACCGTGGTAAGTCGGTGAAGGCGTGGTCTCCGTCGTCGTCTTTGTCAAGAGGTCACACAATTGCGAAGGTGCTGGAGCGAGTGGCGTTTTGCGACTCTTGGCGACGGGTGTGTGTGTGTGTGCTCGTGTGTAGTTGTGTGTTGTGTAGTGTGTGTTGTGTGTTGTGTGGCGTGTGTGATCTGCGCTGTGTACTGTGTGCGTGCTGTATTTATGTGTGGTGTGTGGTGTGTGTGTGTGTGTTGTGTGTGCTGTGTGTGCTGTGTGCTGTATGTGTTGTGTGGGTTGTGTGTGTGTTGTGTGTGCTGTGTGTTGTGTGCTGTGCGCGTTGTGTGATGTGTGCGTTGCGTGTGGTGTGTGCTGCGTGGTGTGTGCTGGGTGTGGAGTGTGTGTGTGTGTGTTGTGTGTGGTGTTTGCTGTGTGCTGTGTGCGTGTGTGCGTGTGTGGTGTCTCTATTGGTGTGCGTTGTGTGTGTTGTGACGTGTGTATGTGTGTGGTGTCTGTGGTGTGTGTGGTGTGTTGTGCGTGTTGTGCGTTGTGCGTTGTGCGTGTTGTGTGTGTGTCTGTTGTGTGGTATGGTTTGCGGTGTGTGTGTGTGCGCGCTGTATGTGTTGTATAGTGTGTGGTGTGTGTGTGTGTTGTGTGCGTGTTGTGCGTTGTGTGCGTTGTGTGTTGTGCGTTGTGTGTTGTGCGTGCTGTGTGTGTGCAGTGTGTGCTGTGTGTGCTGTGTGTTGTGTGTGGTGTGTGTTGTGTGTTGTGTGTTGTGTGTCCTGTGTGTGGTGTGTAATGTGTGATGTGTGTTGTGTGTGGTGTGTATGTGTGTGACGTGTGTGTCGGTCCCCGTCGCCGGCCTTACCGAAGTCACACAATGGCAAAGGTGCTGGAGCGAGTAACGCTTGGCGACACTGGTGTGTCGGTCACCATCGTCATCCTTGCCGAAGTCGCGCATCGACGAAGGTTCTGGACTGAGTGGCGCTTGGCGACCTCGGTGTGGTGATGAAGAGGTGGCCCCCCATCGTCGTCCTCGTCGACATCTTCGTCGCTGGGCCTCGCGGGCGGACGACGGGTGTCGCCCGACACATCGTACCGCACAGGTCGCACCGCACAGGCTGCATCCCACAGACTGCACCACAACAAGTGCACATCAAGAGTTCAGAGACCACTTTTCGGGGTCCTCTCTGGCAAACGTGTATAGAGAGAATCGCATCTCTTATTGGCGCTTCGCTCCTCTTAGCCAGAGCCCCCCCGGCAGCCCTGAGGATTCGAACGTATTGGTTCCAGAGCACTCCGAGAGCGCTCTGGAATGGCCGCGGCGCTCTACGCATCCCGGGGCCCTCTGGCCCTCTGATAGATACCAGAGTTGTTCGTACCCAGTCTGGTTCTCGTCTTGCCGTTGTGATGACCCTCCACACCCAGGTGAGCGAGAAGGAGGAGGAGGAGGCGGAGACGGAGGAGACGGAGGAGGAAGAGGAGAGGGAACCTCCATCACCCTCCTTGCGGACCTCGGCACAATACCACATGTTTCACAGGCTCGGTGGCTATCTTCTCACCGTTGCATGCTGGGGTCCTTGCTGTGCTTGCTATTTCGCCTAAGTCTCCAGCTATTTCTCCCCAGACTCCCAACGTCGCGCTTGTTTCACAACGTCGACTCCCAGAGGTCTCCGCCCATTCCCCGGGATCGGCTTTTCATCCCGAGTTGTGTTTGACGGTCCCGGGGGCCGGCGAGGGCCCCCCAGAGGCCGAAAAGAGTGTTCAAAAACAACGTCCGTCGCGATTTGTTCACGACGCGAGGGGTTCTGGGTGCGCTTCCTCCTCCTCTCCTCCCGGCGCTGAAGTCCCAGGAACGGTGTTCCGGCACGGTGCAGGATTTCGACACCATTGCCTTCTCACGGGGCACTCCCCCTTGTGAAGATGAATCCTTGCAGGGACCTGCCAATCAACCTCAACAATGGAATCCTTGGAGGGACCTACACCAATCAACCTCAACAATGGAATCCTTGCAGGGACCTGCCAATCAACCTCAACAATGGAATCCTCAGGTCGACCCTATGGAGATGAATCCTTGGAGGGAGGGAACCCGGGATCTGACTGGGTCGGCCTACCAATCCACCTCGACCGCAGGGCACGGGCCGGGGGCGTCTGCAGAGAGGCGGCGGGAGGGGGCAGAGCCGGGGGAAAGGGAGGAGGAGGGGGGAGGCGCAGGGAGGGGCGGAGGCGGGGGAGGAAGGGAGGAGGGAGCACACCCCTGCAGCAGCGGGGACAGGCTTTGCACGTCGCCATGCCTCCCCGCACCCCGCCAGCCAGTCTCTCTCCCCCCCCCCTCCTCGTCCTCTCCCTCCTCGTCCTCTCCCTCCTCGTCCTCTCTCTCCTCGTCCTCTCCCTCCCCTCCTCGTCCTCCCCCTCCCTCCTCGTCCTCTCTCTCCCCTCCTCGTCCTCTCTCTCCTCCTCTCTCTCTCTCTCTCTCTCTCTCTTCCCCCCCTCCTCGTCCTCTCCCCCCCCTCCTCGTCCTCTCCCTCCTCTTCCTCGCCCTCCCGCCCTGGGCGGAGCCTCTCCAGGCGAGGGCGTCGCCGCCGCCGTCGCGGGGGCCGGACGGCAAGCCAGGCGGCCGCACCCCGCCGGGGGGGGAGGGGCGAGGGTCCCGCTTGCGCACAGAACCCGCGCGCTCCGTCGTCAAAGCAGACTGCATTGGCAAGATGTTTCGGGCGGTATCTGCCCCGATCGTGGATCTGGCGCCCACGCGCGAGATCCACGGATCCCCACTTTTTGTCAGGGCATGCCCGGCAGAGGACGCAGGGCGCAGGGTGGAGGCAGAAGGAGGCGCCGGGGAGGTAGGTGAGGTGGGTGACACATAAGCGCAGGATTAGGGACGGAGGAGGGAGAGAGGGACAGAAAGAGAGAGAGAGAGGGAGACAGGGAGGGAGGCAGGGAGAGAGAGAGAGAGAGGGAAGGAGAGAGAGAGAGAGAGTCAAAGAGAGAAAGAGAGAGAGATAAATACGTATACATAGATATACGTGTATACATAAGAGCGCGCGAGAGAGAGAGAGAGAGAGGAAGGGAGGGAGGAAGGGAGGGAGAGAAAGAGAGAGAGAGAGAGTGGGAAGATGAAGAACACTGAAAAGAGAGAAAGAGAGAGAGAGAGAGAAAGGTGTAATAACACACACACACACAACACGGAAGAGAGAAAGAGAGAGGGAGAGAGAAGAGAGCGAAAGAGAGAGAGAGAGAGGCTGTAAAAAAGATTGGTGAGGAGGGGGAGCAGGAAGTGAACAGGAGTAGGAACAGGATTTGGATGTAGGCAGCTCGGAAGAGCCAGCGGGACGTGGGACCCGTCCGCCCCACTTTCCCTCTCATAGCGTTTGTGGAGTTTGGACTGGGCTCTGACCCCCACCCAGCGAATGGAAGGCGCTTGTCTGCGCGCGGCCCCGCTTCGGACGATCTGCCTGCCGAAGCGGAGAGCAGGCGCCGAGCCCGACCCGCGAGTGCAGACTCCTGGGAGGCTCCTGGGCTCCAAGGTGGAAGCAGCACGCCGCGCGCTGGCGCTCGAGCCTGCTCCCGCCAGCCTGGCGAAGAGAGCGGTGCGCAGCCGCGCGGCGCCCGGCGGGAGCGCAGCGTCGCGGGGAACCTGGGCCCCGAGTCGAGGTCGACCAGGAAGCTGGATACGCATGGCGCGGCTGGCCTCGGCGAGAGCTGGATACGCATGCGGAGGAGGAGGAGGAGGAGGCGGAGGAGGAGGAGGAGGAGGAGGAGGAGGAGGAGGAAGAGGAGGAGGAGGAGGAGGAGGAGGAGGAGAGGAGGAGGAGAAAGGAAGAGGAGGAGGGGGGGGGGAGGCGGAAGGAGGAGGAGGCGGAGCGGCGGCGGAGGAGGAGGAGGGAGGGGAGGAGGCGGGCACGGTGACCCCCCCATGGCGTATCCAGCACAGCGGACTTTGTTGTTTTTCCTTTTTTGTCTTCTTTTATTTTTTTCGTTATTCTTTTTTTTTTTTTTCTTTTTCTTTTTTTTTTTTTTTTTTCTTTTTTATCCTTTTTTTTTTTTTTTTTTTTTTCTTTTATCTTTTTTTTTTTTATTTTTTCCCTTTGGTTATTTTTTTTTTTTCCTTTTTTTTGTATCTTATTTTTTTTTTTTTTTTCTTTTTCTATTTTTCTGTTTTTTTTGGTTGTATTTTTTCTTTTCTTTTTTTTTTTTTCATTTTTCTTTTTGTTTTTTTTATTTATGGATGCTCCGCGCGCAAATCGAGGCATGCGTGCTTACAGCTCCCGCTAATCAAGGGGCCGAGTTTCGTGACACAAATTTCGGCTGGCTCTGCAGCCGAGGGCGGATGCACAACAGTTTCTGCTTAGTGGAGTCCCCTTCCGATCAGTTAGGGAGCCGGCAGTTTTCATCGTTCTCAGAGTCCGAAAACAGCAGCAATAACAACGATAACAACAATGATCAGTTTAAGACTGTTCACTCCTATCTGCTCGCGTGCCAATCAATACGTATATCCCAAGCCCTCGGTACCCGCCCTCGTCGTCTTCGATCGTACCCCAGCCACGTGCATTTAGTGCAGCCCCTAAAACAAGGGAAGAGAAGACGGGTGGAAGGGAGAGGGAGAAGAATGGAGCACGAGAGAAATTAACAGGAGGGGGGCAAGGAGCAAAAAACAAGTGGTAGAACCAGACGGGCAGATCGGGTGGTCAGACCCATGGCGGGCAGGTCAGGAAGGCGGGCCCAGGCGACCAGGTCGAGCAGGCGGGTTGCTGAAGCGTGGGTCCTGCTTGAATCGCGAGGAAGTCTCGAGCGATAGCGCGATTCCCAAGTAAATCGTGAGAAAGGGCAAAGCGAGAGCGTGCTTCCTTTGCGCCGAGGGCGCATCCTCTAAATGAATTGCGAGGAAGTCCCACGCGAGAGCGCGATTCGTATACAAATTGTGAGGAAGTCCCGCGCGAGAGCGCGATCTGGGAATATATTAAGAAGAAGTATCAGGCGAGATCCGCTGTTGTAAACCGGGCTGGGGGCCAACAACACAGTTTGAGCCGAGTGACTTTCCCTGATAACAAACAGGGTGCGAGCCCTGGGGGAAGCACTTCAATACAAAAAAACAAATGGCCACCGGAGGGGGAGGAGGAGGAGGAGGAGGAGGAGGAGGAGGAGGAGGAGGAGGAGGAGGAGAACAGAAGGAGGAGGAGAGGGAGGACGAGGAGGAGGAGGAGGAGGGGGCGGAGGGGAGCTTGAAGCTCAGTAATTTTTTCAAGAATGAGAGTTCAACAGCGTGTCCTGGAGCACTCCGCTCTCTCGCGTGCGCGGCCCAGCGCCCAGTAGGATCCGACGACCCGGCGAGCGGAACACACGCGCGCCGCGCGCCCAGCTGGACGCGCGGCTGCCAGGGGACAGCCGCGCGGTGTTGAGGCGAGAGCCACACTTCGGTCTCGCGCGCGGCCTCGCCTCCGACGCGGCCCCCGCGCCCTGCTCCTCCTCCTCCTCCTCCTCCTCCGCCTCCTCCTCACCTCCGCCCTCTCCTCCTTCCTCTCCTCCTCATCATCCTATCCTCCTCCTCCTCCTCCTCCTCCCTCCTCCTCCTCCTCCTCCTCCTCCTCCTCCTCCTCCTCCTCCTCCTCCTCCTCGCCTCCGACGCGTCCCCCGCGCGCCCCGGCGCCCACCCAGCGGCGGGAGCGCAGCTTTCAGGAGAAGGCCTGCGCGGCGCCGTGACGGGACGGCACTCGGCTCCTTCGCGCCCGGCGCGCGCCGCATCACAGCCCGGCCAGCCGCGCATTTCACAGCGTCGACGGCAAGAAGGTCCATGTCAGAAGGACAAACGTCGATGTTGTACTGCTGTCGGCGGGTAGAGTGGAAGGGCCTCCGTCCCGAGGGGGGCAATCGGGATCAAAGCGATAGGAGCGAGATCATACATACGCACACATATGTATGTACATACACAGCAGTGCCAAATGAATGAAGGAGCGAAGGAGGAAGCGGGGAAGGGGCAGCAGCAGCAGAGGAGGACAGGGAGGAAGGAAGGGGGGAGGAGAGAAGGGAAGGAGGGCGGAAGGCTTGAGAAGAGGAGGGAGGAGGAGGGAGGAGGAGAAGGAGGAGAAGGAGAAGAAGGAGAAGAAGGAGAGGAGGGAGGGGGAGAAGAAGGAGGAGGAGAAGGAGGAGAAGGAGAAGAAGGAGAAGGAGCCGCAGGTAGAAGGAGGTAGCAGCAGGTAGAAGGAGTAGAAGGAGAAGGAGGCCGCACGGCACACGGTGTTGCCGCTGGCACCGGAGGCGCAGAGGCCCCCGATCAGTGCTGTGGCAGCGGGGGGCGCAGCACTGAAAGGAGGCAGGCCTCTTGTGATTCTCTAGGCCTCCTAGATGGGGGCGGAATGGATGGGGTCGGAGTGGGCGGGGTCGGAGGATGGAGCCGCGTCGTCGATGCATCGGGGATGTGTCTCGATGTGGAGCCCGGCATCTCCTCGCCGACTCATCGCCAACGTCGCCGATGGAGCGCGATCATCCGACCCCATCTACAGTCAACCCGCATGTGAAGGATAGGCAACCTTCCCCATGGGTACCCTTGCATCCTTGCCTCCTCGGTCCATCCTTGGCAGCTTTCGTTGGCCGCGCCCCGCTCGAAAAGCTTCGAAATGGGCGCCCAAGGGCCTTGTATCCTTATCGTGCGTCCTTGTGATACGGGTTGACTGCACTCGGACCCGATGTGGCAGGCCTCTCGTGAGCCCGATTCGAGCAGGGACCAGCCGGCCCGGCACGCCACCGGCACCGCGGAGCCGCGGCCGACGCACAGCGGCGGCGGCCCAGCAGTGCGTCGCCCGTGCTGCCAGCGGAGCGCGCGCGGCGCGGGCCGGGGCGGAGCGAGGCCGCGCCGGCGGCCCGCGCGGCGCGAGCGGAGAGCTGAGCCGAGGGCGCCGCCCCGTGCGACCTCCAGCAGGAAAAAAATCAGGGACGGACGGTCTGCCCCCTTTTGGTGGTCTCTTCCTCCTCTTCCGTGTTGCTCCTCTTCCTCTTCATCATCTTCCCCCCTCTCCCTCTCTCTCTCTCTCTCTCTCTTCTCCCTGCTGTCCTCCAGTGCGGCGTGCTTCCCTTCACACGTCGGGTGAGGAAGGAAACGGCTTGCAAGTGCAACTACATTTTCTCCCGTGCCCCGCACGAGTGCTGGTCCGAACAGCAGAAAAGGACACCAGAAAGCAACAACAAAAACAACAACAACAACAACAATAACAACAACAACAACAACAACAACAACAGCAACAACAACAACAACAACAGCAACAACAACAACAACAGCAACAACAGCAACAACAGCAGCAACAGCAGCAACAGCAACAGCAACAGCAACAGCAACAGCAGCAACAGCAGCAACAGCAACAGCAACAGCAACAGCAACAGCAGCAACAGCAGCAACAGCAACAACCACGACGACGACGACGACGACGACGACGACGACGACGACGACGACGACGACGACAACAGCAGCAACAACATTACACCCTCATGCGCGATGCTTCCGCACGCAGCATGCGACCATCATGATAACCATCCCCACTATGGGGGATTATTGTTCTATCGCGGGGGTCCGTTATACCCATTCCCAGATCTCCCACCCAATGAGGTCTTGCAAACACCTCCTCCGAGGAATGTCAGCATATCCCTCCTCCAAAACACATGCCCGCGCCCTGCTGCGCCGATGAGAGACCGCCAGTGGAACCCCAGCCAAGGGTAAAGCACAAGGAAGTATCGAGCGATAGGATTGGCTTGGTGGGGATGGGGGCTGTCGGCGGCGAGGCAAGGACCTGGCCCCGAATAGAAAGGAAGGAAGTCTCGAGCAGGGGTGATGTTGTTGCTGGAAGCGGCGCCAATGCAGAAGAAAGTAGGGCGCTAGTCCAGCGTGAAACAACGCGAAGTCTCGAGCCGGAGCGCTGGTTCTGTTGGGACGGCGGTTGTCGGCGGCGAGGAGGAACACCGCCTTGAGCAAGAAGGGAAGAAGTCTCGAGCGGGAGCCGCGGTTTTGTCGGGACGGGAGCTGTCGGCGGCGAGGAACAGCACCGTCTTCAGGAAAAAGGGAGGAAGCCTCGAGCTGGCGCGTTGTTCTTGCTGGGGGCGGCGCCAATTCAAAAGAGGGTTGGGCGCCAGTCCAGCGCAAAACGGGAGGAAGTCTCGGGCGGGAGCGCTGGTTTTGTTGGGGCGGCGGTTTTCGGCGGTGAGCAAAAGCACCGGCTCTGATCAAAAAAAAAAAAGAATTCTCGAGCGGGAGCGTTGTTCTTGCTGGGGGCGGCGCCGATGAGAGAAAGAGTAGCGCGCCAATCCAAGGTAAAACGGGAAGAAGTCTCGAGCGGGAGCGTTGGTTTTGTTGGGGCGGCGGTTTTCGGCAACGAGCAAGCGCACCGGCTCTGGATAAAAAAGGAGGAAGTCGAGCGGGAGCGTTGTTGTTGATGGGGGGCCGGTTTTGGTGCCCCCCCAAACAGCTCGAGCGCGAGCCTCATTTTCAATGAAAATGTAGCCAACGCCAAGGCGAGAGCGCCAGGGCGCTTGGGGGGAGTCCAACATGATACTTGTTCATTAACTAGCACTCAGCAGCAACAACAACAACCACAACAAAAAAACAGCAATATGAACAATATCGAGAAAAAGCAGCAGCGGCAGCAACAACAACAATAATCATGTCAAGACTGATCGCTCTTACCTGCTCGCGTGCCAGCCAACACGTATATCCCAAATCCTCGGCACCCGCCCTTCTCGTCTTCGATCGTACCCCCAGTTGAGGGTAGATCTTCCTTACATGCCGCGTGCAATTGGTGCAGTTCCTGTAACAAAAAAAGGACGAATGGAAGGAGAAAGAAAATATGGAGCACGGGATAGGCGGGAGGGGGGTTAGGAGCAGAAAACACGTGGCAGAACCAGACGGGCCCAGCGAGCAGGTAGACCCTAACGGACGGGTGGGGAAGGCGAGCCCAAGCGGCCAGGTGGAGAAGACGTGTTGCTGAAGCGTGAGCATTGCATGACCCGCGAGGAGAGCTCGAGCGACAGCGCGGTTCCCAAATAAATCATGAGAAATGCCAAAGCGAGAACGTGATTCCTGAGTGTCAAGGGCGCGGCGTTTGAATACATCTCGAGGAAGTCCCACGCGAGAGCACGATTCTTGTATAACTTGTGGGGAAGACCCGCGCGAGAGCCGTTGTTTGTTGTAGTTCTGGGGCCAACAACACAGCTTGGTGGCATCAAGTTTTTTTTGTTTTCGAGAAAACCAGGGTGCGAGCCCCGAGGGGGGGCACTTCATTTGACAAGTTCAATGGTTACCGGAGGGAGGGGTATCAACAATAATTGTTTTGAAATAAGAGCTCAACAATAGCGACAACAACAATAGCAGCAACAACAGCAACGAAAACAACAACAACAACAACAACAACAACAGCAGCAACAACAACAGCCGTCACAACAACAACAACAACAACAACAACAACAACAACAACAACAACAACAACAACAACAACAACAGCCACAATCAGTGTAAGATTGTTCGCTTGTATCTGCTCGCGTGCCATCTCAACACGTATATCCCAAGCCCTCGATACCGGCCCTCTTGGTCATCGATCGTACTCCTTTTGCGGGTATATTTCCTTACCTGCCACGTGAAGTTAGCACAGCCCCTAAAACAGAGGAAGAGAGGACGGATGGAAGGGAGAGGGAGAAGGATGGGGCACGAGATAAATTAGCAGGAGGGGGGCTAGGAGCAGAAAACACATGGCAGAACCAGATGGGCAGATCGGGCAGGCAGACCACAGCGGGCGGGTTGGGAAAGCGGGCCCAGGCTGCCAGGTCGAACAGGCGGGCTGCGAAAGCGTGAGCCTTGCATAAATCGCGAGGAAGGCTCGAGCGATTGCGCGATTCCCAAAGAAATCATGAGAAAGGCCAAAGCGAGAGCATGATTCCTGAGTGTCGAGGACGCGGCGTTGGAAAAAATTGCGAGAAAGTCCCACGCAAGAGCGCCATTCCTGCACAAAGTGTGAAGAAGTCCCGCGCGAGAGCTCGATTTTGGAAGAAATGGTGAGGAGGTAACAGGCGGGAGCCGTTGTTGTTCTTCTGGTTCGGGGGCTAACAACCCAGTTTGAGCAGGATGATCTTCCCTGAGAACAAACAGGGTGCAAGCCACGAGGGGGCACTTCAAGTGAAAAAACACCATGTGCACTGGTGAGGGGGACCAACAATAATGATTCGTCAAGAATGGGGGTTCAAAAATAAAACGCGGGGAAGCAGGCGAAGCCGACGCCTCGAGCGCGACTCGAGGCGCAGCAGCACGCGCGGAGCGAGGCCGCAGCGGCACCCGGGGACGCCTGGAGCGCGCTTCGAGCACGGGGCAGGCGCCGCGAGAGGGGGCTGCGAGGCACAGCGACCCGTGCAAGGCCGAGGCCGCACTCGGCACGCGGGTGCGCGCAGATTGCGGCCGCTCAGTGGCGGCCATCGGGGAGCGTGGCCGCTTACTCCGCGGGGCCCAGGCCCCCTCGCGTTGTGGAGAAATCACGACGGGCTGTTTTTCGTTGTTTTCGGTTTCCGGGGGCCGCCCTTCCTGGGTTCCGGGACCGTCAAGAATCGACTCAAAATGAAAATCCAGTCCCCGGGAAAGGGTCCAGGCCTCTGGGGGTCGATGTTGTGAAAAATTCGTGTGACGTCGGGGGTCTGGGGATGCTCTGGTGCGCACCCGCCCGCGGGAGCAGGTGAAACCTGCGGGCGGCACCGGGAGTCCTCGAGTGCTTCTGCGGTGGACCCAGCCTGGCGGCGCGCTGGCCTGGGGCTGGGGGCGCCAGGGCTTGGGCATCGAAGTTCGTGGAAAGCCTTCAAGGTTGCCTACGGCGCGCGCAGAACGGCCGGGCCAAGGCATCCCGTAATTCCCAGGCCCTGGCCCGCAGGCGCCGCCGCGTGGCGCCGCGGACTGGGACTGGGGGTCATCTGCCCGCGGCCCCAGGCGGGGGGCGCCAGGCGCCAGGGGCTCACACCCTCGTCCTTCTCGCAGTCCCCCCATCCTCCTCCTCGCTCTCCCCGCACACAGAGAACAACGCCCCCTCCGTCGCTGTCTTCCAGGGCGCGCACGCACGGTCCGTCCCTCATGCGGTCGTTCGCTCCTCCTCTTCCTCTTCCTCTTCCTCTTCACTTCTGCCAGACATCTTCTCCCCGTCCCCTTCCGCTGCCCTTCGCGGCCGGACTGTGAGCGCCCCACCCTCAGCAGCCGGCCTCACCTGCGAGGCGCGGGTGGTGACTTCGAGGCCCGCATTGCCGCCGGGGTCCAGAACGCGGTGAATCAGGAGGGGGCGCCGGGGGCAGCCACGGGCGGGGCTTGCCCATTGGGGGGGGGGGGAGCAGGAGCCCCCACCAATTCGCCTATTCCTCGCCGAGCGGGTCCTGGGTGCCCCAGCTTGGCAGGCAGAGATGCCCCATCGGGGGCCTATCGTTGGTCTATCGGCGATGTATCGCCGATTTGGGATCACTGCCTCCCCCCATGAGCCAGTCCCCCCCCCCCCCTCTCTTGTCGAATCCACTGGTGCCGGACCAGCAGGAAGGATCGAGGAGGAGGAGGAGGAGGAGGAGGAGGAGGAGGAGGGAAAGGACGTTCGCAGCGCGCTTGCCGAGGTTGGTATCCCGCACTTTACGGGTTGCTGCACGTGCACGCAAAGGCGATTGCGCGGAGCAAACGCGCACAAAGCGCACATGCCTGCATGTCGCGCGCGCGCGTATGCGCGTGGGCTGCTTTGTGGTGACGGTGCGCCCTGCACACCGATTCTCGCCGGGCGATTGGATACGGTCGGGAATGTTTGGTTAGCGTGTCGCGCCTCCAGCTCTCACCCACCACGCTTCGGAGCGACACGCTGACCACGTCCGTCCAAGCCCTCGAGCGTCAGCGTCCCGAGCTTCTCCCGGCCTCCAGCCCCGCGGAGCGGGGCGGGACGCCATCAGCTCGCACGGCACAGCGTGTCGCTGAGGCCGCCGTCGCGACACGATGAGCATAAGGTCCTGACCGTAGTGTCCCTACGACCTCGTTGGCCATGTGGGAGCACGCGACGTTGGCGGCCACGCGGCCGCGCTGCGAGTCCTCCGGGCTCCTCGGCTGATGCTTTCAGGCCTCCTAGATGGGGCCCGAGCAAGTGGGGTCGGAGGATCGCTCCGCATCGCCGCTCCATCGGCGATGCGGCTGGATGTGGAGCCCGAGCTCCTCCACGCCGATGTCGCCGATGCATCGGCGATGCTTTGGCAATGCGGCGCGATCATCCCGACTCCATCCAGGAGGCCTCTAAGGTTGCCCTCTGCCCTGGCTCTTCGTGCAAGTGCTGCGTCCTGGGCCTCAATCTGTAAGGCGAGTAGGCCTACGCTCGCGCGCGCGTGCGCGCACACTCGCAGGAGAGATCTGGGAGGGCGGACTGGCGGCCAGGAGAGCTTTACGATAGGTTCGTGTCGTCCCGACGCGGCAGCGACCCCGCCGCGGGCATTCAAGGTTGAACGCCGCGAGTGGTCCAGAATCGGCGTATATGGAACGATCTGGCGATCGAAGAGCCGCCGATCGTTGAAGGCTGAGCGTCCCCGTGGTGTCAGGAACTGACGCCGAGGCCGTCACGACTCGAACCTGCAGTAGGCGAGAGTGCCTGAAGACCAGGACTGGCGAATACGCAGAATGTCTGCATCATCTTCCCAATCCAGCCGGACCGAGGTATAAGATCGAGGTCAGTTCGGGGAGGGTACCCTAATGTTTTTCGAGTTGATTAGGAGAGTACCCTCGAGTGTTCTTCAGGTTGGCTGGCAGAGGGTCTCACGTTCTTGAAGGGCGTTATTATGTGCTGTCCTAGGTCCTGCCGTATTCCTATGCACTCTCCTCCTCCGCCTCTCCCTCTCGGCGGCGCGCCGAAAGGGGGTGGAGCAAAAGCCCTCCCCTGCCCACCAAGAGGCCTTCTTAATAAGGGCTTGGACCATTCTAGGAGGCTGCCTCCTCGCCCTTTCTCGTTTACCCTCGTCCCTCCTCCCTTCACGCTAGGCAAACATGGTCGACTAAGCTGTAGCGTCCCTCCTGCTCGTCCTTCTCCTCCTGCCCCTGATCCGACTCCTGCTCCTCCCCCTACTGCCCCTCGTCCTCCTCGCGCTCCTCCTCCTCCTCCTCCTCCTCCTCCTCCTCCTCCTCCTCCTTGTCCTTCTCCTCCTCCTCCTCCTTCCCCTCCTTCTCCTCCTCCTCCTCCACCTCCTCCTCCTCCTCCTGCTGCTGCTCCTGCTCCTGCTCCCCCTCCTCCGAGGAGGAGGAGGAGGAGGAGGGAACAGGGGGGTGGAACCCTGAGATCGGCAAAAATTGCAACATCGTCAAAAATCACGACTGGAGCCCTGGACCCAATCTCTCTGCAGTATTTTTCGAGCGGGACCGATCTGTGATGGTCCTAGGGCCAGAGACTGGGCGAAAACGCCCAGTATGACAAAAAACGCAACGCCCAGATCTCGGGGAAGGAGGAGGCAGCAGGGAGTCGGACCGGACTAGGACGAGGAGTTCAATCCGTTCCAGGGCGCTCCAGAACGCTCTGAGAAGGCGCGGCGCCCGAGACATCCTCGAGACCCGCCGGCTCGCAGAGATTCTCGACGCATCCTCACCCGATGTTGTCCTCGTCCTGGCCTCGTCTCGGAGGAGGCAGCAGGGAGGAGGACGGGAGGGGCCGCGCCTGCGCCGGGCGCCTGCCCTGCAGCGAGCCCCAGGGCAGCCCAGGAGCGGCAGGGCAGCAGGATCCGAGGGAGGTGGGCGAGGGAGATCTCGCCCATGGAGCACCTTTGGGACTGGCTATCCGGGCGCTGCCTGGTTCGGAAAACCCAGACCCCTTCGCGTGTTGTGAAAATTCGCGACGGGAGGTTTTTCGTTACTTTCGGCCTCGTTGGGCCCTTTCCGGGCTTCGGGACCGTCAAAAAAACGATTCAGGACGAAAAGCCGGTCCCGTCGAAGGGGTCCAGAGATCTGGGGGTCGACGTTGCGAAAAAATCACGACGTCGGGGTCTGGGAAGTGTGGGTCGCAAGAATGTACACCAACACCTCCATTCCCCCTCCCTCCTCCGCCCTCCTCTTTCCTGGGAGGTGGAGGGGATGAGGGAGGCAGTGGTACTGCATATTGCTGGTACCCTGCAAAAAGGGGCTTGCCCCCGATGTCGCCTGGCTTCCCCTTGCGCGGTGCATGCGGTTTTTCTCGTTTGTGTTCGCCTAGCGCGGCCACCGCCACGTTTCCTGCACGCGATTCGCAGTGCATTGTCCACCCATCTGCTGCGCCAGGCGGAAGTAACGCTAAGCGTGGCTGGGCTTTGCCGCCCGCTGCAGTGATGTCACTCGGCCGCTCAGGAAAGAGGAGGGGGCTAATCGAAGAAGAGGGTGAGCAATCAAGTACGTATCTGCTCCTCCACTCGGGGCCTCACCTTCATAGGGGAGTGGAATCGTCCAGTGAAGCACGAGTTCTCGAGGACGAGTCCGCACGAGTTCCAGATTTAGGACATGGTGGAGATAGGGAGGGAGGGAGGAGGGAAGAGAGAGGAGGGAAGCAAGGAGGAACAAGGAGGAAGCAAAGGAAAAAGAGGAAGGAGGAAAAGGAGGGAAGAGGAGGAACTGAGTGAACCCGAGGTCCATCAGCGATGTTACGATACGCCCACCCGTCCAAAGTCCTCCCCTCGTTAGCCCCTACATGGGTCTCTTTTCACTGCGGGAGATGCCTCCCTGAAAGGCGAACGCCCCATGGCCCCGCCGATTCAGCCAAAGGCCCCAGTGTGGAAAGGAGCTGCCGTCTTTTGCCTCTAGCTGTACGGACGGCGACGAGATCAGATCACGAAGCCCGAGGACGTGTCCAGCGGGAGCCCCGCTTTTAGAAAGGGCCGCCCCCGATCCGGTCACGACTTCGCGAACAAACTGGTTGACATACAGTCGGCCCAGACTAGTAGGTCGACCCTGCCAAGTCAAGGGTACCCTTGTGTCCTGTGCCTCGCGACCCATGCCTCCTGCATTCCTGTGGCAGTGTGCCCCCCAGAAATGGTCTTTTGTCCTCTCGGGTGTCCTCTCCAATCAAACTGCCGGCTCGCGCTCCGAATTGAGCTCGCACGCAGAGTTGTTCGAGCGGTTCACGTGCCAGTGAGCCGGGCTATCTTCGCGTCTTGCCCCCTCGCGGTGCCTCCTCTGGAGCTAGGACTTATTCTCTTTCTTATGCTTATGATTATTATTATTATGTTTATTATTACTATTATTATTAGTATTCGCATTATTATTATTATTATTATTAGTAGTAGTAGTAGTATTATGATTATGTTTATGTGTATTATTAGTATTATCATTATGTATTATTATTGTTATTATTATTACTACTATTATTATTACTATTATTATGATTATTATTATTATTATTATTATGTTTCTTCTTCTTCGTCTCCAATCAAGTCCGACTGTAAAGAGCAGGAGGGTCCACGGCGAGAGCCCTGCTCTGGCCAGGATGCCACCCTCCGCCCGTGCAGGGCTGCCGCACGGGCTCCCTGGCCCCCGAGCGCGAAGCCGCGAGCGGAGGCGCACAACGGAGCTGCCGTGCGCCCACGGGCGCGCCCCGTCCGCGTCACTGTCGGGAAGGTGCGCGCAAGACCTGGCATCGCTCGGACGTGTGCATTTTTTCTCGGCGAGGGCCATCGAGGAGCATCCTTGATCATTTATCAAAAAAATATTATATATATATATATTAATAATTATATATGTTTTTTTTTTTTAAAAAAAAAAAAAAAAAAAAAAAAAAAAAAAAAAAAAAAAAAAAAAAAAAAAAAAAAAAAAAAAAAAAAAAAAAAAAAAAAAAAAAAAACGCACGAAACCGAAAGAGGCACAGGGAATGGACGTCCGAGCGATGGCCAGAAGACGAATGTTCGCGGCGCGCAGGCGAGAGCCGCACTCTGACGAGGAGCCGCCCGCCATGCGCGCAGCTGCTGGAAACTCTCTGTCGAGCGGATGCGTGTGGCGCTGAGCCGAGAGCCACACTTTGGAAGCGATCCCCACCCCCGCCTCTGTGCAAGTGGTTGATAATGCAAGTTTCGGGGTCGTCATCGGGGAGGAACTCCTAGGCGGAGGCACGCCCTACCGAAGCGCTTGGTAGTCAGACGAGGGGGAATGATCTATAAGGACGATGGACGGATGTGGGGGAAGGAGGAGGAAGGGAGGCAAGAGGTAGGTGCACGGAGGGAAGTAGAGGTCGTTGACGTAAGCTGGTCATGTGCCCCAGAGTTTTCCCCAGGACCGCTGACGTTCTTCACTCAGGCCGCTTTTCGGCGGCCCGGGGGTTCAGAAACAAAACATTTGGATTTCGCTCTTTTCAGAAACTCGTCGTTTTGGGTCACCACCGTAGCGTGGGCGTAGGCAAGTGCGTTCGGGCATACAACATGTCGGAACTCTCTGCGCCAATTCGCAACCTTGACATCTGCAGATGGGTGTTTGACCAATCCGCGGTCCCAGAGGTCCCGACCGCTTCCCCCGAGGGAGCTTTCGTCTCGGATACATGTTTGATGGCCCCGGGCCCGGTAAGCAGCCCTAGGGCCGATACCGAAGAAAAACGCCGGGATTGAAAAAAAATATCGGCGGAGATCTTGGAAGCTCGCCTGGCCCTGCCCCCTAGAGCCCTAGAGCGATGGGGGCGCCAGCATTCTAGGCCTCCCAGATGGAGTAGAAGCAGATAGGGTCAGAGGATCGCGCCGCCTCGCCGATGCATCGGAGATGCCGCTCCGCTCAATGTAAAGCTCGATGTTCTCCACGCCGACTGCGCTGGTGTATCAGCGATACATCGGCGCGATCCCCCGACCCCACCTGGGAGGCCTCGAAGCACGGGGCCGGCGTGGGCCACGGGGCACAGGAGCTCTCCCGGCAGGCGAGAAGCCGGCGCAGCGGGAGCCCCCGCTTCCCGGCCGCCGCGACGCAGGGGCGGCGGCCCGCTTTCGCGACGGTGATGCGACGGCGACGACGGCGACGACGACGACGACGACGGCGACGGCGGCGACGACCACGACAACGATCTAAGAGGGAAGAGTCCGGGAGGCAAACCTCTGAGAAGGCCCCCTGGCTCTCAGAATCTGCGGGGGGCATTGGTCTCATGTGTTCGGTCCCTCCTGCGAGGCGCCGCGGCTGCATTCTGCTGGCCGCCAGCGCTCGCCTTGCCCAGCTGTCCACTATTGTCTTGACTGCTCTCCCTGCTGTCGTTACCGCTGCTGCAGCATGCGCCCGCGTACGTAAGGAGTCGCAAGGCGCTACAAGGCGGGGTTCGGGCGGAGGAGAAGGAGGAGGAGGAGGAGGAGGAGGCGGACGAGGACGAGGACGAGGAGGAGGAGGAGGAGGAGGGTGGGCTCACCTCACAACCCGTACGTGCGTTGGTTTACCTCCCCCTCATCCTGGCTTTTCCCGTTCCCCCGAGAGCCACTCCCAAGCGGCCGAGGACCTTCTCTTCAAAAATTTCGAGAGCCATTATCCTCCTCCTTCCCTGCTCCTCCTCCTCCTGCTTCTCCTCCTCCTCGCCTCCTCCGCCTCCTCCTCCCCTTCCTCCCTCCTCTTCCTCCTCCTCCTCCTCCTCCTCCTCCTCCTCCCTCCTCCTCCCCCTACTACTACTACAACCAACTACTACTAACAACTACTACTACTACTACTACTACTACCTAACTTACAACTACTACTACAACTACTACTAATAGTCTTACTACGACTAACGACCTACGGCTACGACCACTACACAATAGAACATACTAAAAAATTACTACTACTACTACTACTACTACTACTACTACTACTAACTACTACAACTACTAACTACTAACTACCACAACAACAACAACTACTACTACTACTACTACTTACTACTACTATTTACTACTACTTACTACTATTACTTACTACTACTACTACTACTACTACTACTACTACTACTACTACTACTACTACTACTACTACTACTACTAATACTACTACTACTACTACTACTACTACAAACTACGACTAAACACGACTACGACCTACTACTAACTACTACAACCAGACTACAACTATTCCGACGACCTACTACAGACGACCGACGACTACGACTCTACAACAACTACTACTACTACTACTACTACAGAACTACTACTACTTACTACTACTACTACTACTGCTGCTCCTATCTACTAACCCATCCACATCCACATCCATTAACCAAAAATCCACAAAAAATCCCCCTTTCCCCCCTTAATACCGTCAACCTTATTTTCCCCTCCTGTGTCCCAACCTTTTTTATTTGTCTTTCGAAAAACAAATTTCCCCCCCTGTGGTGGGATTTATCCCCCCCTCCTCCCCATCCCCCCCCTCCCTGTCTATCTCACTATAATATCATCTCCCCTCTCTTCTCTCCTCTTCCCTTCTGCCCGTATCTGCGTGTACCTGTTCTTGCTTCGGAGACTACCTTGAGATACCCTCGTCGTTGTGAGGAGGATGAGGAGGCGAGGGAGCCAATGGAAAGTAGGAGCAAAGTGATGAAGACGAGGAAAAGGCGAGGCCGATGGAGGAGGAGGAGGAGGGGGGGAATATAGGGAAGGAAGAACAGGCGAGGATGGAGGAGGTGAAGGAGAAAGATGATGAGCAGCAGGTAGATGACGGGGAGGATGCGAGGGAGGAGGAGGATACGTAGGAGAAGGCGGGCGAGATGAATAAATAGGAAGAGGAGACAATCGAAAACGTCGGCGACATTTTGGTCCCCAGCCGGCAAGGCCCTGGAGGGGTGGGTGTGGGGGGGAGGCGTCGGGCGAGATTGCCACGGGCCAGACTACGAAGAGGGGGATAGAAAAAGAGGAGTAGGAGGAGGCAGAAAAGCTAAGGCAGATTGTACGGCGCAATAACAAATGATATACCTTTCACACGTATACTAAGACATGCATGCAAACATACATAAACAAACATGAATGTGCGTGATTGTCCTGATTTTTGTGGTTCGTGTGTGTTTGGTGTTGTGCGTTTGTGTATTCATGTGTTGTGTGTGTGATTGTGTGTTTGTGTGTGTCGCGCGTGGTGTGTGAAGTGTGGTGTGTGTGTGCGTGTGTGCTTGTGTGTGCGTTTGTGTATGCATGTGTGCGTGTTCGTGCGTGTGTGTGCGTGTGCGTGCGGGTGCGGGTGCGTGCTTTAGTGCGTGTTTGTGTGCGCGTGTTTGTGTGTGCGTGTTCGTGTGTGTGTGTGTGCGTGTGTGTTTGTGTGAGTGTGTGTGTGTGCCGTGTGTGCGTGTGCGTGTGGGTGTGTTTTTGTGGGTGGTGTTGCGTGTGTGTGTTGGTGGAGGTGTGTGTGTGGTGTGCGTGTTGTGGAATTTGTGTTGTGTGAGCGCGTTTGTGTGTGCTGTGATGTCCGAGTGTGCCGTGATGTTGTGTTGTTTGTGTGTTGTGTGTGTTTGTGTGAGATGTTTGTGCGGGTTGTGTGGTGTGCTGTGTGTGCCTGTATGTGGTGTTTCTGTGTTTTCTGTGTTGTTGTTGTGTGTTGAGCGAGTTGTGTGTGTTGTGTGGTGTTGTGGGTGTTTGTGTTTGTGTGTGTTTGTGTGTTTGTGTGTGTTGTGTGTGTTGTGTGTGATGTGTGTGGGTGGGTGGGTGGGTGAGTGTGGGTATGTGTTGTGTGTTGTGTGTCTGTTGTGTCTGTTGTGTCTGTGTGCGTGCGTGCGTGCGTTCGTGCGGTGCGTGTGTGTGTGTGTGTGCGTGCGTGCGTGCGTGCTTGCGTGTGCGTGCGTGCGTGCGTGTGTGTATGCGTGTGTTGGGTTACTCCCTATATGTATATTAAGTATGCACGCATGCACCTATATGTACAATATTCGTGGAGGTGGAGATAGAGAGAGAGAGGAAGAAAAAGAGAGAGAGAGAGAGAGAGAGAGAGAGCACACCACTTCGGACAGCGTCACCATCTGGGCCCCTGAGCCACGCGTGCTCAGCGGACCAGCCTCACAAAGCGGGAGGCGCCGCATGCTGAACAAAGATGGCGGGCTGACCCCCCCCGTGGCGCGGACAAAAAGGTTCGCGGCTGAAAGAACGACGGTCGGCGGTGATCAGACCCGACGCGACGGGGGCCCGTCTGCACCACCGCGCGAAGAGGGGCATTGGTTTTAAGCGCACGCTTGCGTGCGCGCCACAGCGCCCAGCGAAGAGAGGCACCGCCTGGGGGCATCCCCCGCAGCGGAACAGTCGCCAACAGTTCGCGCAGGCTTCAGAAGTGGAGGTAGGACTGGAGTGTTAGTGGTGGGCTCCTGAACGCGCTTGGTCGCTCGCTTGGGGCCGCCCCAGAAGGCAAGCGGGCGATCGGGCTTGATGGGGGGCGATCCAGGCGTTTTGTGCTTGTTGCAAGTGAGCGTGGAGCTGCTGCTCCCCGACGCGGTGGTCGGAGCCCGCACCCCACCCCCAATGGACCATTGCGGTTCGTGGAAGCAGGGCAGAGCTCGCATCCCACCCCCAGCGGGCCAATGCTGCCCTTGGAACTGAGCCGATACACGAATCCCACCCCCAATGGGCCAATGCGGATCGGGAAGATACTGGGCCATGGACCCGGCAGGATTCGTGGCAAACAGTCAGGCGGTGGATGTTCCACACTTGGTCGTCGGGGTCGAGCCGTTGCTCCTGGTCGCGCGGCTCACCGATTCTCGGCCGGAGCCTGTCAAGGTGGTCAGCGACATGGCACTTGATCTGGCCATCGCACAGCTGAACGGCGCGGCGCTCGCGGCAGCGCCTGTCCCGCCGGCGCGCGTCGAGGCGATGGCGCAACCGATCGCGCTGTTCAGAGATGCGTTGTTGACGCCCGCCGCGGCGGTCGGCGACGCGCTGCTCAGCGTAGACGCGCACGCAATCGGGGAGGCACTCGCCTCACTCGCGGTCGCCAGGGTCGAGCTGTTGCCCCCAGGCGCGTTGCTCACCGATTCGCGGCTGGCGCCTGTCACGGCGGGCATCGCCGCGATGCGAACGGTCGCATGCGCCTCATTCGCGGGCATCATAGTCGAGCTGATGCTCTCGGGCATGCCGCTCGACGCTGGGATATCGTTACCCGCGCGAGTGCACAGCCGCAAGGTACTCGAGGGAGAACTCGCCCCACTCGCGGCAGTCGCGCCGACGAGCGCAGAGGCGTTGGCCCCAGACGCGCTGCTCCAAGACGCAGCGATTGTCGCACTGACTGACCGCCCCACTGGCAGCCGCGACGCTGCCGGCGATGGGGCGGGGCCGGGCTGCTCCGCGCCCCAGCGCTTGACTCCGTCGCGCTGCTCAACGCGGCGGTGATCGACTCACTCGCGCTGAAACCCGTCGCGCTGCTCAACGCCGCGCCGCTCGACTCCGTCGCGCTGCTCGGCGTCGAGGCGCTGGCCCCAGACGCGCTGCTCAAAGACGCAGTGCTCGTTGCACTCCTCATCTCGCTGGTAGATGCGAGGCAGTCGGCGCTGGACCCCACCCCGCTAATCCGCGCCGCGGCGGTCGACCTCGCGGCGCTGCTCAACGTCGCGGGGCTCGACCCCGATGCGCCGGGCCCCGTCGCGCCGCCGAACGCCGCGGCGCTCGACCCCCTCGCGCTGCTCGGCGTCGAAGCGCCAGTCCAGAAGCGCCGCTTACAGTCGCGGCGCACCCGTTGCACTGGTCGTCTCGCTGGCACGCGCGAGACAGCCGGCGCCGGACCCCGTCGCGCTGCTCAACGCCGCGCCGCTCGAATCCGCCGCGACGGACCCCGCCCCGCCGCTCGACGCGTCGGCGCCCGACCACGTCGCGCTGCTCAGCGTCGAAGCGCTGGCCCCAGAAGCGCCGCTCAAAGACTCGGCGCTCGTTGCGGCGCTCGCCCCACTCGCCCACGCCAGAGCGCCGGCGCTGGACCCCGCCCCGCCGCTCTACGTCGCGGCGCTCGACCCCGCCGGGCTGCCTAACGTCGCGGCGCTCGACTTCGCCGCGCTGGGCCCCGTCGCGCTGGCCCGCGCCGCGGCGCCCGACTCCGCCGCGCTGCTCAGCGACGAAGTGCCAGCCCCAGAAGCGCCGCTCAAAGACTCGGCGCTCGTTGCGGCGCTCGCCCCACTCGCCCGCGCGAGGGCGCCGGCGCTGGACCCCGCCCCGCTGCTCTACGTCGCGGCGCTCGACCCCGCCGGGGTGCCCAACGTCGCGGCGCTCGACTTCGCCGCGCCGGGCCCCGTCGCGCTGGCCCGCGCCGTGGCGCCCGACTCTGCCGCGCTGCTCAGCGACGAGGCGCGGGCCCCAAACGCGCTGCTCAGAGACTTGGCGCTCGTTGCGCCGCTCGTCTCATTCGCAGACGCAAGGACGCCGGCGCTGGATCTCGTCGCTCCGTTCAAAGACGCGGCGCTCGAGCCCGCCGCGGCGCCCGACTCCGCCGCGCCGCTCAGCGACGAGGCGCGGGCCCCAAACGCGCTGCTCAGAGACTTGGCGCTCGTTGCGCCGCTCGTCTCATTCGCAGACGCAAGGACGCCGGCGCTGGATCTCGTCGCTCCGTTCAAAGACGCGGCGCTCGATCCCGCCGCGGCGCTCAACTCCGCCGCGCCAGGCCCCGTCGCGTCACTCCACGTCGCGGCGCTCGATTTCGCTGCGCTGCTAAGCGCCGAGTTGCCGGCCCCAGACGCGCCGCTCCACGTCGCGGCGCCCGATGCTCTGCCCGCCCTACTCGCAGGCGCGAAACTGCCGGCGCTGGGCCCCGTCGCGCTGCTCAACATCGCGGCGCTCGGCGCCGTCGCGCCACTCAGCGTCGAGGCGCCGGCCCCGGGCGCGCCGACCGAAGAGGAGGCGCCCGTTGCACCGCTCGTCTCGCACGCAGAAGCGAGGCTGCCGGCGCCAGGCCCCGCCGCGACGATCAGCGCCGCCATGCTCGACTCCGTTGCGACGACCCCCGTCGAGCTGCTCAACGCGGCGGCGCCCGGCTCCGTCGCGCTGCCCCGCGTCGAGGCGCGGGCCCCAGATGCGCTGCTCGAAGAGGTGGCGCTCGTTGCACAGCTCGTCTCACTCGCCGATGCGAGGCAGCCGGCGCTGCGCCCCGTCGCGGCGACCAGCGTCGCAGCATTCAAGTCCGTCGAGCTGCCGAACGTCGCGACGCTCGACTCCGTCGCGCCGGACCCTTTCACGCCACTCAACGTCGCGGCGTTCGACTCTGGCGCGCTGCTTTTTGTCGAGGTGCTGGTCGTGGACTCGCCGCTCAAAAACGCGGCGCTCTTGGCGCTGCTCGTCTCAGTCGCAGATGCGAGGCCGTTCGCGCTGCTCAGCGGCGCGACACTCTGGGCCGCGCCCACCCCGCCCCCAGCGGGCCAACGCAGGGCGCGGAGGCCTGGGGGGCCAGGCGGGCGCCCAGACCAATCAGGCCAGCCGGGGCGCCCGCGGCCCCCACGTCGCGCGACGCACGTCGCAGCACGGGTCGGGCTGATCAGCGGCGCGCACCCAGCGCCTGGCGCGGCGCTCACCGTCGAGGCGCAGGCAGGAGCCATGCAGCTCAGCGGCGCGGCATTCGAAACAGCGCAGTTCGGCGGCGCGCTGCCAGCGTTCGCCGCGATGGTCAGCGGCGCGCTGCTCGACGTCAGGATGCTTGCACGCGTCGCACAGCTCCACGACGCGTCGCTCAAGGCAGCGCCCGTGCCGCCGGCGCACGCCAGGGACAAGCTGGCGCTCATCGAAGCGCAGCTCCACGGTGCGCTGCTGGCACCCGTCGCGGTGGTAAGCGACGTAGTACACGAGGCGGTACTCGTCTCTCTCGTAGACGTTAATGTCGAGCTGCTGCTCTTCGAAATGCTGCTGCACGCGATGCTATTCTCGTCCCGCTCATGGGAGCCATGGTCGAGCTGAAACTGTCCGGCGCCATCTGCTGGCACCAGTCGGGTGCGCAGCGCCGCGGTACTTGGGTTCGTGCTCGTCTTGCGCGCGGTCGTTAGGATCGGCCTACTGCTCTCCAACGCGATGGCACGCGTCGCGATGCTGGTGATTTTCACGCTGCTGGGCACCGTGGTACTCGAGGGAGTGCTCGTCTCCCAAGTGCACGTCAGGGTCGGGCAGTCGCCCACCGCCGCGCTGGTCGGAGCTCGCATCCCACCCCCAGTCGGCCTATGCGGCTCGTGGAAATAGGGCGAAGCTCGCATCCCACCTCCACTGGGCGAATGCGGCTCGTGGAAATAGGCCGACGCACGAACCCCACCCCCAGTCAGCCAATGCCGATCGCGAGAGTAGTGGGCATGGACCTCATAGGACTCGGGGTAAAGCTCAAGACTGTGAACTCTCCACACGCGGTCAACGTAGAGGTGAGACTACTAGTGCTAGATCCCGATGCGCTGCTCGACGTCGCGATGCTCGACTCCGTCGCGCTGGTCGACGTCGCGGTGCTCGGCCTCGTCGTGCTGAATTCCGCGCGCTGCCGAACGACGCGGCGTTCGATTCCGTCGCGCCGGGCCCCGTCGCGCGGCTCAACGCCGCGGCGATCGATCCCATCCCGCCGCTTAGCGTCGAGGTGTTGCCCCCAGAATCGCTGCTCCAAGAGGCGGCGCCCGCTGCACTTAACGTCCCAATCGCGGGTGCGAGACTGCTGGCGCCGGGCACTGGCGCGCCGCTCGACGTCGCATTGATTGACTCAGTCGCGCCGCTCAGCGCCGCGGCTCTCGATTCCTTCGCGCCTGGCCCCGACGCGCTGCCCGGCGCCGCGGCGCTCGACTCCGTCGCGCTGCTCAGCGCCGAGGTGATAGCCCAGACGCGCTGCTCAAAGACGTGGTGCTCGTTGCACTGCTCGTCTCACTCGCTGCGAGTCTGGCGCTGTATCCGGCTGCGCTGCTCAAAGACATCGCGCTCGGCTCCGTCGCGCTGCCGAACGTATATGCGAGGCGTTGCGGCGTTGGACTCCGTCGCGCTGCTCACGGCCCTGGCGCTGGACTCCGTCGACCTGGACCCCGTCGCGCTGGTCCACGTCGCGGCGCTCGACTCCGTCGCGCTGGACCTCGTCGCGCTACTCGACGTCGCGGCGCTCGACTCCACCGCGCCGCCCAGCGTCGAGGCGCCGGCCCCAGCTGCGCTGCTCCAGGACGCGGCGCCCGCTGCACTGTTCGTCGCGCTCGTAGGCGCGAGGCTGGCGCTGGACCCCGTCGCGCTGCTCAACGACGCGGCTCTCGACTCCGTCGTGCTGCTCATCATAAATGCGAGACTGCTGGTGCTGGATCCCGTCGCGCCTCTCACCCGCTGCACTGTTCGCCCCACCCGTGGATGCGAGACTGCTGGCGCCGCATTATGTTACGCCGCTCGCCATCGCGTTGATTAACTAAACGCCGCTCAGCGTCGCGGCGCTCGATTCCGTCGCGCTGAGCCCCGTCGCGCTACCCAGCGTCGCGGCGCTCGACTCCGTCGCGCTGCTTAGCGTCACCGCGCCGGTCTCAGACGCGACGCTCAAAGACGCGGCACCCGTTGCACTGCTCGTCTTCCTCGCAGATTTGAAACTGCTCGCGCTGGAGCATAAAGGAAGGAGGTGGGAGGGATGGACGGAGGAGCGGCAGGTGTTGGAGGACGAGACAGAGGTAAGGTGAGGTAAGGTAGGGACGGATGGAATAGGGTGGAATGACAAGGGCGGATTAAGAGGGGTGGAGAGGCTGAGGGAGGGTAGCCGCGGAGGGACGGGGGCCAGAGAGGGGGTACAAGAGACGGGGAAGTGAAAAAAAAGTAAGTTGTGTAACCGCGTCGCGCCGCTCGAAGTCGCGGCGCCCCGCTGCGCCGCGCTGCTCGAAGGCGCGGTGCTCGACGCGGTCGCGCTAGATCCCGTCGCGCTGCTCGACGTCGCGACGGCCGACTCAGTCGCTCTGCTCAACGTCGCGGCGCCGGTCCCAGACGCGCCGCTCAAGGACGCGGCGCGCGTTGCACTGCTCGTCTTACTCGTAGATGGGAGGCCGCCGGCGCTTGATTTCGTCGCGCCGCTCAGCGCCGCGGCGCTCAACTCCGTCGCGGTTGGCACCGTCGCGCTGCTCAGCGCCGCGGCGCTCGAGCCCGTCGCGCCAGTCAGCGTCGAAGCGCCTCTGCAGGACGCGCTGTTTAAAGACGCGGTGCTCGTGGCGTTGCTCGTCTCGCTCGTCGACGCGAGGCCGCTGGCGCCGGATCCCATCGCTCTGCTCAACGTCGCGGTGCTTGACCCCGTCGCGCCAGGCACCGTCGCGCCGCTCAATGCCTCGGCGGTCGACTTCGTCGCGCTGCTCATCGTCGAGGTGCCGGCGCCGGGTCTCGCTTCTCGATGCGAGGCCGCTGGCGCCAGATCCCATCGCGCCGCCCAGCGTCGCGGCGCTCGACCCCATCGCGCTGCTCAGCGCAGCGGCGCCGTCGCGCTCGATCACGTCGCGCTGCTCGCGGTCGCACTCGTGCTCGTCAGGTTTGGAGCAGCCGTCATCAGCGCAGTGCTCCTCGGGATTCTGCCAGCACCCACACTGGCGGTCAGCGACGCGGCACTCACGGCCGTTCGCGCCCATTCCACGGGCACCAGCGTCGACGCGCCGCTTCCCAACACGTCGCTGTCGGGAGGGCCACGGGGATGCTGACGGGGGGCCGGGGAGGCAAGGGGGCCCAGACCAAGTAGACCAACCTGAACTGACGGCCTTTCCGACGCGAGGCCCGACGGGCCCATTATGCGCCCAGCCGCGGGCGCGCGGGTCGGCCCGTTGCTCGACTCCGTCGCGGTCGTCTTCGTCGCGCAGGCTGGAATCGGACACCCGGCGTTGAAGGCGGCGCGCTCAGGATTGGTTTTCTTTGCGTTGCTCACCACAGTCGCGGGCGCGAGTCAAGGCGAGCTGGCCACGACCATGCGGGTGAGAAAGATAAGGCGCACGCTTGCCTTGATTTGGTTTTTGCATTTGAGCATTGGCGCGGTGCCCCAGGGAGCGTAGTTCAGCGCTTTACGAGAAACCAAGAACGAGGGAAGCCAAGACCGTCAGTCGCACCGCGACGGCAGAAATGGCGAAATGATGTTGCATAACATTCCTAGTGTTACGAGCGATCCCAGCACCCCTGTCACAGCTGCACAGAGGAGGCGAGTTGGGGTCGAGGTAGAGGCGAGCCTCGCCCACGCGATCCTCGCTCTCGCCGTGCGGAGCGTTGTCGGCACCTTCCCCGGCCGTTCTGACATCCAGGGGCTCGTGAGGGGACGCGCCGATGTGCTCGGTCGGGGCGCCCCTGGCACCTCCCTCCGCGATGACGGGACGGAGTGACCCATCGAGGGCTCGCTGTCCAAATCGGCGCTTGCGGAGCGGAGCTTGTGCAGGCGCTTCCGCTGACACGCGCTGAGCTTCAAGGAGTCCGCAAGGCCCGTCGGTGCCGCAGTCGCTGGTGTTCCTGCTGTCATCGGAGGTTCACGCTCACGCCCTGGCGCGGGCCTCCGCGCGTACGCAGGCGGGACTGGTGTCTCCGCCGTTTCGCTCGCCTTCGGCGAGTCTGATGTCGTTGCTGGCCTGGACCCTTCTGTTGGAGCAGCATTACCCCTCTCCGACTGATGATGGGAGCGAGGGATCAGGCTTGACGTGAACAGGCTGGTTGGCGACGGCAATTTCGGTACTGTCCTGAATGTGCGGGGGGACGAGGATCAGGACAGGGTCTGCGCGGTCGGACAGGGCTGCGGTCCTGCAGGACCTTGCGAGCTGCCGTGCCGCGGGTGTCGTTGTGGTCACGCTTATGTTCTCGCGGAAATCCACCCTGGTGGTTGTACCCGCAGGGCTTGACGGTGGCTGCAGCGGTTTAGTCCAGAGCCCGTTGGCGGCGGCTACCTCTTCCGAGTCAACGGGAGGGTGGATGACCACGGTGTTCCAGGGGTCCCCGTTCGGTGCAGCAGTCGCCGGTGCTCCTGCTGGCATCGTAGGTTCATTCTGAGGCCCTGACACGGGTAACACAGCATTAGTTTTTAAGAGGCTGGCCCTCTGATCTGTGTTCAAGCTGGTTTGCTCGGCGCGGACAGAGGCGATCCCTTTTCGAGCTGGTGACATTGTTGGGCGAGTGTCTCCTGGCCAGTGGCCACGCTGGTCACCGTGGTTTCAAGGCTCGCCACAATGTCCGCGATGTTCTGGCGTTCTGCTTCAAGGCCGCGGCACTGGGCGTCGGTTTGATCAGAGATCTCGCGGTCGCCTGGTTGGTGTATCGACGTCAAAACTGCGCCCCAGCATGTCTCCGAGTTTCTTGTCGTAGCCAGGTGCCTCTTGACGCTCGGCGGTGCGTTGTAGGATGCTAGTGGAGCGTGGGGCGGGGTCGGCGACCTTCTGGACGCGTAGATGGGGAAGCCATGTCAGCAAAGATTCGCCCCGTTCTTCCCATTAGTTGTCCATGTCTTCGTCCGAGTCTTCGTCGTAGCCTCATGGCTGTTGGCGCTCGACGAGCTGAGGTATGCCACTGGTGCGCGAGGTCCCGTGATCAGCCCTGTGAAGCGGAGGCGCGCCAGGGCGCAATCGGATGCGGGAGGGCACGCGTCGCGGCCCGCCCAGAGCACAAGTGCTTTCGAGCCAAGATTGGAAAGAGAGAGAGAGAGAGAGAAATTGGAAACCAAAGAGACAGAGAAGGGAGCAGCAGACAGCAGGGATGAGAGGAAACGAGTGAGGGAGTGCGAAGAGGGAGCAGGGAGGAGGGAGTGAGGGAGGGAGCGAGGGAGGGAGGGCGGAGAGAGTGGGGAGGAGGTAGGAGCGGCAACAGCGGCGGAGGAGGAGGATGAGAAAGACGACAGTCATGGCGATGGGGAAAGCGACGACGACGACGACGACCACGACGACGACGACGACGACGACGACGACGACCACGACGACGACGACGACGACGACGACGACTATGGCGACGTCGACGGCGACGTCGACGGCGACGGCGACACGACAACTGGGACGATGCGGACGACGATGAGGATGGAGTAGTGAAAGAGCAAGAGGAGCACCGGAGTGTAAGCCCAAGATGCATCAACGATGCTGGATCCAACCTTTTCGACTCAGGGCCCCTTGCCTCCAGAAGTCCCCACAGGGTTTCCTCTCCACCACAGCAAGCGCCCCCCCCTTGAAAGACGATCGCACGATGCGCCTGCCGTTCCCGGTTCGTCAGGGAACCGCACCGCATCCCCCTGGCAAGCGTCAGGGCGCGCGAGAAGCTGGGAGGGCTGGGGTCGTGTCTGTCAACGAGGCGTCCAGCGAGCGCCCCGCTTCGAGGTGGACCCGCCGCCCCCCCCCCCCAAAAAAAACCCACCCGCGCAACGGGGCCTCGCCTCCGCCGAGGATCGGGGGAGTGGCCACCTCTTCCACCTCATCCTCCTCCTCTCCTCCCTCCTCCTCCTCCTCCTACCTCCTCCTCCCTCCTCCTCCTCCTTCTCCTCCTCCTCCTCCTCCATCTCCTCCTCCATCGCCTCCCCCTCCCCCTCCTCCCTCTCCATCTCCCCCTCCATCTCCCCCTCCATCTCCCCCTCCATCTCCTCCTCCCCCTCCCCCTCCCCGGAAAGTCCGCGGAAGTAGAGCGAGGGCGGCGCCACCGGCAGAAGGCCGGCGGAGGTTAGAGTCGTTCCCCGAAGAGGTGGCAAGTTTGGGGGGTTCGGGCTTTGCGGAACGTGCCACGTGCACAAGCTTACATCTCTGGACGTTAGGTAAGCGGAAGTCCCGAGCAAGAGCCCCAGCTTGAGAATGAACCGCTCTCCATTCGCGCAGTTGTTTCATAGGTGCTACCTTCTAGTCGTCAGATTCAAGAAACTTCCCAGATAGATTTCTGAGAGCTAAGAGCGCTTCATATTAGAAGCCAGCAGCACAGGGTAGCCTGGGAGCTTCTTCTGGCGCCAGTCAAGCAGCGTCGCAGCAACTTGTTTCAATGTTCAGCGTGTTCCGGAAGCGTTTCCGATTCGTTCCCCTTACGTTTCCGAAATGTTTTTCCGAAATTCCTTCGAAGCTTTGTGCTGATTTTGCGAAGCTTGTTTCTCGAGCTTGCAAGCTCCCCAGACATCTTTTCAAGCGTCCTTGCATGCATCTCCCTGAAGCGGTTCACGCACTTTGGATTGCCCCGCTATCCGGGTTTGGGACGCTACAGGTAGCAAGCGAAAGCCACGTTTGAAAAGGAACCGCCATCCATGCAGTCTTGTAGTTGCTGCAGGCGATTGAGACGAATGCGTGCGGTGCCACCACCCCTCCCTCCATCCGCGTAGCGGCTACAGGTTCCAGGCTTCAGGATCAAGAGGTGGTGAGGAAGTCGCAGGCGAGACGCCCAGGCCGCCCTGCCGAGAGGTGCGTCGGGGAGCAGTGATGTACAGGGGCGAGGGATGGAGGACGAGGAGGGGAGGCGGAGCAGCCACTCCGTGGCCCTCCTGGCTCGAGGTTGCGCCGCGCGGCCAGCCCGCGAACCTCTGCGCTGCCGCCATGGCGGCCCTGACCGCCCCTGCCCGGGAGGCTGCGGGCGCCCTGGGGCCGGCGGGCCCGGGCTCGCGAAATTGCGGGGTCAAGTTCTGCGGACGACCAGCGGTATGAGACAAAGCTTTCCCCCGCGGGGGGAGCGTCAACCTTCCGCCATAGGGGGGAGAGTGAAGGCCCCAGCCGCCCAGGAACGAGCATTCCCCCGCGGCGGCAAGCGTGATTGCATACTGCTTAGTCGTCCGCTGTGGGCTACTGGTTCTGCTGCTCCGCCTCCTTCTCCTTATCTTCTTCTCCCCCTCCCCATCCCACTTTGCTCACTGCCTGTCTGCAGGCCAGGTTCTCATAGCAGTCAAGATAGTATGACCCAAGAACCCCTCCTGGAGGATCTGCAGCTCGGGGGATCTGCAGCTCCTGTCGTAGAGATCCGGTTGAAACCGCCAGACCTTCATGCCGCGTGTGTCCGCTCAAGGATGACGCGTCCACGGACCAGAAAATGGTGCGATCTAGGACCGTCCCAGATGCATTACTTGCATACCCGCTCGAGGGTGGCGCGTCGTGGGGCCAGGCAATGGTGCGTTCCAGGTGCATTCCGCGTGCGCCCGCTCGAGTATTCCGCGCGTGTTGGCTCGTGCTTCCTATATCCAGACAGTGGTGCGTCACAGGACCGTCACACGTGTATTCCGTGCCCTCTCGAAGATGGTGCGGCCTGGGTTCAAACAATGGTGAGTCCCACGATTGCTTCATTTTACTATGTTTCCGACGGCGCCCTGTCTGAAACGATGTGCACTCATTGTGTTTCTGATGTCGCCCTACCGGAAACAATATGCTCTAATTGTGTTTCTTCCATCACCCCTACGATATCTCCAGCTCTCCCATTGTTGTTGCCAGGTTGCTGTCGTCGGAGTGGCCGCACAGCGAACCCGCACAGGAAGGATGGGCAACACTCCCAAGGGTACCCTTACATCCTTCTCCTTCGAGGATGGAGGATGGATAGGTTGTGATGCAGAGTTTGCCCACCTTTGTCCCCCTTTGCGTGACGAGGCAGTTCTTTGCAGAGACAGGACCGCCTGCCGTGCCTGTCTGCTACCGCCGTTGCGATGTAGCGCTGACCACGGTTTAGGTGCCTTCGTGCAGTGCCCCTTCGAGCACCATTAGGGTGCCAGACAGTATAGTTGTGGAGGTGGAGTGGGCATCTTACTATGGGAGGTCGGGAGGAGCTACTGTACTGTACTTGTTTACTTGGTGCCCGCGCAGCTCATTTAAGTCTGCTAGTTGCAGCCCAGCTTTTCTCTGACCGTCGCCAGGCGAACCAGAAGCGCAATCCAAAAATCCCCTCGCCTGCCTGCACCGCTCCCGCTCGCGCAGTCTGTCCACCATCTGTCCCTTCCCGCTCGCCCGCCCGCCTGCTTGGTCCCGCTAGCCCTGGCCTCCCGTCTGCGCGCTCGTCGTCGCTTGCTTGCTTCTCCTTCCCTCCCTCCTTCGCGGGGCGGCACGGGCTACCGGGAGCCAGAGCTTAGCAAGTTTCTTGGCAACGACACCGTGCCATGTATTACAAATTTCTGACGGGGTGTTTCATAAAGCGCTTGCGAGATGCACCGACGGCGTCAGCATTTCGAGTATTGCGTGGATGGTTTGCCTTCGCGTGGCCAGCACACCGCGAGATGCAGGGCCCCCTTTTTCACATTGTTCTGTTGCAAAATAAGATACGACTGCGACCACTAATACGAGTACAGCTAGTACTACTACTACTACTACTACTACTACTACTACTACTACTACTACTACTACTACTACTACTATTACTACTACTACTACTACTACTACTACTACTACTACTACTACTACTACTACTACGAC
>CAUYUJ010006668.1:1299744-1349744 GCA_963575745.1 Prorocentrum cordatum
GCCGGAAAAATTGAATTCCGAGGCCGAGCTAACAAAACTCATCCAAACAGATTTTTCGAAAGTGCATCATTTCTGCTCCCGGCGCTCGGAGGCTTCTGCGTCTCAAGGAGAGGTGGAGCAGACATTAAAGGAGGTAAAAGCAAGCACACGAACGCTATGGACGCGCGATGCGCTGCCACAAGCCAACTTCCCGCAAGATCGGTCCAGAGTGGGAGGGGACGGAGCTGGGCGGGTGAAGGACCACCAGAGCACTGCTCCAGCCTTCCCTCAGCCCTGGGTCTGCTGTCCACACAGGAGCACGGCAGACCACACAGGAGCGCGGCAAACCACAAAGGAGCAAGGCAGACCCCAAATGAGCACGGCAGTCCACACGGTCGCACGGCAGACCGCACAGGAGCACGGCAGACCGCACATGAGCACGGCAGACCAAGAAGGAGCACGGCAGACCACACAGGAGCACGGCAGACCACACAGGAGCACGGCAGACCACACAGGAAAACGGCGCTTCCCGTTCTTGTCCGGTCAGGTTCCCCAAAATGGCCATTTCGCTCGAGACATCCTCAAAAAATCGAGGTGTGGTCTGCCGTGCTCCTGTGTGGTCTGCCGTGCTCCTGTGGTCTGCCGTGCTCCCCACAGGAGCACGGCAGACCGCGCGTAGGAACCGAGAGGAGCACGGCAGACCAAGACGAGGAGCACGGCAGACCAGGCTTAGGAACCGAGAGGAGCACGGCAGACCCAGACGAGGAGCACGGCAGACCAGGCACCAAGAGCGCCCTCAAGACGACGGAAAGGATGACCAAGACGAGGAGCACGGCAGACCAAGACGAGGAGCACGGCAGACTATGCCCTAAGAGTGCCCTCAAGACGGCCGAACAATCATCAAACAAACAATGAATCTAACGTCGTCTTGGAATCGTTTTTGAGGGCATCAGTACGGCCCCCCAAAAACAAAATCGGCCCAAAGATGACCCGCAGAGTGCCCTCAATACGGCCGACCATGACGATTTCGCTGGGGACGTGTTCAATAAATTAAGAGTGTATCAGCACCGTCTGCTGCAACAACGCTGTGCTGGTCTGCCGTTCTCCTGTGTCAGCTGTGCTGCTCTGCCGTGCTCCTGCGGTCTGCCGTTCTGGTCTGCCGTTCTGGTCTGCCGTGCTCCTGTGGTCTGCCTTCCTGGTCTGCCGTGCTGCTGCCGTCTGTCGTGTTGCTGCGCTGTGCCGTGTAAGCTGATAAACCGGTCAGACCGATGAAGAAAACGAGAGTCGGGTTACAACGGCTACGCAGATTTTAACTGCTAGTCCAAAGGCTCTCCAGAGGACCCCAACATCTCCCAAGCACACCCCGAGAAGTCCATCATCATCATCATCCTCATCATCATCATCATCATCATCATCATCATCATCATCATCATCATCACCATCATCATCATCATCACCATACTCATACTCATACTCATCATCATCATCCTCCTCCTCCTCATCATCATCATTATCATCATCGTACGCATCACCATCACCATCAGCAGCAACATGATCATCACCAACAACAGCAGCGTCAATGACATGATCTGGTCTGCTTTGTTCCTATGGGCTGCCGTGCTGGTCTGCCGTGCTGGTCTGCCGTGCCGGACTGCCGTGCTCGTCTGCCGTGTCGGTGTGTTGTGCTGGTCTGCCGTGCGGGTCTGCTGTTCTGGTCTGCCGTGCTGAAGCTGAAGCTTTGGGGGCTTAAAGCCAGAGAAAGAGAGAGACATAGAGAAATAGAGAGGGAGAGAGATTCTCTAACTAAGGGGTACGGGCTCCATCCCGAAACTCGTTGGCGGTTCTCTAACTAAGGGGTACGGGCTCCATCCCGAAACTCGTTGGCGGATGACGGGAAGCGTCTTCGAGGTACGACAAGCAAGCGGGACGTTCTGGCTGAATCCTTGAGTAATATATCTTTTCTTTAACTATATGGGTTGCCGCGCTGCACGGGATTTTTCGTTAACGGATTCCCCAAAATGGTCTGGCGTGCTCCTGTATGGTCTGCCGTGCTCTTGTGTGGTTTGCCGTGCTCCTGTGTGGTCTGCCGTGCTCCCGTGGGGTCTGCCGTGTCCTGTGTGGTCTGCCGTGCTCCTGTGTGGTCTGCCGTGTTCCGGAAAATTGGCCGTTTCGCTCGGGACGTCCTCAAAAAATCGGCTCCGGAGGGGACTCCGAAGCAGCATTATCTTGGAATCGCTCCCGGAGGGCCTCCAAACGGCCCAAGAAAGCCCCCGAAGGCCCCCCAGAGGACCCCCAGAGCGCCCCAAGAGACCCCCAAGAGGCCCCCAAGGGGCGGCCAGAGGCCCGCCAGAGCGCCCAAAACGCCCCAAGAGACCCCCAAGAAGCCCCCCAGGGGCTCCAAAGAGGCGGCCAGAAGTCCCCCAGAACGCGCGAAAAGGCTCCAGGAGTTCCCTGAGAGCTTCATATCGCCCCATAGAGCCCCCGAAGGCCCCCCCCGGGACTCCCCCAAGAGGCCCCCGAGAGGCCAGAGGCTACGACAGCCCCAAGAGCGTCCAAGATACCTCCAAGACGGCGCCGAAGCCAGGAAACGCAACAGGGATGTTCTCTGACGTTCTCGCCAATACGGTCTCTGACGCACGTGGTGGATAAAAAACTGCGCTTCCCGTTCTTGTCCGGTCAGGTTCCCCAAAATGGTCTGGCGTGCTCCTGTATGGTCTGCCGTGCTCTTGTGTGGTTTGCCGTGCTCCTGTGTGGTCTGCCGTGCTCCCGTGGGGTCTGCCGTGTCCTGTGTGGTCTGCCGTGCTCCTGTGTGGTCTGCCGTGTTCCGGAAAATTGGCCGTTTCGCTCGGGACGTCCTCAAAAAATCGGCTCCGGAGGGGACTCCGAAGCAGCATTATCTTGGAATCGCTCCCGGAGGGCCTCCAAACGGCCCAAGAAAGCCCCCGAAGGCCCCCCAGAGGACCCCCAGAGCGCCCCAAGAGACCCCCAAGAGGCCCCCAAGGGGCGGCCAGAGGCCCGCCAGAGCGCCCAAAACGCCCCAAGAGACCCCCAAGAAGCCCCCCAGGGGCTCCAAAGAGGCGGCCAGAAGTCCCCCAGAACGCGCGAGATCGGCTCCGGAGGGGACTCCGAACCGGCATTATCTTGGAGTCGCTCCCGGAGGGCCTCAAAACTGCCCAAGAGAGCCCCCAAAGGCTCCCCAGGGGACCCCCAAAACGGCCCAAGAGACCCCCAAGAGGCCCTCAAGAGGCGCCCAGAGGCCCCCCCGAGCGCGCGAAGAGGCCCCAGGACTGGCCAAGAGAGCCCCAAGACGGTCCAAGAGAACGCCAAGACAGCCCAAGAGAGCCCCCACAGACCCTCGAGAGACGCCTGAGTCCAAGAGGGTCACAGAAGCCTCCAAGAGGCTCCCAAAATGCTCCCCACGGGCCCCAATCAGGCCCCCAGAGCCCCACGACAGTCCAAGATAACGCCAAGACAGTCCAAGATAACGCCAAGACGTCGACGTCGTGTTCGAATCGCTCTTGGAGTGTTTTCCAACGGCCCAAGGGAGGCCCAAAAGACGCCCCGGAGAGCCCCAGGAGCGCCCAAGAGCGCCCCAAGAAGACCCCCAGAGACCCCCAAGAGCGCTCCAGGAGCCACCCACACAGCTCACAAGAACCCAAAGACGGCCCAAAAAGGGCCAACAAGGCCCCAAGAGACTCCCGGGAGCTCCCCAGGAGGCCCCCAGCGCCGAGACGGCCTAAGAAAGCTCCCACAGAACCCCACGACGCGCCCAGACAGCCCAAGAAGACCCCAGAAGCCCATAAGAGGACCCAAGGGGCCCCCAAGAAGCCCCCAACAGGCCCCAAGAGAACCCCGCGCGGCGCCAGGAGCAACGTCTTTCTCCAATTGCCTCGTACTCTCCTCTGTTGTCGTCGTCGTCGTCGTCGTCGTCGTCTTCGTCGTCGTCGTCGTCGTCGTCGTCGTCGTCGTCGTCGTCGTCGTCGTCGCCCTCCGCATTCGTCCTCGTACTCGCCCTCGTTCTCTTCGTCATCGTCCTTGTGCTTCTCTTCCTCCTCGTTGTCCTCATGCTCCTGCGCGCTATCCTCACGTTCGCCACGTCGTCCTCGTCATCGACTCCTCGTTGTCCTCGCCTTCCTTTTCTTCGCCTAATACGCCCAATAGACTAAAGCGGCGCTTCCCGTTCTTGTCCGATCAGGTTTGCTCCACACATTCAGTGTCCGATGGCAAAGCTTTGGGAGGTCTCCAGCGAAAGCCTGCGCACGAAAGAGAAGCCGCCCACAACCCATGCAATGGTTGCACATGCTCAAATGCACGGTGATGAAATCTGGTGGAAATCTGAAGCGGGAGCCCACTTTTTGACCGGGTAGATCTTTCATTTCGCGCGCTTGTTGGACTATGTATGTTTCTGGCGGTGGGGCTGCAGGGGTCTCATGGGAGTGCCCAAGTCTGAAAAAAAACGCCCACCACACATGCATTTCGCGCACAACATCGAACTCATGGTGATGAAGCTCGAAGGAGTATCATCTTGAAGCCACCCGCCGTCCGCGCAATGGTTGAAATTTGTTCGTACGAATGTGAATGGCATTCTGGCGAGAACCACATGTGCAAGACCACACCACTCACATCCGAAAACGGTCGGGAACTCTTGAACAGCGTGTCGTTCCGCCGGTTCTGACCCACCGCGCTTCGGCACGACACGCTATCCACTTCCCGGTCCCCAGGCCTCAACGTCCCGGGGTTTTCCGAGCCTCCCAAGGCGCGAAGCGATACTTCATCCGTTTGCAAGGCATAGCGTGTCGCCAGGTCGCCGGGGCGGCACGCCATCCGAAAGCTCCCGACCGTGATCTGCGACGCGATGTGCGGCGCCACGGCGAGAGCAACATGTTGAAATCGACCCGCCTTCATCCGCACATCTGTCGGAAAAGTTTGAGGCGATTGTACTCGGCATTGAGACGAGAGCCGCAGTGTGCAAACCATTTCATCCCAAATCACTGCAGGACGGCAAATGGCAAGGAAGTCTCAGGCGAAATGCCGAGCCCGCCCTGTCGACGCGTCTGGTATCGAGACGACGACGCATGAGGTGTGGATGATGGGTGGAGAAGGCGAGGAGGAGGAGGAAGAGGAGGAGGATAAGCAGCAGCAGTAGCAGCAGCAGCAGCAGCAGCAGCAGAAGCAAGACGAGGAGCAGGAGCAGGAGCAGGAGCAGGAGTAGGGGCAGGAGCAGAAGCAGAAGCAGGAGAAGGAACAGGAGGAGGGGAGGGGAGGAGCGAGAGGGGGGAACAGGGAAGGACGGGGAGCAGGAGGTGGAGGGAGACGTGGAAAAGGAGGGAGGAGGAGGAGAGAGGAGGAGGGGGTGTGGGAGGGCAGGCGGGCAGGAGCACGAAGCGGGGGAGGACAGCAGAGGGAGGCGGAGGGGCGGTGAGCAAGGGGGGGGTGGGCGGTGGAGGAGAACCACAGCGCCTAAGTCGGTCTCAACGCCCTGCCCGTTCTCCATACCGTCCTGACTCTAGGATCCCAGTCGATCGGAGTTCGCCTGGCGTCACAAGGGTGGGGGAGAGGGAGAGAAAGAGGAAGGCGGAGCGGGGAGGGAGGAGCGGGGAGGGAGAGGGAGGCGGAGCGGGGAGGGGGCGGAAGGGCCCGCGAGCTCCGCGCGCACAGGAGCCCGACGAAGCGCGGCGGCGCCAGGCACCTGGCTGGGAGAAGCAGGAGCCGCCGCGACAGGCCAGGCGGCCGAGGCCGCGGGACGCCCTCGGCCGGGAGGGGCAGCAGCACGAGAAGGTCCTACCAGGAGGAGTACTCTGAATGGCACATGATCGGGGGGCGGCGATTAACTTTCCGACGGAGCGCCCCCACCCCCCCCACCGAACCCCCTTCCGATGGAGCGTCCCCCCGAGCCCCCCCCCTCCTTCAACAGCACGCGCCCATCCCCCCTCCCCCCAGACCCAAGGGGGGGCGATTATTAATTATGTCACCCAGAGTAGAGAGCGTCACGTTGGTGCCCCCCAAAGGGTGGTGCGAGGAGGGGGGCGGGGGCTTCTACGAAAGCGGGGGGGTGCTTCTTAAAAGGCAGGGGCCTTCTTCGAATGGCCTGGCGGCGTCCAAGGGGGTTTCTTAGAAGCGGCCGGGCCACTTTCGGCGACTACAAAGGGTGTGGTTACGCCGAGGTGTGGTTTGCGATCGGCGTCCTTAGGGCCTGGGGTCGCGACATTGTCCTCGTCGGGCCTCCCTGGGGCGCAGCAGAAAGCTCTGACCCCCCGAATAATCCTCCCAACCCCATATTTGACAGTGAGGCTGGCAAAGTGGCGCACATGCTGGTAGAAAGGCGTGTCAAGTGCAGCAAGCATGATGATGCTACTCGGCTGGGCAATGATACCTTTAGGCTGGTTTTGTCCTGCTGGCCGGCCTGTGCCGATAAAGGCTTGGGTGAGTCTGAAATGAGGAGGGCAGGTGGGCAGGGTAATTGTGTTTCAAGTGTGGGAGTGAGGCCGACTCCCTGCCGAACAGGGGGGCCCGATATAGTTGTTGTCAAGATCCTCATCCCGCCTCCAACTCCCTCGAGCACGCGATGCAAAATGCAGTAAAGACAGCAGACCGGATAGGCAGCATTTGAAATTGTATCGTTGGCCTCTGTAGGCCTCCCGTTAGCCAGCAGTAGGCCCGCTCGTCGGTTCCTCGGTGGAGGGATTCACCTTCTCCGACTCGTGGCCAGAGGAGAAAGTAAGTTGGGAGAGCAGTGCATGGGATAGCGTGTGGTGTTCAACCCTCCCTATAGTAAGCACTGTAGAGGGCCTACTGCGAACGGGGAGAAGGAGAGGAGTGAAACGCAGAACGACAGACCACAGCAGGGATCCAAATGCGCCCTCTGTCGAGATACTTGTAGTCTCCGCACCCATGCTCCCCATGTACGCCTCTGCCATGATAGACCTCCCGCCCCGTCCAGAAGTACTAGTGAGGTGTGGCAGGTGGCGCGTCGGTGTTGGCTGGCCTACGCGTGAGGCATGATAACACTGTTGGGCAAATTCCCTGCAAACCAGGGGGGCCCGAGATAGTATAGCGCTTCTTCCACCACCCCAGTGCACCTTACCTCTGCCACCGCCCAGTATGAACGTAGGGAAATTGCGTAGGGTGTGAGAGAAAAAGCATCTGTCGCGTGCTGGTAGAAAGCTGGTACGAGCGTGTTAAGGATTCCCTTGCAAAAGGCATAAAACCCTAGGCACCCTGGGGCAATGTAAATCCGTAGATTGAAAGAGTTGCCGTAGATTGAAAGAGTTGGTTGAGGTATGATGTAGCGCGTCGCTCTGTATGAGTAGCATTGGCGGCGCTGGCTGCAAAGCTGGTCAAGGCCGGCCTGGGCAGGATAGCCTTTCCCTCGTAGGAGCAAGGTGGCCAGCAGCAGACCAGACTCATTAACCCCCCTTTCACCACCGCACCCCTCAACAAGTCCCCCACCACCAATCCCAAGGAGATGTTTGTGATCTTGGCCAAGAGGCCCCGTCTTTAAAGTGTGGCTGCAATTGTAGAAGGTCGCCACCTGGAGGTCTGGCGAGCGGAGTAAAAAGTATTGAGGAAACAGAACAGTGCAGGGAAACATGAGCCCGGCGCGACCCCAATTTGGGGAAAGTTTTCTATTGCATGGGCGCAGTGCTTGGCATTATTTGGCATTGCTTGGCACTTATTGGAATTGCTTCGCATTGCTTGGCATTGCTTCGCACTGCTTGGCAGGGCTTCGCATTGCTTGGCATTGCTTGGGTAACCCGAGGAATCCGAGGTACCCGGGGAACACGAGGAACCCTTAGAATCCGATGAACCCAAGGAACCCAGGGAACCCGAGGAACCCGAGGAACCCAGGGAACCCGAGGAAGAACCCGAGGGAGAACCCGAGGAAGAACCCGAGGAACCCGGAGAACCTGGGGATTCCGAGGAACCCGGGGAACTTGGGGAACCTGCGGAACCCGAGGAACCCGAGGAACCCGAGGAACCCGAGGAACCCGAAGAACCCGAGGAACACGAGGAACCCAAGGAACGCAGGGACCCCGAGGAACACGGGGAGCCTCCGAGGAACGGGCAAAGTGGCCACCCGAGGCACCAACTTTTAACCAAGTAAGAACCCTTCAGGCAAGCCTAGTTGGGGAAAAAGAGTGGTGTGTATGCGTCCTGAGGTCGAAGAGATCGTGGACCAGAACAGTTTGGGAGCAGGGAAGACCAAGCCGAGGAGCGCAAGCACTGTGGAGGAAACGGGTGAGAAAAAGTAGGCAGCCTTTCATGAGACGTAGTGCTGGTGGTCACTGTCGTTATGAGATTAGCTGTCGTCGATGATGTGTGGTTGTAGACTGCCATGCGTTTCCACGCTATCCTCAGTATTGTGCGTGTCCTGGTAGGAAAGTCGGGAAGATTGGTTTGGGAGTCGGAAGTGTTTTGCGCGGCGTAGTGTGTTCGTGAATATGGTTGCGAGTCGCTTGGAGCTGTGCGCAGTAGATGCGCCTGGTAGTGCTGCTGGTGAGTACGGATTGTGCCCGGGTATTGCTGTGGCAGAGGGCCATCGATGTTGTTGACGCTGGGCATGTCGCTTGTGCTGCCATCTGCAGGTATTGATGTGGAACCCGCCTGGCCGCTTCGCACTGGCGTTTTTGGCGGACAGGACATTGCGATTGTCGCCTGGATATGTTGCGTGCGGTCGGTGGTATGTCGACAAGCCATCGAGAATCAGTGGGTTGTGTGCCTGGTGGCGGGCAGGCAGCAGAGATACTGAGCTGTGGTTGTGATGGGTGTTGTGGGCTGCGGATCGTTATGTGGTCTGCGTGGCGGCGCTGATGTGTTGTGGGTGTCGTAGTTTCTGTTGGTGGATCGGTAGTCCTTGCCTCCTCTGGGAAGGTGGTCTGTCTGTTCAGTCAGATGAAGTGTTGGTAGGGGTGCGGCTTTGGTGCTGCTGACGTAAGAGATGGCTGCTGGCCGCTGATCTTGTATAGCACGGTTGCCGTATGTGGCAGGTCAATTGCCCAGCCCCCTCTTGTGCGAATATGTAACCACTATGCCACCATTGCGATTGCCCTGGTAGTTTTGCCATCTGATACTGTTGTCTGTAACTTGAGCTTGTCGTGGATATACTGGTTGACAAAAGTGTCGCCAATGCGGAAGTCAACATCGTTTTTGCACTTGTCTCGCATGTCGTCGATCGCAGTCTAGATGCAGCTGTCAGTCGTGGTGGTGATGTGATGGTGGTAAATCTGAGTCAAGGCTTGTGGCGTGCTTCATGGCGAGTCGCCTGGTAGGCACTGCTGGCGAGATAGTGTAGTGAGACAGTGGTAGTGCCTGGGAGTCTGGTCGTACAGGTGGGCGTGGCAGCACGTATGGGTGTATGGTGTTGACGATGTACTCCCTGTTATATTTGGCGAGGTATTCACACCACGAGTCAAGAAGGGGGTTGTCGTTGGGGAACGTGTACGCTGTTGTCCTGCTCGCTGTAGTAGACGTAGTGCCAGGTGTCTTCATCCCAACAGTCATTTGTGGAGCGGTATGCCATCCATTCCGGTGCGCAGTGCATGTCGTCCTGAGGGATGTCAATGTGAATGGCGTGGGTTCGTCGCTGTAGTTGTCACTGTCGCTGTCACCGTCGTTGCAGATTTCGTCTGCAGGTAGTGATGCGGCTTTGGGGGTAGTCATCGCCGTCGTGGGTGGTGACTTTGCTTTATGGTAGTCGGTTGGGTGCCGTGTGTCTGCAACTGTTGCTGGTGTGGATGCTTTCGCTGTAGGTGGAGGGGCCATGGGGAAAGATGATGGTGCTGGCATGCTTGGTTTGGGTGGTGGTTTTGGGGGGGGGGCGGAGTTGGCTGTTGTGATTGGCCGAATTGTTGGTTCGGTGGTTTCGGTGGTCGGAAGTCGATATGCGAGAGGATGAAGTGTGGTGGCGTAGGTGGCATGTGCCCAGCGCAGCGCATCCTTAAGAGATCCTCGTTTTCATACCCCATTGTTCTACTCGTCGGCGCTCTTCTAGTTGTTTCTGTACCCTGTGTGAGTATAGGTGGTCGTCGCTAACGCTAGTGCCATACATGACGATCCTCCTTGCTGGCGTATATCTGAAGGTATCGCCCATGGGGTACTGCATGTGCATGACTGCCGTGGGCCTAATCGTGTGCACTGACGGGATGACGGGGACAGTGTGGTGTTGTGGGTAGATGGTTGTGATGGCCGTTGGTGAGTGGTCCCCGATCGTCATGGGCCGATTTGGGGTTTGCCAGAATGGGCGCTAGTAGCTCCTCCTCTCCTCCTCACTTTTCCTCTTCCTCCTCATCCTCATCCTGCTCCTCCTCCTCCTCCTCCTCCTCCTGCTCCTGCTCCTGGTCCTGCTCCTCTTCCTCCTCCTCCACTTCCTCCTCCTTCTCCTCCTCCTGCTCCTCCTCCTCCTCCTCCTCCTCCGCCTCCTCCTCCTCCTCCTCCTCCTCCTCCTCCTATGGGGTGTGGGGGGGAGGGGGTGGGCGATGGGCCAGCCTGTGTCCCCCGACGGAACGCCAGGCGCAGCCAGCAGACAGCCAGCAGCCAGTGGCGCCGCGGAGCGGCGCGGGCCCTTCTTCGGGGAGAGAGGTGGGAGTGGGCAGCTCCTCCTCCCCTTCCTCCGAAAGAGGAACAGGGAGAGCAGGAGGAGGAGGAGGACGAGGAGGAGAAACAGGAGCAGCAGCAGCAGGAGGAGGAGGAGCACGAGGAGGACGAGGAGGAGTAGGAGGAGGACGAGGAGGACGAGGAAGAGGAGGAGGCGGAGGAGGAGGAGGAGGAGGAGAGCCCATGTTCGGGCTCGAGGCTCCAGGCGTCTTCGTATGTTTTCGGTGGTTGTCCACCCTCGGGATGCGTTCCAGCAGCTGCGCCTTTCCGAGTGCGTTCCGGGGGAGACCCGGATTATGACCCGAACTCCGAGTGGCCCGGATCAGGAGGAGGAGGAGGAGGAGAAGGAAGCGGAGTGGGGGGGAGGAGAGGTTGGAGGCATGGTTGATTCATTGGTCCCCCTTCTTCTGTTTCCTTCTCTCGCGTGAGCCACGACGAAGACGGGGAGGTGGACGGGAACGAGATTGGCCCAACAGGGGGGGCAAAGATGGTCGCGAGTTAGCCTCGTGGGCACAGGGGCCCAAAATTGGTTTTCAGACTGCCAGTGTTGGGCCCCCAGAATGCGGGAGAACGTGGGAGAAGGAGCTGGTGGAGGAGAACGGCGACGGAGAGGAGGAAACGATGTCGTCCTCGCTCGCCCGCAGGCAGGCAGACCGCTGCAATTGCCTGGAAGGACACGCTTCATGCCCAGGCCGTTGGCGCGCTTGGTGGACCCGTGCGTCGCATTTCCAGTGCAGCAGGCCGTGCTCGCAGGTTGCCACCTCTGGCAGACGCACCCCCGGGGAGCTGGCCGCGGCAGCCGGTCGAGGCCGAAGGGGGCGAACATGCCCCCTCGAGCCTGAGCGCGGCCGCCTGGTTTGCTGCTGGGGAGGGCGTGCGCGCTCAGGTGGGCGACCCAGGACGGTGCGTCGTCGCTGCCACCGCTGATGTTGCATTTCGAGCAGGGGATCGGCTACAGAGTTGATTTACCCCAGAGGTGATTCCGCGGTCGGATCCACGATAGATACGAAGATCGTTCTGCAGATCTACGGATCAGTCTACGCATGTCTCGTAGAGTCGACGAGGCGATAAGTTCTGGGGCGAATCAATTCTGTACAGTCGACGCGCCCAGTAAGGACGCCCGCCTTCATCTAGGATACCCGTGTTTCCTTGCCTTTGCGGCCCGTCTTGTGCCGTTTCATTGGTCGGCCGCTGCCCAAAAAATCCCAACTTCGGCCTCCAAGGGTCTTGCCTGCTTACCACCCATTCGGAATACACGTCTTGAGTGTAGTCGATCCCCTACTCGAGCATTGTCTCCGCCTCGCTGCACGCCCACAAGAGGAGGAGTCCCGCGGGAGCAGCCAAGGCAAAACGCGGCCAGGAGCACCAGGAAGGGGCGAAGACGCCTGGCGGGAAGGGGGGGGAACGAAGGGGAAGAGGAGAAGGAGGGGGTGGGTCTGAGTTATTTTCGCCCTTTCGGGCCACTATTATTTGTTTTACTCTGTGCCTGACCTTCGCTGCACCCGTCCGCGGCATTATTTGTTCGCTCACTCTGCCTAAAACGGCGCCTTGTTTTCTTATAGAGAGCAGCAAGCGCAGTCTTCAAGGTTGGTCGACGTCAAACCAGGAAAAATGGAAGTGGTGGGGATGAGGAGTAGGGCGATCATGATTCCTGCACTCTGATGAGAAGGAGGAGCGGGTGCAGGAGACGAAGGAAGGCGGAAGAGAAGGAGAAGAGACTCAGGAAAACCAGGGGGAAGAGGAGGGGGGCGGAGAGAAGGAAAGGTGATGAGACGGTAGTAACATACGAATGTGTTTGTGTGGTGCAAAGTGGTTGACAAAGGGGTTGTACACAGCAAGACGTGCGTATCAGACTTAATATGCTCCAACCGTCTGTCTCTTTCACTGTTTGTTTGTACTTGCGCGTTGAAAAATATTCCTTTCCCACACATGGCTGAAGGCGCGAACCGACGCCGCCACCATGTCGCGGGGTCAACGCCAGGAAGGACATGCCAAGAAGGCGCCACGCTCACTTTTGCACATGTTCTTATAATGCTAATGCATTATGAATCTTCTCTATGTCCCAGATGTGTTTCTGCGCTTTGACTGTGCATACAAATGGAGTCGGCAAGCAAAAGTGTGTGACTGTGTGTATTGTCTTGTTTCATGCTAGTGAAGCTAGATCTCGGGTTTTCTATGATTGTTGGAATCCGCCGTGGGGGCCACGGTGCCGCGATTCGCGTGAGGCATTGCTTGGTTTGGTATGGTCTTGTGTGGCCTGGTATGGTACAGGCGGTGTTTGCAAGGTCTGGTTTCTTGTCTGGTTGAGTCGGCATCATATTTGATAAGTCCGTTCGAATATACGAAGGATTGTAATGTGATGCTTACACGTGTGTGGTTTCTACTTTTGGATGAGCAGTGATTCGCCATAGTACAATCCGCTCGAGCACCAGCGCCGTCCAGCTCATGCCTAGTGCTGATTCCTTGGGAAGCACAACTGCTATTGGAAGTGAGTTCGCCCGCTTCCCGTGTACATTTCCGACGAGAGTTCAATTGAGGGGTTCGATGGTGCCGCGCGCTTGTTACGGCAAGCGCGGAGTATGACGCCGGGTTTCTACGCGTTTCCGCAGTAGTTTGAGATTGTATTGTTAGTCCGGGAAGGTAGCCGCATGTTGTTTTTCGCATGTAAGACTACGTCCACTTTTAAGCACGCACACCTATTATTTTCTCTGCCGGAGCAATAGTATCACAGGCAACGATACAACGAACTAACCTGGTGCGCCGCACGGGCGCTAGAATGCAAGCCCCAGCTCTATCAACAATAGCCCGACATTGTAGTGATAGAACCCACAAGCCAATGCGGCAAAGAAGCAAAAAAACCAACGTAAGTTCCACAACCATGCCGCTATCGACAGCCGACATGCAGCCCGCCAGCACAGAAGCCGTCATGTAGACACAACGCCACGTGTCAAAACGGCGTAGCCATATCACAATAGGCAATGCGAAAGCTGCAGTTCACCGCCAGCTCCAGGGCCAGCACGACGTAGAAAAGCGCGATCGCCCAAGAGGCGCGCAGCGAATTGTGATGAGGGTGTGGCCCGCATGCCAGTCCAAGATCATACCAGATCTGCGCCAGGACACCAGATAGTGAGACGTCAAATTGCCTCATTGTTTGCTGTGGCACAAGATGCGCAGCCCAGGGGAATCGGCATAGACGCACTCCATCAAGCCAACGGTGGATGTGGAAGACCCTGGAGAAAGTCGAACGCGCCCTCCAAACAAGTTCCACGGGAGCTTGTTTCATGCACGTTGCGGTTGTCATGCTCGTAACTGGCGAAATTGGAGAGAAGTATAACGACCAAGGCGCACACACACACACACACACACATACACACACACACACACACACACACACACGCACACAAACACATACACACACAATATTCACGTCGTCGCTAAAACAAAAAATGCATCCGAGCAAGGTGCCCCACGAGGAGCGTCGTCAGCAACAGCACCGCCAAAGTTCGTAATTCTCTGAGCCGGAATCGCTACGGAAACCATACAACTGGTGAAAACATTTGTGAATGTTTGTCTCCGTTTTCTACATTGATCCGGAACATTGAGATCTTTCTGCATTATTTTCTTGTGTCCGTGCCCAACCGATATTTATCGCGGGATGCGTGACTTCGATGAAAAAATCCACGCAGAAGTTTACCGATTGGAGGGACTAAATCGTTCAATCTAGCAGGCGTATTCAAATATATGTATGTATGTATGTATATATATATATAATTATCTATATATATATATATATATATATATATATACATATACACATCTATGTCGAGTTTGACCAATTCAAATCGAGAAACGGATCCGAACGCAAAGGTTTACTACCGCAAAAGCCGCGGAAACTCTTTCAGTACTGGTCATACGGAGCGAAGTTCCGAATACCGCACACTGATACCAAAATCGATCCGGATACCGATACCGATTGCAATACCGGCTTCTGGAAACCAACTGATTCATTTGCGAACCGGAAGTTTGGAGGTCTGGAAAGAAAAAAACCGTATTGTGTAATAATTGTATCTACATTGGCTTATGTTGAATTCTGAGTATACCGTTATATATATATATATCTATATATATATATATATATATAATATATATATATATATATATAATATATATATATATATATAATTATATATATATATATATATATATATATATATATATATATATATATATATATATATATATCGAATATATATGTGGGATATATATATATATTATATATATATATATATATATATATTATATATACTAAATATATACATAGATTATATATATATATATATTATGTTGCATATATATATATATACAATACATATACATAATATACATGGTCGACATATCACACCCTATACATGTGTATATATATATGTGTATGTATGTACATATGCACATACATACACACACATGCATTTAAACATATACATATGTTTTTTCATGCATATATACATACATATATCTACCATGCGACCACAGTTTTACAGTTTTCTGATCCGTTCATACATGCACACACAAACACACACACACACACAAACACACACACACACACACACACATATATATATATATCGATGTAAGGGATCGAAATCAGAAGTTGCAAAACTATTGTTGTTGTTTTATATTTCATTTATAATTTCGTTTAATAGGAAAGATGGAAATAGAGTTTGCCAGTTTAGGTAAAAACATTCATGATGTGGTTTTCTTTTGTTGTTGTAAAAGGAATATATTTTAAATTTCATGGAGGATTCAGAATTAGTGTCAAGATCATTTTATTAGTACACGATGTGTTACACATTGTATATTATCGATTTGTATTGTTTAAGGTTTCAGTATTTTGGTTTGTATATTTTTTTTTTGAGAGTTCTATTATGATGTCCGTCATTTATACAGAGTGTTGTTATCCTTCAGACCGTGTGTTTAATGAATTCGATTACGTAGATGTTTTCCCGCTATTCTTGCAAGCGATAGGAGTCGAACATCGCTTTCTAAGAGTACGAATGCGCAGACCTATTTGTACATTACCATGATGAGTTGGTAATGGTGAGCAAGATTAGAAGTGATTTGACGCTGTATTTATAAAGGAAAAACCAACGTCATGTGCAGTTCGGAAAAGCACACAATCAACCCAGAATTTTTGGTCAGCGAGACACTACGAACCATCAAGCGCAGAATGAAGTTTAAATTAATTATTGCGTTGGTGATTTTTGTTTGTTGTTTTTTTCGACAAGATTATTCGATTTACGAATGTGCGAATTAAGTTTCGATTGTTTCGGACTTTAGTCAATTCGAGAATTAAAGCATTATCTGGATTTTTCCAATAAATTTCAAAATTTCTAAGAATTCCCGGAAATTTATATTTCTCATTTTTACAACAACATCAGGCGGGAGACAACAATTATCATGACATGTTCTACATAAAGATGTGTAATTGTTGACTAACATCGTCTTCCATCAGATAAGATGCCTATATTGACCTAATTGTAGTGAAGAGTATTTAGATATTTTGAATTTAATTAAAAAAGTTCAGATATATTTTATGTTGTTTCGATTAATATAATCTCTAACATTTAATTATGTCGTATGGTAAGTTTTTGTTTGTTGTTTTGACATGTATCAGCAAAAATTAAGGATTGACAGTTCGCAGGGTGATGTTTGTGTTTGATATTATTTTGTTCTACTTAAAAGTGGTTTTGCATCATCCATAAACACCAGAGCGACATACACGAATCGAAACGTATACATTCCGAAGATTTATGCGGTTGTATTTAATGTGTTGTTTCACATGTAATGTTGACAGCATATTTCCGCAAGTTCGAGGCGCTCGATGTTTATCGATCATGTTCTATTGTGAGCGTGAAGAGTAGTTTGTTGTGTTTCATTTATGTTGCGAACAAGGCATAGCATGAGAAATTTCGAATGCAACATTAGTTTCAGAAAGGTTGGACGTTCATCGATTTTGAATGATAAAATACATAATTCGATTTGTGATGAGAATCAAAGATAAATGTTTCACATGTGAGTGAGACGGTGCTGGAACGTATTGGTAATGTCCCGATAAGGCGATTATTTTGCCAAAGAGGAATTTTGAGAGTTAGCGCGATGCCAGAAAGTTTGTTTGTTCGACCAGATTTTGTTATTCGATTCAATTTCGGAATGTTGGTTTATTATTTGATTGAATGTTGCACATATTCAACGGTTTTGTATTGTTCTCGAGTGCAGATGAATCACAGAGTTTTTTTGGTGAGACCACGTGTTCTGTTGCATTGCAAAAACACGGGCCAGATTAATTGTGAGTGTGTCTGTGTATTATCGCGACACAGTTGCCTCCAAGTTCGAGCAGCCAGCTTCTGAAACATTACCACGAACATAACAAACAGATTCTCAAGCGCCGCCGATTCGAGTTTTCCCGCGTAAGCGCTGGACACAGATGAAATTCCGAAGAGAGACCGACACGACGCGAGAAATAGTTGTTTCCATTCAGAATCCTGGCGATTTCGAGGGCAAGTTCCGCGACAGATTCGTTTGTTCTCCGTTTTCTTAGGGATGCGAGGGAACTGTTTATTTTGCTTGTTTAAGTTTCCCCTGTCCTCGCCCGCAGGTCAGTTGCCAGTTTCCCAGGCAATGTTGCAGTGTTTTCCTCTGTTCGCGTCCTCGTTTTTTCTAGAAGCAAACCTAGTTTTTAAGCGAATCGTCGAGACCATGTTTTGCGTCCGATTCTATTAGATGAGCATGATACAGCTTTTGCGTTGGACTCGAGCGACGCCGATGCCTTATTCCGCCGATTTCCCGAGAATGCGGATTTTTGAGCCGCCTTATCCGGCCGACCTCGGAAGCAGAATTTTCGAGCCTTACCCCGCCAACCTCCAGAACCGAAATTTCGAGCCGCCTTACCCGGCCGTCCTTCGGAGCAGAATTTTCGGGCCGCCTTACCCGGCCGTTCTCCGGAGCAGAATTTTCGAGAATCGGGAGCAGTTTTTCCGAGCTGAAAGAGGAGTTTTGAGATCTCGCCAGTTGAGTTTGCACGAGTGTTTATTGGAGTTTTTTTTTGATGCAGAGTTTTCACTTCGGAGGAAACCTTGGCGAATCCAGGTCTCACCCTTTTCTATTCAGTGCGGATTTCCATTTCGCATATGCATATTCAGGGTTTTTTCTCGTCCCAGTTCGAGCTCGAAGTTAGTATCTCTGTTTCTTGCGCCGCCTGCTCTAGTTTCTTTGAACGAAACGCGTCTCGATTGGGTTTCAGTTCCGAGACGTGCGTCTGTCGACGAGATCGAAATTTCAGCGGTGGTGAAGTTGCCGTTTTCGCGTTTGACCAGTCGTGTTCGTTTGTTTCTCCCCTGGCTAATTCTGTTTCTGCCGAGTGTTTTTAGTTTGTATTTCATTTCGATTGCGATCCCGTTTTGTTCGGCATTTACACCGTTTTTTCCTTCTACGAAGCATTTTCCGCAAAGTGTGTTTGCAGAGATAGAAACGCATTTTGAATTGACAATTTTTACGACCACCATCCCATTTGGCTTTGACATTCTGACAGACAAATTTCAGAGGGAATCGAAGCTGCACGATTGTGCGGTTATGATGGTTAAACCGTTCGCAAACCGACCATAGAGCAATAGTAATTGATTTAAGTTTAACAGTTTGCACAAGTTTGCCGAAGTGTCAGTTCTACCGAGAATTGCAGATCATCGGGTTGTTTGTTTGTTTCCCTTGTTTTCCCTTTTGTCTGTCTTCTTGTGCACGAGAATGTGTTGGCATCGAATTTGAAGTGCGTCTCTCGTGAGCTCAATGTAAAGACTGGAGTTGCCTTAACGGGGACCCGGAGCAAAGTTTTTCACAAAGAACATTTTGCTGCGGAGCGTCACGTTCGCACAGTCTTTGTGCCGGTCCGGTGGAGCCATCCTTGGCTGACGAATGTTTCGACGCTGTAGCTCGTAAAGCCGCGGCTGCAGATTCTCCAGAGTTTCTGCTTGCAGTGCAGGATTGCAGCAACATTCTCTTAGATTTTTTTATTCGTATTGTAGCAGAATTCGTTTGAAGCTTCGCTCTTTGCAGCGTGGCTCGAAAGTTTGATGGAGGCTTTCAAACCAGTTGTTCGACAAGACCGTCAAGTCATCTTCGCCTGCTTTTCGCCGCGCTCATGGCGCGTCGTCAGAGCTGACGAGAAGGCAGATTTTTTCGCGAATTCGTTTTTTGATCGCTGGACCATCCCAGCTCTGAAGAGGAATTGTTTTTTTGACATTCCTCAGCGCCTTCAAAGGAGCAGACTGACTTTCACCCCGTTCGGGTGAGAAAAGTCTTTAACGTGCTTACACAGCTCAAACGATTCCGCTACAGGGCTTGACGAGATTTTTGTTCGCATTCTTGTCGCCTGTTCTCTTCTCTCGCTTTGCCGCTTGCTATTTTGATTGGGTTTATCATTCGCGCAGGCAGATGGCCGGAGCCTTGGCGTTTGCATCATATCTGTCTCCTTCACAAGCAGAGGTCTTTGCATGATCTTGTAAACTATCGTGGTATTCATCTTACTTCTCAGCTGTCCAAGTGCGCCGAACGTATTCTTTTTTCTTTCTTGTCTCCTCGTGTGTCCCGCTCCTTGTGTTTTGTTTCTTTTCAATTTGCGTATTGCCTTGGGCGCGGCGCCAGAGACCGGATTTCATATTTCTTGCTAACATGGCTTGGCCTTCTCGCAGAGGGAGCGCGGATCGGTTTGTACTGTTCCGACGTGTCCGGCGCCTTTGACCGTGTGAATTCGGACCGCCTGCTTGCGAAGCTACGCGCTTGGGGTATCCCCTCGGCTCTGTGCGCAGTCTTTTCTAGCTGGCTGGAGGCCCGGAAGGCCCGCATTACAGTTGGCGGAGCCTTCTCGCGTCTCATTTGCATGACCAACATGGTGTTTCAAGGGACCGTTTTGGGCCCGCCTTTTTGGGACATCTTTTTCGGTGATGCCAGCGAAGCAATTGCCAGTTTACACTTTCAAGAAGTTGTTTATGCCGACGATCTCAACGCCTTCCGTCCTTTCCTCCCCTCCTCTTCTGACGACGAGATTTTTGCCACTATTGGGCAGTGCCAGTCGCGTCTGCACGAATGGGGCCGTGCCGACGCTGTTGTGTTTGAAGCTTCGAAGGAGAGCCGGCACATTATTTCACGTAGCCGCCCTTCTGGTGGCAATTTTAAAATTCTCGGTGTATCTTTTTGATTGCAAGCTTGTCATGTCAGATGCGGTATGTGAATGTGTGCACGAATGTGGTTGGCGACTTCAGGCCTTGCTTCGCTCGCGGCGCTACCGCACTGTCGCCGAGCTTGTTGTCTTATATAAAGCACACATTCTTTCGTTCATAGAATACCGCACGCCAGCCTTCTCACGCGCTTCGAATTCTGTATTGTTGCCGCTTGACCGTGTCCAGACTGGTTTTTTTTACGAACCCTGGGCATAACTGAGTACGAAGTTTTGCGCAACTTTAATCTTGCCCCACTTTCTGCCCGCAGAGATATAGCCAACTTGGGCCTCATTCGCCGCACTGTGCTCGGTTTCAGCCCTCCGTGCTTCGGTGCTTTTTTCTCCGTTGACTCCTCCCCTCCTCCTCCCCGCTCCCCTCGTCGCCACTTCCGTCACTTGCGAGACCCGTGTTCTCTCCGTGCCCCTGACTACCTTGTGCGTTCCGCATTGGGTGGCACGAGAGTGTACAACCTTCTTCCTGACTCAATCATCTCCGCTGACAATGTCAAATTGTTTCAGCGCCTTCTCTGTAAATTGCTTCGTGCCGATTCCGCCGTAAGGTCGTCTTGGCCACAGCTTTTCAGTTGGCGTGTGCCGATGGCTTCGCGCAGCCTTCGTAATTATTTTTCTTGGCAGCCCGATGAATGAGTTGATCCCTCTCTTTTTTCTTCGTTCGCCTCTGTCTCTTTCCCCTTCTCGTCCTCTCGTTCCGTTCTCTTCTTCTCGTCTTCTTCCCTCTCTCCCTCTCTGCTTGCTGCTGTCGCTGCCGTCGTCCGCCGTCCTCCTCCTCTCCGTGGCTCCTCCCCCCGTGCGGGTTCTGAGCGGTGCTCGGTCCGCAGGCGTTTTCTCGCCGGGCGCGTCCGGCGCTTCTCGCTCCTTCTCCTCCTCGCTCTCCTCCTGTCTGCTTGTCTGCCCCTCCTTCCCCTTCCCTCCCTCCCTCGTTTGTTTCTGTCTTTGTCTTCTTCTTTCGTTTCCCCGTCCTCCCTCCGGCAGTGCGCCGCCCGCCGGCCTGCTTAGCTGGCTCCGGCGGCCGCCGTCCCGCCATCTATCTTGTCTTGTCCCTGAATTTTAATGTTTGAATTGCCGAATGGTGCCGTGGTGTACTGCAGAGGTCCGATAGAGAAAAAAAAAATGGCCAGCGTCGCCGTGGGCCGCCTGCTTTTCCAAGCGTTCGCCTGCAAGCCGCCGTGCAGTCCAAAGTATGAAGGCAAGAAGTGGTTTCCGCAGCCTCCGCGTTGGCTCGCGGTCTTAGGTCTGGGGATGGCTTTCCGGGAGGCCCGAGGGCGCCTTGGGGCCGGAGCAGCGCCACTACCGCGGATTGACCAGACCTGCCGAAGGTTTCCGCGGCGGGGTCCGAGCTGGTCTGGGGCGCGTTGGAAGGTTTGCAGCGAGCTCTTGAACCGTGCCCTTTTTCGACAAGACCGCGCCCGTGCCTTGTTTTCCGAAGAAGTGTTGAAGGCTGTGCCGCATTTCAGCCATTTGGACATGAACTTGTCCGCGCCGCGTGGGTCGGCCTCGCGAGGTTCCACGCGTTGTTTCTCACGCCGCTTCTGCTGCTGTCGCCTTGACCTTTGCAGAAGAAGCAAAGCTACTGGGTTGAAGGTGGTGGCTGGGACGACTGGCTTACGAGGGGCTCGCACGTGGGCCGCCCGGCCGCCTGGCCTGCGTCGCGGGCCCATGCTGCGCAATCCAGAACTTCCCGTGGAGCTTGTTGCGCGGCCTAACCTCCGAAAGCAGGGGGTGCGAGCGTTGGGTCGGAGGCCAGTGGCGCAATGGCGCCGGACAGTCGCATTTGTGGCGAAATCTTGTCGAATACGTGGTCCTACCGGACTGTCCACACGAGTTGATTCACTGTCTGTTGCACTAGCACATGTACAAAAAAAACCAGATCATATACAGTGCCCCCAACAGCAGCCCTGGGGGTGCTCGAGAAATTTGCGCCCAGTGAAAGTTCCCTCGCCAGCTAGCGGGAACCAGGGCCCCCCTTTGCGCCGTGATTGAACCCCTTGCTTGGGGCGCGTTGCGCCATGCCGCCGTGATCCCCGCCGGGGCCCGCGACCCAGCGAACCTCGGGACCTTGAAAACGAAGGGTGTGCCAACGCTCCCCACAGTAGTCCTCTACGGTGGTGACAGCTCCAGCCAGTTCCTCGAGGATAAAGAAACTCACCGATGCACATGAAGATGGTCGCTTTCCCAGCCACATATATGGGGGCCCACTGGGGAAGCGCGAGATCGCCGGGAAGCACACCCCAGAGGGAACGCACGCGTGAACGCCGTGTTGCTGCAGCGCCGCCGAAATGGCCCAAGGCGCCAGTGAAGCACCTCGTTTGTGCCCAGCGCTGCGAGGTTCACCCGGCCCGGGTTGAGGCAGGCAATGACTAGTTCGGAGGCGCGCCGACGACAGCTAGCTGGGGTGCCCTCTTCATGCTCCCGCGCAGCCGCCCGCGTAAGGCAAGACCACTGGGATCCCGCCCCGCCACCCCTGTCCCCGCGCGCCGCAACCGCGCTCCTACTCAAGAATATCCCGCGCCGCGGTGGGATCTGCAAGAGGGCCGGCTCAGGGGCTAATGTGGTGCTTTTCGTTCACGGTCATGGGGCCGTCCAGCAGAGCCGGACGCCGTGCGGCGGCTTCCCATTGGCGCAGGTAATAGCGGGCCCCGCCCAGCGCAGGTGCCGTGCATGCATCCCCGGCCCCCCCGCCAAAGTGGGCGCTGCGGCTGGGGGCCGACGGGGGCGGCGTGGATGGGCAACGAGGAAGCGACGCAAGAAGAACGAAGGTGAAGCGGCAGCGAAGGATATAGAGGGAGAGATACTTCATCTGTGCCCCCCCGCGAGAGCATCGCACTGGCGGGAGAAACTTACTTGTTTTTCCCACCTTTCATGCGAGCATGCGTGTGCATGTGCCCGGGGGCGTCCGCCACCGCATGGCGCCTGGAACAAGGCCACGGAATCTTGCGATGGGGGCTCCACGACATGCATCCGGCCAGGCAGCAGCACCTGCGTGGAACACGGAGGCCACGATTTTCGCGGCAGAAACGCATGGGGCCAGGGCGGTCCCATTTTGTTCACGTTGCGTCGCCCCAGCCCAGCCAGAATGCCGAGCGGCGTCCAGCCGTGGCGGGGGCGCGCTGGAGGTCCCGGAGGGGGGGGCAGCCCGCGGCGCTTCCACGGGGCGGGAACGCCCAGGGCCCCAGCGGTGCAGACCGTGAGACCGCGGGGCTTTTTTCCTTTTCTTTCTTGATATCTGCTTGTGTTTTCTCGACTTCTGTAACAGTAGCAGAAAGGGGTGGGTGCGTTTTCGCTTTCACCAAGCCCAGAAGTGGGGCCGGCCCCAGTTTTGCTCCACATGGTAGGGTAATCCTGAACGCTTTGTCTACCCTAGGATGTCCTCAGAAGATCGTTTCACTTTTAGTCGAGCGTGCCGATCGCCGAGAATGCGGTGACATTAACCTGGCCGGCCAGTCGAGCACGATCTCCCGTCAGGACCTTTCTCCCCCATCTCTCCCCCTTTTCGTTTCTCTCTCAGGCGCGGTGCCATACGCATTGCCCAAAACATTGTGCAACTATCCATCCCTACCCCGATCTCTTCTACCACCGTCCCCGCGTCGCCACTCTTCTCGGCCCTGGCAGGGGCCGCGCTTCGAGGGCAGGTGGCGCAGGGCGCTTGCGCCAGCACCGACCCAGGGACATGGAGAAGGAGGGAGGAAGAGGGACAGGGCCCTCCTCCTCCTCCTCCTCCTCCTCCTCCTCCTCCTCCTCCTCCTCCTCCTCCTCCCTGCTCTTCCTCCCTCCTCCATCCTCCTTTACCTCCTCTTCCTCCTCCTCTTTGTTGTTCTCCTCCTCCTCCTCCTCTTCCTCCCTGCTCCTGCTCCTTCCTCCCTCCTCCTACTGTTCCTCCTCCTCCTCCTCCTCCTCCTCCTTCCTCTTTCCTCTCCCTCTCCCTCCTCCACCTCCTTTTCCTCCTCCTCCTCCTTCTCCTCCTCCTCTTCTTCCCTCCGTCCCTCCGTTCCGCCCTCCTTCCCTCCTTCCCTCCTCCCGTCCCTCCCTTCCTCCTCCTCCCTTCTCCCTCCTCCTCCTCCCTCCTCCTCCTCCTCGCTCTTCCTCCTCTTCCTCCTCCTCCTTCTCCGTTCTTTCTCTTTTTTGATCGGCAAACCTCGAGTGCTATGCTTGTAGCGTTCGCCCCCTCCCTCCTCCTTCCTCCTCCTCCTCCTCCTCCTCTTCCTCCTGCCTTCTCCTCCTCCCCCCTCGTCCTTCTCCTCATCCTGCTCCTCCTTCCTCCTCCTCTTCCTCCTGCCTCCTCCTCCTCCTCCTCCTCCTCCACCTCCCTCGTCCCCTCCATCTCGCAGGAAATAGGAGAGGAACAGGAGGGTAGAGGAGGAAGGGGGAACGGAGTTGGTGATGGTGGTGTCTATTACGGTCGGGAACTTTAGACAGTGTGTCGCTCCGCCGGTTCTGGCCCACCACGCCTCGGCGCGGCACCCTATACACTTCCCGGTCCCCAGGCGTCACAGTCCCGAGTTTTTTCCTCAGCCTCCCGCCCAGAACACGATATCCGCTCGCAAGGCATATCGTGTCGCTGGGGCCGCCGCCGCGACACGCCATGCAAAAGTTCCCGACCGTGAGATAGTTGCTTTGTTCAGACATCTTGACATACAGTCAGCGCGCCTAGTAATGACGCGCGCCTTTATCCAGGGTACCCTGGTGTCCTTGCATCTGCGGCCCGTCCTTTGCCGCTTTCATGGGTCGCCCGCCGCACGAAAACTCCCTACTTCGGCTTCCAAGGGTCTTGCGTCCTTACCACCCGTCCTCAATACACGTTTTGGCTGTATCACAGGCGCATCATCTCGCCTCGCGAGTAGTGCGACCAATCGGTGAAGAAATTCCCGGGGGGTCGCAGCGCCCCCCTCGGTAAGTGGACGATGGACACATCGATTCGCAGCTCGCCGTCGTCGTCGTCGTCGCCGTCGAGGCAGCCACCGGCCCAGACTAAGCAACTTACCGCCCGTCCTTAATCCACGTTTGGCTGTATCGGGGCCCGCACGTGCCAGCAGCCGCGAGCGGCGGGGGGCGCTGCGCGCGTGCGGCGGCCGACGCTTTTTGGTGCTGCGCGCGCGTGCAGCTCTGCCCGGGGACCCACGCCGCTGTGCCGCCTCGGCGGCCCGCGCGCCGAGGCGGCGCTCTTGCCAGTGGGCCTCCGCGCCGCGCCTCGGGGCGTGTGCCACGGGATCGGGGGTTGCTGGCTCGTCTGGTCGAACTGCGAGGTTCTGAGTTTTCGGGCATTTTCGTCGTCTCTTGGCGGTTTTCCGCCCTGCCCTCGGGATGCGTTCCAGCGGCTGCGCCTCGCCGAGAGCGTTCCCGGGGTGCCCAGATCGTCCCGAACCGCCGCTGGAGACCCGAGTTAGGACCCCAAAACCAAATTCGGCGGCGAGCGAGAGGGGGAAGCGAGAAGGAGAGGGGCCTCTCAGAAGGCGGTGGGACTTCTCAGGAGTCCTCGCGCCTTCGGACTTCGGGGAAGGATTAGAAATCTTCTTAGAGGGCCGGGAGACTTCCGAGCCTTCTGAGAAGCCCCGCCCCTTCTCACTTCCCCCCTTGGGCTCGCCGCCGATTCATGGGAGCCTCAGAGGGTCCTTAAGTGTCTGGCGGTTTTGGCGATCTCGTCCAGATTTGGTCGACATCTCGACGACATCTCTAATTAGGCGAAATCTGGACGAGTGGGTGAAGAGAGGTCGTCGAGCTCTGGGCGAAATCTAGTCGAAATCGCGTTTAGGATAGGGCCGCGGAGGTTCGCAGAGGCTCCAATGAAGGCTCACCCAGTTGCTAGAATCGGCACGAACGAAATGGGTGCGGAAAGAGTGGGGACAAAGACCGACAGAAATTCAGGTCCACTTTGAACAGGAATCGCTGTCGGGGTCGCAGCGGCCGCTGTCCATTTGAGACAACAGGTCGCCTGCCCGACAGCGGCCGTTGTCGGTTTTGGTCAACATTTGCTGCTGGGCATGTGCTCATTCTTTCCATACCCATTTCGGGTGTGCCAATAGAGGTTGGTCCTGATTCGAGGTGCTCCCAGCTTTTCGAACCGTTCTGGGGCTTCTGGGGCCTTCTTGGGGCCTCCTGGGCCTCGTGGGGGGTCCCTTGGAATGCTGGGGCCAACTTGGGCTGGGGCCCCTTCTGGCAGCGAGCTCAAGGGGGCCCTGCGCGGGCGAGGGAGGTCAGGACTCTCCGCGCGTGTCCCCTCTACAGGGGGGATATTCAAAAACAGTCAAAAAATAGTGGGGGGACGATTTTTGGACTATTTTTGAATGTGTTGGGGGTATTTTTTGAATATTTTTGATTTTTTGCCCAAAATCCCCCTGTAGGGGGACACGCCCGACTTAATGCAAGGGGCCGAAAACATGTGCACCCTGCGGTAGGACGCGGGCCGCTCGTGCACGCGGGGCCGCGGGGAGCGTGCGGGTGGGTACGTCTTTGCTCGCTCAGCACAGACTTGTTCTGGCGGCGCAGTGTGCACCGTTTCCGCCGTGCTTCCTCGGTCGGTGACGCCGCCCAGCCCTCGGACAGGAGGCTGTCATTCAAGAGGATCAGCGGGTTGTGTATATCGCGCGCTGGGACGGCCAGAGTTGCCATCCTTGTTTGCCTATACCATCTCCTCGTGGCGTCTTTTGACGAGGTGGAGGTGTTAAGGGGGTTGAGCACACCGTTGGCGATACCAATCCAGTTCCTGGCAGCCGTCTTCGATATGCAGCTATGGTGATGATTCGGTGCTGACTCTCTTACGATAACCATTGTGAAGCAACGTGTTGTAAGGATGCGTTTCTAGTTGAACGTCGAAGGATGCATCAACATGACGAAGGAGGTGAGGAACCGCATCCAAAGAGCAATACAGCCTGGACTGGTCAATACGCACTGTGACTCTCATGAGGTCGCACTTATTTTCTGCCATCGTTCGTCTGGTTTTGTGCCATTCTGGCGATATCTCCCTTCCTTGTCTAGAGCTCATGCAACTGTGGTTTCTCTGTGCCCAGGCGGCGTGACGACAAGCAACCTCGGCAAGATCGGTCTTCACCTGGACGCGGGCACAAGGGGCTGATGTGCAAGGGATTACGCTGCACACGTCGGGGGTCATGATCAGTGGGCCGCCTGAAGCTCCCGTTGCGAGTTGGGTTCGGAAGCGATTGAGCTGTGATTCTGGCTTTGGTGGCCGTGGGAAGGGGCCGGTCAATATCTAATGGCCTTCCCGCTACCGTGCTTCGTGGATGCGAAGCCCATTGGATGTTCGTTGGGATCTCGTGGGAGGCCTCTCGGGGGCCTCTTGGATGCAGTTTGGACGCTTCTTTGTGGCCGTTTTGGGGCATCTTGGGTCCTCTTTTCGGCCTCTTGGGCCCTCTTGGGGGCCAAGAGGGCCTCTTGTGGCCTCCTGGGCTCTTGTTGGGGCCTCCGGGGGGCCTCTTGGGGCGGAAGGCTCGGATTTACTGTTCGTGTTCCCTCTCTTGGGCCCCTCTTGGTGCCGTCTTGGGGCACTCTTGGGCCGTTTTGGGGCGCCTCTTGGGTCGTCTTGGGGCCCTCTTGGGCGTTTTTGGGCCCTCTTGGAGGCCTCTTGGGCCGTTTTGGGGTGTTCTTGGGGGCCGCTTGGGCCGTCTTCGAGCGTGAGAAATACGGAACGGCGAGAACGCCCAAATCCTTCCATCTTTGGGGGCGTCTTGGAAGCCTCTTGGGCCGTCTTGGGGCGGAAGGCTCGGATTTACGGTTCGTGTTCCCTCGCTTGGGCCCCTCTTGGTGCCGTCTTGGGGCACTCTTAGGCCGTTTTGGGGCGCCTCTCGGGTCGTCTTGGGGCCCTCTTGGGCCGTTTTGGGGCCCTCTTGGAGGCCTCTTGGGCGCCTTGGGATGGTCTAGGGGGCCTTTTGGACCGTCTTCGAGCGTGGGAAATACGAAAAAGCGAGACCTCCTCCTTCAAACCTCATGAAAATCAATGATTATCGCCCCTTGGGGCCCTCTGGGGAGGCCTCTTGGAGGCCGCCATCTTGGGCGTCTCGGGCCGATCTTTTGACGACTCGGGGCCCCCTTGGGCCGTCTTTGGAGCCTCTTGGGGCCCTCTTGGCCCGTCTTGGGGCCCTCTTGGGCCCGAACAAGTCACGCGACAAGATGCGGGGCAGCCCAGGGGGCACGCAGGAAGCCCCGGGAGATTTGTGAATTCGGGGTCGGGGCCCCTTCAAGACTCCTCGGGAGTGAGGATCTAGGCTTGGAGGATTAGGCACATGAGCTGAGGACACGCCTACTCCGTGCCCAGAGGCAGCGTGGCGGACGTTCCGAATGAGAAAAAACACGCGGATTTCTTGGATCTGCGCCCTGCCCCCTTGGCGGCGCTTCCGGCGCCACCCATGGCGCGCTCTGCGCGCTAGGGAGGGGGGCCTAGCGCCGATGTAAGAGATCCGCTCTGACCTCCGAAAGTTTATGTTGACGTTTTTTTTGTTTTTGTTCTCCTCCTCCTTTGTAAAGGTCTTTACATATGTTACCATCCTTGGGGGGTCGCGGGGAAAGTGAGGGATGGAGCGGAGTGTGCCAGCAACGCGTTGTTCTGTATCTGCCCACGCTCCCCATGCGCAGCAGCTCTGGTTTCCACACGTGGCACTCGCATTCCATACTCTGCAGCGGAGGACTCGACGACCTCGGATGCGCCAGCAGGCACCGCGGCGAGGCCGTCGCCAGCAGGCACGGCACTCGCAGGACGGCCCAGGCGGAGGACTGCTTGCTTCCGCGTGCGAGCCAGGCGGGCTTCGGGGGCACGAGATCTCGCGAGCGGCGAACATCTCCGCATCCGCTCCCTCGCGGTCTGCGATCCCGCGGATGCGCGGTCGTACGGATACGTTCCGCCCGGGGCATCCGCGCCGTGCGAGGGAGCAGGCACATGAGCTAGCAGAGCAGGGAACGCCCTGAGAAGACCAGGTAAGCGAGGTGCAGAGCGGCGCTGGGCAGAGAGGGGCAGGAGGAGGTCGAGAGGGTGAGGAGATGGCGTTGTCGGAAGTGAGCGGCGCGGTGAGATGAGAGCAGTCTCCATCGCGGTCGTGGTAATTCAGGGGCGCATGGGGAAAGCGATGTGGAAAAGTCAGAACAGGCCGGATGGGTTGGCTTGCGACGCTACATACAGTTTCGAAATGCGCGCGAGGGCATATGTGCTTGTGTGTATGTGTATATATATGTATATGTGTGTGTGTGTGTGTGTGTGTGTGCGTGCGTGCGTGCGTGCGTGCGTGCGTGCGTGCGTGCGCGCGCGCGCGCGCGCGCGTGTGTGTGTGTGTGTGTGTGTGTGTGTGTGTGTGTGTGTGTGTGTGTGTGTGTGTGTGTGTGTGTCTGCGTGTGCGTGCGTGCGTGCGTGCGTGCGTGCGTGCGCGCGCGTGCGCGTGTGTGTGTGTGTGTGTGTGTGTGTGTGTGTGTGTCTGTGTGTGTGTGTGTGTGCGTGTGTGTGTGTGTGTGTGTGTGTGGTGTCCTATTTTTCGTTGCGCTTCACTGTCTAACACCACTCTGGTTCAGTGGCCGCACTTAGCCTTGGGCTGTCGCGCTTCAGCTTACTTTGAGTTGAGTATGATCCTCGTCTTCTGGCCGCTGGATATTTCGTTTGGACTGATAGCTCCTGTAACACACCCATCTCTTGCATTTTGCAGTGTACGTCGCTTGTACGCTGCGCTATCGACAAGGTTCGGTTGCAATTAGCACTTCCATGTGCTGTTCGCGCTTGAGGGCCCTCTGCGCCGCTGATTTAAACATTGTGTGTGTGTGTGAGAGTGTTGACCTGGCCGACCTACGTACCGCGATGGAGGGCAGCCTTAAGGCCATTGTTCGCCTCGTCCGTGTCCGCCCCCAGCGAGGACTCCCTCGACGACACCACACGCCAGGGGTCCTTCAGCCTCGAGGCCTGGGAAGAGCTCGACTCTGATGACCGAGTCCTGCGCGTCTTCTGCGACCAGCTGCCCCCTCTTGCTGCCAGACGCTCCCCTGGGCGACCCTGGCTCCCGCCGGGCCTGCCTTGATCTCGAGGACGCCGGGGCCGTCGCAGTCGGACCTCGTTCCCGTTCCCGCCCCCCCCGCCCTCGGGTTGCTCCCGCCCTGTCTTCCTCGCCCTCGTCCTTGCCTTCAGAGCGCGCAGGCGGCCGCGGCAGCTCGTCCTCCCGCGGCGCTCCCCGCCGTGCCCGCGAGGCGGGATCGGCCCGCCTGCCCCAGCGTGAGAGCCTGGGCTCCAGGTCCAGCGGCCCTGAGCCGCCTGCCGCCGCGGCGCCGCCCCAGGAGGGGCCTGGACTCGGCGCCGAGGCAGCCGCCCGCGGTGCACCCACTGGTGCCCCCTCCTGACCCCCCACTCCTCGATCACCGCCGACCCTGGCGCTCCCGTGCCTCTTCCCGCTGCACCTCCATGGCTCCCTGCACTTCCTGCTGCCCCCCAGTGGTGCCCGCGCGAATCTCGCGTCTTGCCGTGCCGTGCTCGGCCTCCAAGAGGCCCTCGCCGTGCTCGATACCACCGCTCTCCGTGTTACGCTGCAGGTGGCAGCTGCAGCATGCCCCAACCTCGGTTCTCCCACGGAGGACGCCCCCTTGAACATGGCCCGGCACAGCATCGTAGAGGCGTGGATCGCCTTGGGGTGCCCCCCCCGCTCAGTGCCCAACGCCTTCCCATATCCAGGGTGCGGAGCCCCCTTGCCTCGCCGGGCGCTCCCCCCATTGGCCGCCCAGATCCCTCTGTGGCACCACCTAGTCCCCACGACATGCATGAAGACCCCCCCGCAGGCTGGTTTACGTGATGGTCAGGGTTCGCGCGGCGCTGTTCGCCCGTTCGCATCACATGCGGTGACTCCTAATGCGTGACTTCCACGGGGCTCTCCCCCACGACACACTTCTCTCCCTCACTGACGCCCCCGCTGCGTCCGCGTGGATGCTCGTCTTTTTCGTGGACCGTCTCCTCGCGCTCGGGGGCGGCCTGCCTGCCCCCCTTCTGATCGAGGGCCGCCAGAGGGCAGGGCCCCCAGTCTAGCGCCAGCGGCGCTCCCACGACGACGTGGCAGGGCCGCCCGAGGTCCCGCTCCCCCTCTCGGCTCCCCCCCCCCCCCGCGCGTCCGAGGCCAGCGCCCCAGATGTGGGTGCGGCCGCTGCAGCGGCGCCGCCCCCCCCCCCCCCTGCCCCAGTCCCCCCCTGCCCCTGCTCCCCCCTGCTCCCCCGCCCCCCCTGCCCCCCGGCCCCCCCCCCCCCCCCGCCCTGCCCCCCCTGGCCCCCCCCCCCTGGCTCCCCCCCCCCGGCCCGTCAGTCCCATCCCTTCGAGCATTGCGCGGATACCCCCATCAAGCAGCGCACCCACCAGCAGCTGGTCCTGGCAGCTTGCGGCTTCATCCAATGTTGGCGCTTCGCGAATCTCCACCAGCCCATCCTTGAACAGCCACTCTAGTGAAGACTGCCCATTATCGGGATTTGTCAGTCAGCTTTCCAGCAACGATGCTCAGAGTAGTTGCTTTCATCAGGGAAGTGTGGAATCACACAGAGAAGCAAAGGACGGATGATGCCGTCAGACCACAAGAGGGAAAAATAGAGGAGGAATCGGAGGAGGGGTATGATGTGGGGGAGGGGGAGGAGGAAGTAGGGATGAAGAGGAGCATGAGGAGGATGTGGGGGAGCGGAAAGAGGGAGGATGGAGCAGGAGGAGGATGTTGAGGAGGTGAAGGATGGAGGGGGAGGGGGATCAATAGGCGAATGTTGATGATGATGATGATGATGATGATGATGATGATGATGATGATGATGATGATGATGATGCTGCTGATGCTGATGCTGATGCTGATGCTGATGCTGATGCTGATGATGTTGATGATGATGCTGATGATGATGATTATGATGATGGGGAGGAGGATGGGGAGGAGGAGGAGGAGGAGGAGGAGGAGGAGGAGGAGGAGGAGGAGGAGGAGAAGGAGAGGAGGGAGGACAATGGCGAGCTTGTCGGCCTTTTCGGCCGTTTTGGGGGCCTCCTGGCGGTCCCGAAGGCCCTCTTACGTACCTCGGGGAGCCTCTTGGGGCCTCTTGGAGGTCTCTTGGGGGCCTCTTGGCGGCCTCTTGGGCGCCTCTTGGGATCTCCTTGGCGCCTCTTGGGGCCCTCTTGGGGCGCTCTTGGGGCCATCTTGGAGGAGATCGATCAAAGAAGGGGGGAGCTTCATTTAGCCTCCCCCCTCGGGAGTCCCAATGATCGCCTCTTGGGCGCCTCTTGAGGCAGTCTTGGAGCGCTCTTGGGCGCTCTTGGGGCTGTCTTGGGGCTCTTGGCCTTTTCTTGGGCCATGTTCAGGCCGTCTTGAGGCCATGGAAGGCCATCGAGCGAAAAGGCGAGAAGGCTGAACACATTGATTTTCCTCAGGTTTTTGAAGGTTTATGGCATCTTGGCGGCCTCCTTTGGAAGGCTCCGTCGCCACTTGGTACCGTCTTGGAGCGGTTTTGGGGCCTGTTGGAACATCTTGGAAGCCATCTTGCGGCATCTTGGGATATCTGGAGCCATCTTGGAGGCTATCTTAAGCTCTCCGATGCGCTCTTGGAGCCAACTTGGGCCATCTTGGACGCTCCAACCCCTCGCCGCCCCCCCCCGTCCAGGTCCAAGGAGGGGGGGTAGGGGGAGGGATACACCGAGGGATCTCTTAGCAGTGACTTAACGGTTTGAACCGTGAACTAACACCACGCTGTTGACACTACGCAACGCCGAGTGAATTAACACTACGCTGTTGACACTGCGTAACCCCGAGTCAATTAACACTACGCTGTTGACACTACGTTGTTGGCATTCAGAGGAGAGACTGTACGCTTTTTATCTGTGGCACCACGCTGTGTACACTACGCTGTTGGCATTAAGAATAGAGACTGTACGCTTCTAATATGTGACGCAGCGCTGTTAACACTACGGTGTGGCATTAAGAGGGGCGAATGTACGCTTCTAATATGTGGCACTACTCTGTTGGCACTACGTTGTTTGCATGCAGAGGGGGGACTGTACGTTTCTAATACGTGACACTACGCTGTTGACACTACTTGGCATTAAGACGAGCGACTGTATGCTTCTAAAATGTGACACTGCGCTGTTGACACTACGCTGTTTGTCGACATTCATGTTCGCGCGGCGCTTTCGACGATCGTGGCGTTATACATTGGGCGAGCGTCGTCAACACCGCGACGTTGGCACTACGCTGTTGACGATACACTGTTGACACTGCGCTGTTGCTTGACGTTACGAGTCAAGCGGCGTTCTCGATGATCGCGTTGATTTCCGAAAATCGCACGTCCTCGACACTTAAGTATTCCGAAGGTATTTCTTGGTATGAGGAAAAACAGAGCTGCACGATTAACACAGGAGTCATTGTCCCAAACAGAAGCATTATCTCCAGACTTCTCATGAGAGGTGAGTGTTCGTGACAGACGATTTATCACGGTTTTCCGAATTATATTTTGTTTTGAATGAGAGACGTTTTCATATAAATTTCTCGTTGGAGACGTTTCTCTCCGGAGACGACTTCTCATGAGAGACGGTTTCTCACGAGAGACGACTCTTATCTGAAGGTACCCTATGGGAAACGACGTCTTATCCTATATATCTTCCCGAGACAGGAAATGATATACGGATTTGAACAGAGACGGTTGTAATATGAGAAGCGATTTTTCATGAAAGGCGATCCTCCATGAAACATTTTTCATGGGAGGTAAAACATTGATATATTGTTTTCATTGGGAGACGGGATCAGATGTGAGATGCTTTGCGATGGCATGTTTTATATGAGAGACGATGTTTTACGAGAGGCGACCTTTCTTGAGACAATGAATGAAGCGGCCGTCGCGCTCAGATTTGTCCAGAACGAATTTCGTGATAATCGTCGAATTTTTGCCGTGTCGTTGGTGGTTGCAGTGCCGACACTGAGCGATTGAGAGTACGCTGTTGATTGTTGACATTAGTAATCACACGGTGCACTGTTGCTTGACAGTACGCTGTTGGTTCAGGTTACGTTGCTTGAGGTTACGCTGTTGATTGACACTATGCTGTTGACAGTATGCTGTTGACACTACGCTGTTGACACTGCGCTGTTGACAGTGCGCTCTTGATTGTTGACAAAACTACTCACACGGTGGACTGCTTCTTGACAGTGCGTTGTTGGTTCGGGCTACGTTGTTTGAGGTTACGCTGTAGGTTGGCACCACGCTGTTGACATTGCGCTGTTGACACTACGCTGTTGGCACCACGCTGTTGACAGTGCGCAGTTGGTTGTTGACAATGCTACTCACACGGTGCATCGTTGCTTGATAGTACGCGTTGGGTTCAAGCTACGTTGCTTGAGGTTACGCTGTTGATTGACACTACGCTGTTGACACTACGCTGTTGACGCTGCGCTGTTGACAGTACGCTGTTGGTTGTTGACAATAATACTCACGCGGCTCACTGTTGCTTGACAGTGCGCTGTCCATTCAGGCTACGTTGCTTGAGGTTACGCTGTTGATTGACACTACGCTGTTGACACTACGCTGTTGACGCTGCGCTATTGACGCTGCGCTGTTGACAGTACGCTGTTGGTTGTTGACACTACTACTCACACGGTGCACTGTTGCTAGACAGTACGCTGTTAGTTCAGGCTTCGTTGCTTGAGATTACGTAGGCGCTACGCTGTTTGCACTACGCTGTTTACACTGTGCTGTTCAGAATACGCTGTGGGTTGTTGACAGTACTACTTTCACGGTGCACTGTTGCTTGACAGTACGCTGTTGGTTCAGGCTGGGTTGTTCGAGACTGCGCTGTTGGTTGACACTACGCCGTTGACGCTACGCTGTTGACATTACGTTGCTGACACTATGCTGTTGACAGTACGGTGTTGATTGTTGACAATGCTACTTGCACGGTGCACTGTTGCTGACAGTACGCTGTTGGTTTTGCGCTGTTGGCAATACGTAACTTTGACACTGCGGTGTTGACACTACGCTGTTGACATTACGATTTCTGTTGAGATGACTATTCGCGCGGCGTTTTCGACGATCGTGGCGTTATCCATTGACCGAGCGTCGTCAACATCGCACCGTTGACACTACGCTGTCGACAGTACGATGTTGACACTACGCTGTTGACACTACGCTGTTGACACTACGCTGTTGACACTACGCTGTTGACACTACGCTGTTGACACTGCTCTGTTGCTACGCCGTTGGTTGGCACTGCGCTGTTGACACTACGCTGTTGTCATGACGCTGCTGACGCTACGCTGCTGTTGACGTTACGCAGTTGGTCGGCGCTACGACGTTGTTTTCTTCTACGCTGTTGGTTCATGCTGCTGACACTACGCCGTTTGCATTATGATGTTGACACTACGCTGTTGACACTACGCTGTCGACACTACGCTGTTGGCATCACGGCGTTGGTCGACGGTACGCTGAGACTTTACGCCATGCCGCTAGTTCGCGCAGCTGACCATGCGTTGTCGACAGTACGCTGTGGGTTGACAGTCCGCTGTTGGCACTACGCTGTTGACACTACGCTGTTGACATCATGCTTTTGCAACGGCGTTGTTTGACACTACGGTGTTGACACTACGCTGTTGACATTACGCCGTTGACATTACGCTATCGTCACTACGCTGTTGATTTAATTCACCGTTAAGACGCACCTCCCCGTAAGGGAAGAAGGGGTTTGGAAGAGGAAGTTCCCTAGACCACCTACGCCCTAAAAGGCTGGTGGGAGTCGGGTATCGGCAAGCCAAACTCCAGAAGGCTGTCCTCCACAGGTGCAAATCCACGTCCACCGACCCCACCGTGCATCTGGTCGATCGCCGTCAATCTTTCTTCGAGCGTGCCTATGGTTTCAACATGCATCCATGAACTCACGTTCCTGCGTCAGGGCTCCCCAAGGGCTATGTTGCCGAAGTTGCCAGACCCCCCTCCATCTTGTCAGGCGGGTCGCTGAGATCCGTACTTGCCCAGGGCAGCGTTGTCAGTGGAAAGACTTTCTCGGCCATGCCTCCAGGCAGGACAAGCCCATCAGTCAGAGAGGCCCCCTCGTCATCGAGACCTTTTACCTAGAAGCGTTCATTGAAGGTTACGGCATGGACCATTTCCATGGGTGGCGTTTGATAACGCGCGACGTCAGGCGAGCCAACGCGGCGGTCCTCATGCAGAACAGGCGGCTACCGGCCCCCTTGTCCGCGTGATCCCCCCTTGCCGCACGGTCCCGTTGCTCTGCCCCCCTCGGTGCTCTGCCCCCTGCCTGCTCGTCCGCCACCCGGGGCAGACAAGCGGCGTCGCCCACCCCTGGCCCTTTTCGATTCCCCACTCCTGTGGGAGACATCGGCGCGGTTCAACGCTTCGCATCCCTCCACGCCCCTTCCCCCTGACTCCGCGCTGGACGAAGCTGTTCATGGGCCAGGACGGGTGCACAGTCGGCCACGCGCACCCGTCGGCGCCCCTTCCCGCGGGGACGCACCTCCGGCCTCACAACTGCCTGGTGTTCGACACTTCGGAGACCCCCGCCGGCGACTCTGCTGATGTGCCCCTTCGACCTGCTGTCCGTCGGTGCCTCGAGGGCCCCGTCTGCGAGCGGGCGCCCCTCGTGCCCGCCGGCCCGCGGCCGACGGGCACCGCCCCGACCGTCGCCTCCTCGGCGCGAGCCCGGGGCCCGCGCCTCGCGCTCGCCCTCCCCCGCCGCCCGCGCCGTCTGCGCGCCCGCCTTTCGTGCGTCCCCCACGCCGGTCTCGTCCATCGCTTCTTCCCCACCGTCCCCCACCCTCGACTAGACGTAAGAGTGACCTTTCGCCGGAGTGACCTTTAGTGCGGGCACTGATGGGCACACAGATGGCCGAACGCGAAGCGGTAGCAGCGGCTAGCGCGCCTAGATTTGGCCTCCCCGCGGCCCCCCAAAAGCCGCGCACCAAAGGTCATTCTTACCCAGGGTCACTCTTACGTGTAGCCGACACCCGTTCCCCCTCTCCCACGGGTGGTAGCGCTGCCCACCCCTCGGCCGTTCTGTACCCCGGCAGTGGTATCGGAGGCCCCCCGCCTGCGCCGCTGGAGCCACCAGCCAGCCCTGACCTCCTGGGTGTCCCACCCGCGTGGCTCGGCCCTGACCTCCCTGGACCACCTCTGGCCCCCCCTGCCAGCGATGACGACGCACATGTATTTCGCTTCGAGGCAAGACGGATCTCCCTGCAGTGCCAGGGCAACAGCCTTTCAGATCGTGTGACTGGGGTGGGCTGGAGGCTGTGGACGCTCTCCCGCCCTGGGCACGGCCCACACATCCCTGCAACCGCTCTGCCCTCGCCCTCCCTTTACTCGCTCACGGAACTTGAACAGTTCATGGAATTTCTCGCGGCCTCGGCCCACGCGGAGGGGCTTCTCGCTGATGCTGCACCTGCCCCCCGTGATCTCCCCAGCGACGGCGACGCAGTTCCTGGGAAGCGCCCTGCGTCTCGGGTGCCTTCGGAACAGCTCCTACGTCGGCGTCTTTGGCCCTGTTGGGCTGGTCGTACTACGCGAGTCTTGGGGCTTGCGGCCTGCCTCTCCTCCGGCGCCTGTTCCCCTTCACCCCCGTGGTCCTGTCGGCCTGCATCCCGCCCCTACTGCCAGCAGCTCTCGCAGAAGTGGCCTCTGCAGCCCCCTTGCCTTCGTAGGCATCGGCATTCCCAGACGCCCTCGCGCCGTGAATAAAACCACGACGCGAGGTTTTTCGGCATTTTCGGCCTCCAGGGGACCCTCCCAGGCCTCGCGACCATCAAACAACGGTTCATGATAAGAACCAGTCCTGGGTAAGGGGTCCAGACCTCGGGGGGGTCGACGCTGTGAAAAACACGACGTCGCTGGTCTGGGTCAGGCATCGGCATTCTCTGTTTCGAAGCCAGCTCTCGTTTCTAGCAGGCGGCTTCGCACATGGGGTCGCCGTCCGCTCCCGTGCCCCCCGCCGGGTCTCGCCGGGTCGCCCTGGCCCCCAGTGCACCCCGGCCTTCGGGGTAGGGCGCCCTCCCGCTGCGCTCTGGTGGGCCTGCGGGGGCACCCCCGGGGGGAACCCCCTCGTGGTTCCCATCCTCGCTCGGCGGCCCCTGCCCCCACGGGTTCGATTGGGATGCCAGGCGGCGGCGCACGGGCTCCCCCGCGGTGTTGTCTGCTCCCGGCCTCGCCTCCCGCCGCGGCCGGCGCGGCCCGGGTGGTGCACCCGCGCGCGCTCCGGCCCTCCTCCGCTCAGGGCCCCATAGGGCCTCGGCCACTGCCTGCCCCGCCCCTCTCTTGCCTGGGGCGGCGCGTCCTCCCCGGATCCCTTCCCAGCCGGGACCGCCCACTGCGGCCCCTGTGCCGTCGCGGCGGTCCTGTGCTGCTGCGCCTTCTGCCCGTCTTCGCGTTCCCTCCCCGCGCCCCGTCGGCCCTCCTCCCCATCCTGGGGGGCGGGCAGGGGCCGCTCTCTCGGGGGCCGCCCTCTCGGCCGCCGCCGTTTCTGGCGCATGGCCTGGCTCCGCCAGTTTTCGCGGATCCTTCGGCCTGCGACTTTTTGCGGCTCCGCCGCCTCCAGCTCGCTCCCCCCGTCGCTCCTTAACGCACTCCCCGTGGGTCTACCCTTGCTTGCTCGCTCTCCCCGCCTTTTTGTCCTGGTTGGCTCATGCCACTTTTGGTTTAATCGTAATTCGGTCTGTTCATTGCCCCTTCCCGCCGTCCAAGCCTGGATGGTCATTTCTGCCGCCAGCTGGGAGACCCTACGCGGTCTCTGAGTGCTCGGCCAGGCGTAGACGCGCGCGCTTCACTGGCTGTGCCCGACTTTCTGCGCCCCGTCGCGACGCCAAAAAGTGTGTGTGTGTGTGTTTTGTGTGTGTGTGTGTGTTTATTTTGCGTGTGCGTATGTATGCGTGGGTGTCTGTGTATGTGTTTGTTTCCATTATCGACTTCGCTGTCACCTGGCTCTGCTTCTGTATGGAAGCCCGCGTGCTCACGCGGTACGTGTGCATTTACGGCACGCTGGTGCGACAGTCAAATACGTACGCCGTTCCTCCTGTATGCGCCCCCGCCTCCCCCTCCACCTCGTCATCTTCTGCCTCCTCTTGTCGCTGGATTTCCTTTTCTTCCTCTACCCCCTTTTTCCTTCAAGCCCTCTGTTGCGTGCGTACTGCCCACGCCTCTTCGCGCAGCAGCTTTTTTCTGCTCAAGCCTCGGTGTCGGTGCCTCCCGCTTGCAGCCCTCCAGGCGAAAACTCAGGAGGGGCAGAGGGAGGGGCGAGTTAGACGAGGGGGAGGAGGAGGAATACCATGATGATGCTGATGATTATGACGATGCTGCTGCTGCTGCTGATGATGATGATGCTGATGATGATGATGATGATGATGATGATGATGATGGTGAGGATGATGGTGATGGTGATGATGATGTTGATGATGCTTATGCTGCTGATAATATGTTGATTCTGATGCAGATGCTGATGGTGATGATGATGACGATGATGATGTTGATGATGATGATGATGAGGAGGAGGAGGAGGAAGAGGATCTGGAGGAGGAGTTTCTGTAGGCGGTTTGGAATCCTGGAGATTCTGTTGCGCTCTTGGGGGTTCTGCGGGTTCTGCTGGAGGACGATGATGATGCTGATGATGATGACGATGCTGCTGATGATGATGATGATGATGATGATGATGATGATAATACTGATGATGGTGAGGATGATGGTGATGGTGATGATGATGTTGATCATGCTTATGCTGCTGAGGATATGTTGATTATGATGCAGATGCTGATGGTGATGTTGATGACGATGATGATGCTGATGGTGATGATGATGAGGAGGAGGAGGAGGAAGAGGATCTGGAGGAGGAGTTTCTGTAGGCGGTTTGGAATCCTGGAGATTCTCTTGCGCTCTTGGGGGTTCTGCGGGTTCTGCTGGAGGACGATGATGATGCTGCTGATGATGACGATGCTGATGACGATGCTGATGATGATGATGATGATGATGATGATGATGATGATGATGGCGATGATGATAGTGATTGTGATGGTAATGGTGATGGTGATGGTGATGATGATGGTGAGGATGATGAGGATGATGAGGATGCAGAGGCTATGCATGATGATATGATGGTGATGGTGGTGGTGGTGGTGATGATGCTGATTTCGATGATGATGCTGCTGATGACGATGGTGGTGATGACGATGATGATGATGTTGATGATGATGGTGGTGGTGGTGGTGGTGGTGGCGATGATGTTTATGCTGACACTGATAAGGATGACGATGACGATGACGATGATGTTTTGATGATGATGGTGATATGATGATGCTGCTGATGATGATGATGATGATGCGGATGATGGTAATGATGATGGTGATGATGATGGTGATGATGATGCTGCTGATGATGATGATGATGAGGATGATGTGGATGTTGATGGTGATGATGATTATGAGGAGGCGGAGGAGGAGGAGGAGGAGGAGGAGGAGGATGAGGAGGGGGAGAAAGAGGATCTGGAGGAGGAGTTTCTGTAGGTGGTTTGGATTCTTGGAGATTGTCTTGCGCTTTTGGTGGTCACGTGTGTTCTTTTGGAGGACGATAACTTAGTGGTGATGATGCTGATGCTGATGACGATGATGATGATGATGATGATGATGATGATGATGATGATGATGATGATGATGATAGTGATGGTGATGGCGATGGTGATGGTGATGATGGTAATGACGATGCTGGTGGTGATGATAATGAGGATGATGAGGATGATGAGGATGCTGAGGATATGGATGACGATGATAATGGTGATGATGCTTTCGATGATGATGATGATGATGATGATGATGATGAGGATGATGCTGCTGATGATGATGGTGGTGGTGATTATGATGCTGTTTATGACGATGACGATGATGACGATGATGTTTGTGATGATGATGGTGGTGATAATCATTCTGATGGAACTGATACTGATGATTACGATGATGATTCTGCTTATAATTATAACGACGATAATGATGGCGATGGTGATGGTGGTGGTGACGATGATGCTGATGATGCTGATGATGCTGATGGTGATGGTACTGCTGATACTGATGATGCTGCTGATGATGATGCTGATGATGATGAGGATAATGATGAGAATGATGATGATGATGCTGCTGCTGCTGATGATGATGGTGCTGTCGATGATGACGATGGTGATGATGATGTTGCTGATGCTGTTGATGGTGATGATGATTTTGATGATAACCATGCTGTTGCTGATGGTGACGATGGTGGTGATGCTGATTTTGATGATGATAATTTTGATGATGCTGATGATGGTGATTATGATGACGACGATGCTGCTGCTGATGATGCTGATGATGCTGCTGATGCTGATGATGATTCTGATGATAACGATGCAAATTCTGATGATGATAGATATGATGCTGATGATGCTGCTGCGGATTATGATGATGATGATGATGATTCTGATGATTATGATGATCATACTGATGATGATGCTGATAATGATGATGATGCTGATGTTGATGTTGATGATGTTAATGCTGATGATAACGAGTATGATTATGTTTCTTATTCTTATGCTGTTACTGCTGATGATGATGTTGCTGCTGATGATGCTGATTATGCTTGTGATGCTGATGCTGCTGATGATGATGATGCTTAGCATTATCATTATTAGTAATATTATTGGTCTTAGTATTCGTATTCTTATTTGTACTATCATCATTATTCTTCGTTTTTTTATTATCCTTAGTTTTATTATGATGTTTTTTTCTTATTCTCACTATCCGTAAGGGCTTCGCCCCCTGCCGCCGGCCCCCTCTCTCGAAGAATGGGCCATGGAAGAGCTAAGTCATGAGGCCTTGGCGCTGTCGTGAAGCAGTATCGAAACTTCATGCGAAGCCGATTCGCAATCAGCAAAACCAACTGATCACAAGAGGGGTTACCACACCTGGCGATTGGTAAGACGTGTATGGTTTACGGGCTTGGTTACCACACCTTGCGATTAAAGGGCCGAGGGAGTTCTCGCAGTTTGGGTTACCACGCCTTGCGATGGATGTGCGTGAAGGGTGGCACCGAATTTCAGAAATGTGCCAAATCCCATGTGTTTTTGGACCCTGACCTCGCGGATCTGCGTAAGGGGTGGCGCCGAATTTCAGAAATGTGGCAAATCCCCTGTGTTTTTGGACCCTGACCCCGCGGATCTGCGTGAGGGGTGGCACCGAATTTCAGAAATGTGGCAAATCCCTTGTGTTTTTGGACCCTGACCCCGCGGATCTGCGTGAGGGGTGGCACCGAATTTCAGAAATGTGGCAAATCCCATGTGTTTTTGGACCCTGACCCCGCGGATCTGCGTGAGGGGTGGCACCGAATTTCAGAAATGTGGCAAATCCCCTGTGTTTTTGGACCCTGACCCCGCGGATCTGCGTGAGGGGTGGCACCGAATTTCAGAAATGTGGCAAATCCCCTGTGTTTTTGGACCCTGACCCCGCGGATCTGCGTGAGGGGTGGCACCGAATTTCAGAAATGTGGCAAATCCCATGTGTTTTTGGACCCTGACCCCGCGGATCTGCGTGAGGGGTGGCACCGAATTTCAGAAATGTGGCAAATCCCTGTGTTTTTGGACCCTGACCCCGCGGATCTGCGTGAGGGGTGGCACCGAATTTCAGAAATGTGGCAAATCCCCTGTGTTTTTGGACCCTGACCCCGCGGATCTGCGTGAGGGGTGGCACCGAATTTCAGAAATGTGCAAATCCCCTGTGTTTTTGGACCCTGACCCCGCGGATCTGCGTGAGGGGTGGCACCGAATTTCAGAAATGTGGCAAATCCCCTGTGTTTTTGGACCCTGACCCCGCGGATCTGCGTGAGGGGTGTCGATTTCGAGCCCCCCCAGCAATTCAGACAACGCGCCCAGGAGACGCTAAAAATCTGGTTTGGGCCTCCCCCCCCTCGCGCGGTCAATCAACTAGTTACAGTAACCAGCAAGAAGCAGAACTGTAACACTGGAAACTACAAGCTACAACTGGTACTGGAAACTGCGAACCCGCGCCTCGCAGCCTGGTGGCCCCACAAGGGGGCCGGCGGATTGTTATGCTGCTGATGGTCATGATGATGCTGATGCTGATGATGATGAGGATGATGAGGAGGAGGAGAAGGAGGAGGAGGAGAAGGATTCAGGACTCAGGACACAGCGTGTCTGCGAAACGCCCCCATGATGAGAACCTCTGTCTAGGGCGTGCAGCACACGAGTGCATATTAGTAAGAGGGGGATGAGGATGGGGAGGAAGGGGCCTGTTTCCTTGCTTTCATTGTCGCTCATCTCTTCTGCAGAGTCCCGAAATATGCGTGTGTGGGTGGTTGTTTTAAATGGAACGGGTGAACGGGGAGTCCAAGTGAATGTGGAACGGATGCATCCGGTATGCAAGTGTGTTTGTCGTTGTTCCCCCTTCTCCTTTCTCATTCCCCTACTGGTGGTAAGGCTACGCTGAGCAGTGGTGACGTCGCTCAACCGAGGGGGGGGTCATAATGGGTGCCAGCCTCACCCTCCGCCCCTTGAGCCTCTTCGCTCTCCTGTCGGCCGCCTTCATCCTTCCTCCAGCCTTCTTCCAACTCTTTGCTCCTGCCTCCTTTGGTCCTTCCTTTCTAGCCCCCTTCATCCTCCGTCCTCCTGCCTTGTCGGTCTTTCAGCGCCCATCTTGCCCCCCCTGCGCTCTGTGAAATGAGACCTTGGGAGCAATGCCTCGGCTGGGCGTGTCCTTCAGAGAGCGTTCAAGCTGCGAGGGTGTCCACGAGCATTTGGCGTTTACCGTTTTGCCACCATTCCCTCGCAAATCGGGGGATTAAACTCTCTTGCCCAGGGGTCGGGCCGAGTGCTCTTACTTGTGCTGCTGCTGCTGCTCCTCCTCCTCCTCCTCCTCCTCCTCCTCCTCCTCCTCCTCCCCCTCCCCCTCCTCGCGCTCCCCTCCTCTCACCTGCCCCCTGTCCTCATCCTCATCCTCCGCCTCCCGCTCGCCCTCTCCTCCTCCTCCTCCTCCTCCTCCTCCTCCCTCCTCCTCCTCCCCTCCTCCTCCTCCTCCTCCTCCTCCTCCTCTCCTCTCCTCGCCGCCTCTTTCCTCGACAGGCTTTTTGGGTGGGCTTCCAGCAGCGCCAAGCCCGCTGCCTCCTCCTCCTCCTCATCCTCCCACATCTCCCCTCCTCCTCCTGCTCCTCCTCCCTCCTCCTCCTCCTCCTCCTCCCACGTCCCTCATCCTCCCACGCTGCATCCTTCTCCTCCACCTTCTCCTCCTCCCACGTCTGCGCCCTCTCCTCCTCCTCCTCCTCCTCCTCCTCCTCCTTCTCCTCCTCCCGTCCTCCTCCCGTCCTCCTCCTTTCCTCTCCTCCTCCTCCTTCTCCTCCTCCCACGTCTCCTCTCCCTCATCTTCCCACGCTGCATCCTTCTCCTCCACCTCCTCCTCCTCCCACGTCTGCGCCCTCTCCTCCTCCTCTTCCTTCTCCTCCTCCCCTCCTCCTCCTTTCCTCTCCTCCTCCTCCTCCTCCTCCTCCTCCTCCTCGGCCCCAAGGGGAAATAGGAAACTACCGCTACCTATCCCTCGTCGCTGCGTCTGGATTCGCCTCGACGTTCTGGTCAGAGCGCATCCCTGAGACGTCCGTGGAGTAGTGGTATCGGTGCGCTTTTGCACCCCCCCAAGGTTGGGCCGCGGAACATCGAATCTTGCATCCAGGCAGTGCGAGAAGTGGGGGGGAACCTAAAGCGTGGGGGGAACCCTGGACCAGGGTTCCCCTCCGTGAAGTCCGTCGGCAAATTCCCCCCAGTAGGCTCCTTGAGTGGACTCTTCTCTCGCCACTCCCGTCGCTTGGTGAAGGAACCGTGAAGGGGGGGCGATTGAAGGTCGACGCTCCTCCTTCTTCCCCTGACCCGCCCAGGCTGCGCTGGGCGCACCGACGCGGACTGCCCGAACTCGGAGCAGGCTGCCATGGCCGACAGCCGGCTATCCGAGTGGTGTGTGGACATGCCGGACTCGCTCTCTCTCTCTCTCTTTCCCTCGCTCTCTCCTTCCCCTCTCCCCTTCCCTCCCTCCCTCATTTTCTCCTGCTCTCCCTCTCCGTCTCTCTTTCCGCCTCTCGGCTTCCCTGCCCCTGCCCTCCTGCCCCTGTCTCTGCGCCCGCACCTGCCCCTCGGTGTGAAGGGTGCCCCTCGCCGACATCTCGCGCTCCCCGCCGCGCTCTCCACGTCACCTCTTCCGACGTCTCGTGCTGCCCGGGGACATCGACAAACGAGCGCCCCCGCGCGTGCCGCGCGCGCACTGCCCTCGCGCCCGCTGCGCACGTGGCCCCCCCGCAGCGCCCCGAGCGGCCCTGGGGCCCGCGGCTCGCCGGCCCCGCCGGAGGACCCAGCGCGGCGAGGGCGCCGAGCTCGGCGCATGGCCTCTCGCGCGCCCCGCCCCGCCCCGCCGCGCGGCGGGCGGCGGCCGCCCGCGCGAGGGCGCACAGAGCGGCACTGGCAGCAGGGCGCCACCGGACTCGAAGCTCAAGTCGGGCATGCCCCTCTGCAGGAAGGGCATTCAGGGAGAGTCAAAAGCTGGCACGGTGGCGATGTTTCGTGCTCTTACCATCATACCAAAAGGTTGTTCTGTCAATGTGCAATGTTTCTTTTAACATCCGCTTGTAAACCGGACATGGCCGACCTAATCCTAAGCCTCCCAGATGGGATCCGATCAGATGGGGTCGGAGGATCGCGCCGCATCGCCCATGCATCGGCGACGCATGGGACCCCATCCAGGATGCCTCTACACACTTCGCGGCGTGATGTGACCACTTCCACGTCAGTTGTGGTGGTCGCCGCGGCGATCGCGGCGGGCGCGAATCGGGGCAAGGCTCTTGCCAAGGCGTGGCACGCCCTTTCCCAGCCACCTCCCGCTCTGCGACGCAGACGTGGCTCAAATTGAACAGAATATGCAGTGCCGTTTTTAATACATGCTCCGCGTGCGGATCATGTATCAAAAATGCAGGGATTTAGTAGTAAAAACAACGATGAGTTCATGCTTAAGTTTATTCATACATTACTCATGTGTTTTGTTAAACAAAAATCCGATGTATAAAAAACTGCCCTGTAGCGACAGAGGGTCGTCAATTCATGTCCAACTTGTTTCGCCGCCGCGCGGCAGAGGCAGCCCGCACACGCGCGCTCTCGGGCGGGCCCGGGAGGCGGCGGGCGCGGACTGCCCGGCTGCAGGAGCGGGGCCGGCCGCGGGGCGGGGCAAAGAGAGAGAGCGCGCACGCTTTCCGTCCCCAGCGCGGGCAGGCGTTTTTCGTTTTTGTTTTTTGTTTTTTGTTTCTTTGTCTCTGTCTTCTGTGCTGCTTGCTTCTGTCGGGGGTGGTCGCTCATCACGCGGCCCGACGCCCCCGCTCACGCTGGCGGCGGCGGCGCCCCTCCCCGGCGGAGCTGCGCCGCGCCCCGGCCGAGGCGCGCCGAGCACTCTCCTCGAGGGGGCTCCACCGCGGAGCCCGGGCGACGGCGGTGGGGTGGGGGCCGCGCCCTCGGCCGGCGCGCCCCTGGGGGGCCTCCGGCAGCAGGCCATCGGGGAGCAAGCCGTGCCACGACCATCACATCTCGGAGCTCCGCGCGGCTTCCTCGGATCGGCGCTGGGGCCGCCTGGCGGCGCCTCCGGCGCCGCCCCTGGCGCGCTCCGCGCGCCAGGGACGGGGGCCCAGCGCCCATCCGAGAAGTCCGCGCGGACCTTCCAGTTTTCACGTTTGTGTCATTGTGTCCCCTCACTCGGTAGCAAATCATGGGAGGCCCCAGTGAGATAAGAAATGACGGATCGAACCTGGTTTCATCCACGGGCACCGGCCTCTCCAGGGCTGTTGGAAAGCAGCAGTCCAAGCGCTATGCTGGCCTGCTGGGCTTCGGGCGCTGTTAGCGCCACCGGAGCCTGGTATCCCCTTGTCATTCTGTCTTTAGCGTCGTTTGACGTCTATTAGCGTCTGGGAATAGCGTCGACTTTGCGTCGGTTGGCGTCGATTAGCGTCGATGTAGCGTCGACTAGCGTCGATTAGCGTCGATTCGCAAGAGCCGACAAGATGGTATGGGAGGCTCCCATTAATTGCCACCGAAGGGTCAGAGGAGGAGAACCCTGAGACTCTGGCGTTGCAATTTTGTCACGCCAGGCGTTTTCGCCTGGTCTCGGGTCCTGGGATCCTCACGGATCGATCCGGCTCGAGAAATGCCGCAGGAGGATGGGGGCTCGGGTTTTGGTTATGTTTTTTCGCAATGTTTTCTGTTTTTTCTCAAGCGTCCTGTGGTGCTGGGTCTTCGTTTTGAAGAGACAGCGCTGCACGTTCCTCCTTCCTCCTCCCCCTCCTCCCTTCTCCCATTCCTGCCTCTGCCCTCCGCAGGTCAACCAGTTCGGCACACCCCTCACGCGTTTCGTGACCCCACAGGGAGCTCCTCCCAAGGCCCCAGAGGCGACGGTCGCATGCGCCCCCCCGCGGCCATTCCGGCACGCCCCTCACATCCCATGGCTCTATAGGAAGTTCCACAGAAGGCCCCAGTGGCGCCCTCGCATGCGTCCCTGACACGTTACGTGTCCCCATATGGAGCTCCTCGTAAGGCCTCAGCGGCGACATTCGCACGCGTCCCCCAGTTCCCCCCCCGCCCATTGCGGCACACCCCTCACAAGTTTCGTGGCCCTCCATAGGGAGCTCCTCCTAAGGCCGCAGTGGCGACATTCGCACGCGTCCCCCCCGCCCATTTCGACACACACCCCTCACATGTTTCGTGGTCCCGTCGGGAGCTCCTCCTCAGGCCCCAGTGGCGACGTTCGCGTGCGTCCCCCCCGCCCACTGCTGCACTCCACATAAGGCCCCAGTTGCGACGTTCGCATGCGCCCCCCCGGAAGTCGGAACACCCCTCACACGTTTCGTGACCCCATATGGAGCTCCACCTAAGGCCCCAGTGGCGACATTCGCATGCGTCCCCACCGCCCTTTTCGGCACACCCCTGACACGTTTCGTGTCCCCATAGGGAGCTAGCTCCACCTAAAGCCCCAGTGGCGGCATTCGCATGCGTCCCCCCCGCCCATTTCGGCACACCCCTGACACGTTTCGTGCCCCCGTTGGAAGCTCCTCCTAAGACCCCAGTGGCGACGCTCGCGTGCGTCCCCCCACCCAATTCGGCACACCCCTCGCACTTTTTCTAGCTGAGGCCCCGGTGGCGACTTTCGCATGCGTCCCCCCTGGCCTTCGCATCTCTCACTCGTTGCGTGGCCCCATAGGGAGCTCCACCTAAGGGCGTCAATGGCCGCGCCCGCATGGCACCGCCGCGCCCGTTTCGGCACACCACTCACGCGTTTCGTGGCTCCATAGGGAGTTCCACTGACGGCCTTAACGGCGCAGTTCGCGTGCGCCCCCTCCACCACCATTACGGCACGCCCCTCTCGCGCTTCGCCCCGCAATAGTGAGCTCCACCTAGGACAATTTTCTCAACCGTGGTAATCGCAACTACATATGGTTGGGTCTTTCGCCCGGATCATTTCGCGACGTCGGATCCCAGGGAAGGTACCGATACTGCGAACCCTTGCCTCGTTTTCGCCTTCCTGGACTTTCTGGAAGGCCCCCGTCGCCACCCCGGGGCTCTCTTTTCGCACGCATTTCTTGGCCGTTGACCTCTTACGTCTTCCCCGGGTTTGCCCGTGCACGCCCGATCCCGCTCGTCTCGCGGTGTCTTGGCATCGGCACATCTCTGCACCGCGCTCTCCCGCGCGCAGTGGGAGCAGCACGTCGCCTGGACGGCCCTGTCTCGAGGATTGCCGCAGCCCTCGCCCCCCCGCTGGCCGCCTGGGCCAGCTCGCTCGCTCGGCTCCTCCTCGTCGCCTCAGGGGGGGCGCGCCGCCGCCCGGCGCGTGCGCGCGGGGCCGCAGCGCTGCTGCCGCGGCCCCGCCGGGGGCCTGTGCTGCCCGCCGTGGCGCCGCCCGTGCGCTGCCCGCGGGCCCGAGGAGGCCCGAGCTGGTCACGGCCGACTCGCGCTCCCGCGGAGCGCCCTCCTCCGCTCGTCCTCGCCCGCTGGCCGCCTCGCCTCCCGCACCGCCGCCTCCGCCCCGCCTCCGCGTGCTCCTCCTGCCTTGGCCTCCTGCCCCTCGCGCCGGCCCTCTCCCGTGGCCCGCCCGTGCCCTCCTTGCTGCCTGCCGCGCTCCAAGACTTCGAGTGGGAGGTCGACCACAGAACGGACAACTACGCCCACCGCTGTTTCTTCTCGTAGGATCTACCAAACACGTTTAGAGTGTTCGTAGATCTACGTATCATTCTACCTACTCGTTTGTCGGCTCGACCAACAAATTTTGGTGTACATCAGTTCTGTAGTTGATCTCCTACTCGAAGACTGCGCGCCTCCTGCCGAGGAAGTGCCGTCCCGTCACGAGGATGCTGGCGCGGAGGATGACGCCGTCACCACCGCCATGTGTACGGCTGGCGCCTCTACCCCGTGATGTCAGATGCCAAGCTCAAATCGAGTAATTGATCACCTTTGCTAAGGCTGGCTCGATGCAACATTTAACTAGTACATCGCGCATCGGTTCTGATCATGTCGCGTCAAATGTTTCATCGGCTGGACATTTCTACAACAGTAGCTATGGCGCTATGGCCCAATATAAATTGCGATTGCAGACGACGCGTATACGTGCAGAAACACAGAACGCATCCACCAGACTTCAACGCTCGAACTTCGGTGGTCAGTCAACATTGCTCGGAGGACTAATAACAAATGCAGCTGAGCTGTCTCCTTTAAACATGATGCATCAGTTGGCTTAGGCAACGGTCAAGCCTGACCTGACGGACACCGCCAGGAAACATATGTACCCAATCAGATCAACCGATCGAGAGACACGTCAAAGACAATTGACAATGAACCGACCTGCACAATTGAGGAACGACTCATGCACTCAAACCTGCCAATCAACACCACATGATGCCAGCATGTGAACCCCAAGCAATGCAGCCTACGTGGCGCAATTGGTTGCGCGATGATATCCCAGCGCGCTCCAGTGCTCGAGCGGGAAATGTACCCACCCGCCGGCAACTTTTGGCAAATTCCAGGAGACCGCGAATGCAGTTACTTTTCGGAACTGAACAGCAGCTCTCAGCAGCCGCTATGGCGACGTGTGGACCCTTCTCATGCAGACCAATTGATCGGGTTGGTGAGTGGCGA
>CAUYUJ010006668.1:1354744-1362244 GCA_963575745.1 Prorocentrum cordatum
GGTAGCCGAGCCGCCTTTGCTGGACAAGCTCCAGCATAATCACGCCTTCTTCCCAAGGCGCGCTCTTTTGCTTTTGCCGTAATCACGCCAAGTGTGGGTTCAGACAGGTCATCATTTGATTTTTTGTCTGCGTTCACCACCCGTGTGTTTCGAAAGCATACAGTGAGTTCGTATTTCTCAGTTCCCGATGTCAAGTCGCAAAGTTTGGGCAGAGTTATTTCCATGCGGGAAGGGAAAATGCTCCGAGTGATGCTGGGATTCTTCAGCTTTGAACATTTTCTGGGTGGGATTGGAGTGGGGGTTGGGAGCCAGCTGGACGAGACGATGAGGGTAAGGCATGTTTGATGCTGCAGTGCGACTACGAAAGCAACAGGAGCGCGAGACCTCGTCAGCTCAGCTGCGCGTCCCGTCTCGTCTCCAATGCAATCGTCAATCGGAGGTTGCACTTGTTATTCGCTTTGCTGGGGGTATGCGAGTGCCTCAGTCGTGATCAGTGCAAGACGTCGCCGTGGTGGAAGTTTTCATGATTCCGGCTTGCAGTGATGGTAAGTCGGCCGAGAAGGCGGAGGAGTCGGATTAGTACCTATTCCGCGTGGAAGCGCGTCCCGTGCGATGAATTGTGTAATTTGGCTCGGGATAGTGCCCGATTTTTTATTGACCTAACACAGTCAACATCCATTGGGGGGATCGACATGTCTCCGCCGAACGCCGCCAGCCCTGTGTAGTGTTAGGACTCTTGAGAGGGACGGGAGATGCATCGGTCATAGACAGACGGTGAAACGTTTGTCACGGCGACGTATCTAGGAAATGTCTTCGCAGAGCGTGTGCTTCTTGAGGGGAGCGGGTGTGATCGAAGATGCACTGGTCGTCATCGTCGTCGTCGACCTCGCCCTCGCACACCGCGGGCAGCTCGTGCGGGATGACCACGGCGACAACGATGACGCTGACCAAACCAGCGACGTCGACCACGACCACGACGACGCCCACGACGTCGACGACGATCATCTTGCGACAGCTTGATGTAAGAAGCTGCTTTGACCTTCATTTGTTACTCCCCTTCTCCCCCTTCCTTGTACCCGCCAGCCAAGTCTATGAACCAATCCCCTTTTTTGGGGGGCTTCTTTTCATACTAGCTCCTGTCGTCGTAGCTGGGATTTCGCCACTGTGAGTGAATTTTGAGGGAGCCTCGGACGAAAGCGATATTCGTAAGTGTGTAAATGCATATGACACGGGCGCACGCGAGTACAGTTATGAGGAAGTCTCGAGCGGGTGCTGTTGTCGTCGTAGTTGTGAGGATCTCTCGGGCGAGGGCGCCGTTCCTGAGTTTTGGGGCCTCTCTGGACGGTGCCTTGGAGTAATTGGCAGGGACGTATCTCGCGGGCACCGATGCTGTGGTAGCTGGGCCTTCACCAACCAGGTTGAATTGTGAGGAAGTTTCCCAGCCAGAGCGCCGTTCCTGAGTTTGGGATTCTCTCTGGCCAGGGTGGTAAGTTGTGGGGTAGTATTTAGCGGGAGTCGTTGTGGTCGATGCTGGGTTTTAACAAGCGGGATCTGGGAACACGTCCACGGTCGAGCGGGAGTGTCGCGCTCAGAGAACATGCAGCCGTCGAGGCGAGAGCGCCAGGAATCTTTTCCACTGGCCAGCAATACTTGTTCTCCAGAAGCGATGCACGTCGACTGCCGCACGGTTTTGGCGCGACCTCTGCGGCAGAGGCGGGATCCCAACGCGCTGCCCACTCGGACGTGCGCGCGCATCCCTTTGGCGACGAGCCTGGCGGTTGGCACGGTGCACGGCGGCGCTCGCCCACGCGTGGCTTCTCGAGCTCGCTGCCTCTCGCCTGCCTGGCACCGGCGGGCAACGAGGCTGCGGCGCTCGTGCCGCGCAGATCGAGAAGAGCGCAAGGCATGAGCAGCGGCGTGCTTTGCAAGGCGGCAACTTCGTGCGCCTGCGACACAGCAGTCGCGATCCGCGGCCGCTGCCACAAGGGCGGCCGTCACCGCCAGGGCGAGCTCTTGTCAGATGCTCCTGGGGTAGCTCTTGGGGACTCTCTTGCTCCGCCTTAGGGGGGGTTCAAGGTTGAAGGGCGTCTTCTCAGAAGGGTTCTTCGGGTTGTTTTGGGCGAGGCCACCGTCGCGGAGGCCCACGCGGGAAGCCCCAGCATCGCCCGGAAGTGCCCAGAAGCGCGTGGGAATCCAGGGGTCCAGACCTTTCAGAACTGTACAAGCCCTTTACCGCTCAGGACTGCATGAGTCAACTTGTAGCGCCCGCCTTGCAACAAAGATCAGTGCGGGCGTGTGAATATCAGATGTTGTGCTCGCTGTCTTGCCTTCTTTGATGGTTGTTCAACATGTGTTGCATTTTTCATGCTCCATTTTCTAAAGCTATGCCCACGTCCTGCGTGTCGTTTGTCGCCCTCGTCTTTGCGTCTCCAGGGAATTTTCGTCCGCGGAGGCTTCCCTTCGGTTTCTTCTATGTTGTTCTCGGAGATTTGATTTCAGGTGGGGCTGTCGGAGCCACTGTGCTTCGGCTCCTTCCCCTGGCGGTTTGTGCGATGCGCGACAGACTCGGTGAATCCGCTACCGCGACGCCGACGAGGACGACGACCACGGCGACGACTACGGCGACGACCACGACGACGACCGCAACCACGACGACGATCGCGAAGGGGCGGTCCTCCCCCTCGCATTCGTCGTCGTGGCTGGCCCTCGATGTGGTCGTGGTGGTCGTGGCCCTCGCCCCCGCGCGCCGCCAGCAGCCCGTGCTGGAGTCCACTGCAGTCGCCGCGGAGCCCCTCGGGGAGCCCCCGGCTGGCCCGGCGCTTTGACCGGCCCGCCAGTTCGTCGTCGTCATTGTCGTCGTCGGCGGCGGCGGCGGTGGCAGCGGTGGCGGCGTCGGCGTCGGCGTCGGCGTCGTCATCGGGGAGTTGGAGGTGGTAGGAGGGAGGATGATGATGAGGACGATGAGGACTGAGGACGAGGATCCGGATGAGGATGGGGATGATGATGATGATTAGGAGGAGGAGGAGAAGTAGTATGATGAGGAGGAGGAGGATGAGGAGGATGAGGATGAGGAGGATAGAGGCGGAGGACGAAGAGGATGAGGAGGAGGAGCAAGAACAGGGAGGAGGAGGAGGTGGTGGAGGAGGAGACAGAAGATACGGAGGATGACGGGGGGAAGACGGAGTATGTGGAGGAGGTGCTCTCAGAAGGGTCATCTACAACTAATCATTGACAGACGAAGGCTCCAAGTCGATGCCCTGGAGGCTACAATCAGTTTTCGCGGCAGGAGTGGTGATACGAAACTTGCACCTGCAGAACCAGGACAGCCGTCCCCGAGGACTCGGCCACGTCGGCCCATCTATTAAGGCCCGTAAAGAGAGTTTTTCCTCTTCCTCCTCGCCCTACTCTCTTCCTCGTCGTGCCTGGTACATATGCACATAGTTGGTGTGTGTATATATATTATATATATGTAATTTGTATGTCTGTAGGTTTGTATGTTTTGGCAATTGTACGTGTTTATGCATCTGTGTGAGTATATGTATTTGGACTGATGCATGTATCTGTGTATGTATATATATACGTGCATGAAAGGACATACGTAGCTGTATACGATTATGTATGTGTGCATATACTGAAACATTCACATGCGTCTGTAACGCTATGCAGCATCTGCGTATGTGTATGTGCACGTATAGGTATGACCATGTAGATGTACGTGTATATTTGCCAATGACAGTGAATGTGTATGTGTAGACGCTTGTGTACTCATAGAAGTATATACATGCACAAGTGTGTATGTGTATGCATTTGTATGCGGACTCTTAAACATGTATGCATACATGTATGTGCATGCAGGTGTGAATGCATGTATGCATGTACGGATATATGTAGTACGCATGCGTGCAAGTCGATGTGTATGTATGTATGCGAAGGTGTACACACATGTCTCTATGTCTGCATGCATGTACGGATATATGTAGTACGCATGCGTGCAAGTCGGTGTGCATGTATTTATGCGCAGGTATACACATGTCTCTATGTATGTATGCATGCATGTGTGCATGCATGCATGTATACTTGTATGTTCATATGTATACATGTACGTATGTTTGTATGTCTGTATGCATGCCTGTATGTGTGTGTTTGCATGTCTGTATACATGTATGTAGGTATGTACGTACTTGTGTTCGTGCGTGCCCACACATCTATATCTATATATGCATCTGTATACGATCACACGCACCCCTCCAAGGCAGTAGAGATCATCAGCGATTGATTGAAGCCGTAGTTTTTTGTTGGGGCTGTTTCGCTTTGGATAGCCTCACTATTTTGAACATTGGACCCGATGCTTGCATGGGGCGGTGATGTGCATCCTGGCGCAGCCGACCCGATCCGATCTCGATTCCGTGCCGATGCAGCCCGAGCCGACGCGCTTTCCGATCAGACCCGGTCTCCCGATCCGATACCAACGGATCCTGCGCCTTCCCCTCCCCCGCGGCTGAGGTCAGGCAGTCCTCGCAGCGGCTGCTGGACACGGGCGCGCTGCTGGAGCTGTCGCCGCTTCCGCGCGAGAGCCGCGGGGAGGGCGCTGCGCCGCCAGAGCTGGGCACGCCCCGGTCCACCAGGCCAGCGGCCGGCAGCCCTGGGGGCAAGGGCGCGTTCGCTTTCCCGCCGCGCCTCGGCGACGACGGTCGCAGCAGAACAAATACACAGACATAAACTTGCCGAGCTCCGCGCAGGTTTCTCGGATCGGCCTTGGGCCCCCTGGCAGCGCCTGCGGCGCCGCCCATGGCGCGCAGGGAGGGGGGTCCAGCGTCGATCCGAGCAATCCGCGCGGACCTCCCAGAGTTTATGACTGCGCTCGGAGGGTATCATCTATTCACCTACACCGATCCCGGCCAGGCTGATCCTGGGCCCAGGATCGGTGTATATGCCTTCGTTCCCAAGACAGGAGGACGTATACACCGATCCTGGGCCCAGGATCGGCCTGGCCAGGATCGGTGTAGGTGCCTGCTTGGTACCCTCCTGTCATGTGCCGCTTCTGCTCCCAGGCGGGGCCCCGGCGGGCGGTGCCTCGACGGCGCGGCGGCGCGGCGGCGCCTCGTCGAGGGCCCAGAGCGCGGCGGGGGCCAGGGCGGCCGCCGCCGCGGGCGGCGCCGCGGCGCCGCCCGGGCCTGGCGGCAGAGCTGCTCCCAGGCCCTCGCGCCGGGCGCGGAGCGTGGGCACCAACAGGGCGGAGCGCATGGAGCTCGCGGTCTTCGAGCCCTCGCCGGCGGTGCCCTCGCCGGCCGAGGTCTTCGACTACACTCAAGAGTGGCCCTTCGCCAGAGTGACCTTTGGTGCGGGCCCATGGGGCACCCCCCCCCCGAGCGCCGAATGCGACGCGATAGCAGCGGCCTGCGCTCTGGGGTTTGGCCCCCTCGCGCCCCTCAAGGGCCGCGCACCAAAGGTCATTCTTGCCTAGGGTCACTTCTACGTGCAGCCGAGGTCTGCCGGCTCTTCGGTATCCAAGAGTTGCCCGACCACTGCGACGGCCCCGGGCGCCTAGAGCCGGTGCCGGAGCCGGCTGCCCTGCGGCTGAAGGATCGGGTGTTGCTGGAAGTGGTCCTGGCCAAACGTGTCCCCGGCCTTTCGCGCCATTTTGGAGCATTTGGGGGCCCTCTGGGCCTCGTGAGCCCAACCCAACCAGAAGGCCCCAATTGCCCTCCATGCCCAGTTGGGGGGGCTTCGGGGAACATTGAAATGAAAAAACACATGTGGAGCCCGTACCCCCCCCCAACCCGAAATTTGGGGCTTCGGGTTAGGTTGGGGTGGCCTGGTAGGTAGTCTGTGAGGGGTACCCTGGAGGCGATTCGGGCCTCGTGGGAAATCCTGGGGACACCTTGGGCCAGGGACAGGGACACCTTTGACAACCCCCGAAAGGAGCTCGTGGTGGCAGACGAAGCCGGCCCGCAGGAGCCCGACGTCGTCGTGGCGGGGCCCGCCGCGCCGGGCGAGGCGGCGATGGCGTGCGCCTTGTGTAAGGAGGCGACGGCGAGGACGTGCGCGACGCCGATGCAGGGCCTCCCTGCGGCCGAGCTCGCCGTGCCCGCGCGTTGTGGGCCAGAGGAGTGGTCGGAGGTGGCGTCGGCGAGGGCGCTCCCCGACCAGCCGCACGAGGAGCGCGCGCCGCAGCAGTGCCAGGCTCCGCCGGCGGAGCCGCAGCCTCCGCCGTCACTCGGTGACGGCTTGCAGGTGGCGCGGGCGGACTGTTGGCAGCAGGGTGCTGCCACCTCGGTGCAGCTGGCTGTGCGTGCCCAGCGGTCGCCAGCGCTGGAACTCGACGAGGCCATCCTCCCTCCTCCTCCCTCCTCCTCCTCCTCCTCCTCCTCCTCCTCCTCCTCCTCCTCCTCCTCCTCTTCCATCCTTCTCCCTCCATCCTCCCTCCATCGTCCCTCCTCCTCCCTCCTCCTCCTCTCCTCCTCCTCCTCCTCGTCCTCCTCGTCGTCCTCCTCCTCCTCCTCCTCCTCTCTTCCTCCTCCCGCCTCTCGGACGAGGAGGAGGAGGAGGAGGAGGAGGAGGAGGAGGAGGAGGAGGAGGAGGAGGAGGAGGAGGAGGAGGAGGAGAATCGAGGGAGGGAGAGAGGGAAGGAGGAAGGAGGAGGAGAAGGATGGGCAGGGACAAAAGGGAGGAGGTGGACGACAAGGAATGATCCCTCTTCTTCTCCTCCTCCTGCTCCTTCCTCCCTCTCCTCCCTCTCCTCCTCCTCCTCCGTCTCCGCCTCCTCCTCCGCCTCCTCCTTCTCCTCCTCCTCTTCCTCCTCCTCCCTCTCCGCCTCTTCTCACGCACACGCGGCTCATATTCCCAGCAGCCATGCGTTTTGGCTTTCGGCGGATCTTGGTTAGGCCTCATGCTTCCGCAGAGCTTTTTGGGGGCACCTTGATCACACCGTCTGATCGTTGTGCATCGAGGTGGAGAGATGAGGCACAGAGTGTTCGAAGCCAGTTTCGTGCTGGCGCAGCAACCTCACGGATATCGCATCACATCGATGTGCGTTGAGTGGGCGGAGGATGCTTGGACATGTATTTTCAATGATTGGTCGCATGGCTGGCCTTGTCTGTCTTGCATCAACAAGTCCACAAACACGCACCGCCACATTTTGGGACTCATGTGAGTCGTGTGACTGGGCATTGCGAAGACGTGTGTTTTTCGTTCTTCTGTTTTGGGGCAGTTCGGGGGGTGCCCGGGGCTTCGAGCCTATCCGCATTCCTCATGTGTAGCGGTGAGCGCCCTGTTCGAAGTCAGATTTTGGGTGCTGGAGGCTTCGGACTTACGCAAGACTCCCCAGTGCAGTGCAGTTTTGGTTGTTTGGAATCTATGGGGCATGCTGTTTGGAAAAAGTGAACAGCGCATGCTGTCGAGGTGTTCATCTGTGGCACTGTCGCAGGCTTCTGGGCATTATTCTCGGCTCTAGCGTGCAAGTGGAGGTGCTTGGCTACCTGCTCTGCAGTGCTTGTTTTA